>CM073129.1:12224249-12606749 GCA_037039145.1 Fundulus diaphanus | reverse complement strand
TTGGCACGAGTGACCAAAGATTTATTGACCCTGTGGAGCTCCCGTCGGACAGTTTTGGTGGAAACAGGAGAGTTGAGGTGCACGTTTAATTCTGCCGTGATTTGGGGAGCTGTGGTTTTATGTTTTTTGGATACAATCCGGGTTAGCACCCGAACATCCCTTTCAGACAGCTTCCTCTTGCGTCCACAGTTAATCCTGTTGGATGTGGTTCGTCCTTCTTGGTGGTATGCTGACATTACCCTGAATACCGTGGCTCTTGATACATCACAAAGACTTGCAGTCTTGGTCACAGATGCGCCAGCAAGACGTGCACCAACAATTTGTCCTCTTTTGAACTCTGGTATGTCACCCATAATGTTGTGTGCATTGCAATATTTTGAGCAAAACTGTGCTCTTACCCTGCTAATTGGACCTTCACACTCTGCTCTTATTGGTTCAATGTGCAATTAATGAAGATTGGCCACCAGGCTGCTCCAATTTAGCCATGAAACCTCCCACACTAAAGTGAGAGGTGTTTCAGTTTCATTGTCCAACCCCTGTATTTAGTTTTTCAACATCCGGATCAGAATCTATTGCCAGGACTTTTTCACTCTTTGTCAGATTTAAATGGCACACTTCAAGGGATTTTATTAGAAGTTACACCGACAAAGTGGCATGCAATAGCTTTGAGTCTCGAACAGCAATTTTTTAAATTTGCATCTTGGCCAATCTTTCTTCCGAGAATTGCTAAAGCGCAGTCAGATTGGACGAGAAGCATCTGTAGACATCAGTTTTACTGTCTTGCCCCCAATGCTCATTTGGATTTCAGTAGAGAATATAAATGGGGCTTTTTTTTACTTACCAATGGGATTTAAATCATTGAATAGTAGCCCAGGTCCTATCTTTAGGGTGGCTTGAAGATCTTACTCCGAGACGGTTTATCTCCATCCAAGTTTCCATCAATTAACCTGCTCCCCTGTTCTTGCAGAAGCTACTCCATACCATGATGCTGTCACCACAATGGTTCACAGAGTAGCTGGTGTTTCATTCATGTAGGCCAAAAAGTTCAGTTTTGGTCTGACCAGACCAGAGAACGTTTCCCCACATTTTAACCATGCTTGCTATATTTATTGTTGAAAACAGCACACTTGACTTTCGGCTTTCTTTCAATAATAAATTTCATTTTGTCACTTCATGGTGCAACTTATAGTGGTCTCGTTAAAAAATTCACCCACCTGAGCTGTGGATGCCTGCAGCTCCTCCAGAGTTACCATGGGCCTGCACTGTTCCCTTGCAGCAAGAAGGCCTTGGGTTCAAATCCCCAGCTTGGGGCGTTCTGCATGGAGTTTGCGTGTTGTTACCGTGCATGCATGGGTTCTCTCTCTGTACTCCGGCTTTCTCCCACAGTCCAAAAACATGACTGCTAGGCTAATAGGCTAATCTGTCTCTCTAAATTGCCCTCGGGTATGACCCTGCTGATTTGTCCGTTGACTTGTCAAGACGTTTGGTTGCACTGAATTGTTTAAGGGGTATCACATTTTGAGGGCTTGCATACAAATACACGACACACATTTGAGATTTTTATTTGTAAAAATATCTCAATAGCATGCATACCTTTATGTATTCCACCTCACAGTTGTGTTGGTCTATCATCAAATCCCATTACAGAAATCTAGGTTTGTGGCCGCAACGTGCCAAAATCTGGAGAAGTTCAAAGTACAACAGTACTATTATGAGCAACTGAATTAAAAACCTGATCCTTTATGAATATTTGTTACGGTAAATGCTGCTGAGATTTTAGGAGAAAATCAAACATATGCTGATGATACAAGGGGGTGAAGAGACAGAAGCTTCAAAACCATAGAAGGAATTTGTTTCCATTAACGAAAAAGGGAGTGATGAGGCGTTGCTTAAAGAATGATGCATAGAAAAACAATTATTAGTCATGCGTGGGAAGAATTGCAAGTTTCAGGGTCAAACTGTTCTGGTGAGCGTTCATGTCAGGATGCGCACATGGAGACGTGTTTTCGAGTCATCTTCTCTGCGCCTCTGTCAGTTCCAGAGCCGCCCGCAGGTCCCGCGCGGCCTCCGAGTGCTTCCTCTGGGAGCTCCTGAGAGCATGCCGCAGCTCCTCAGGGGACACCAGGTGGAGGCGCAGCAGAGAGTCGACCAGCTGGGAGCGAGCGTTGCCTATGAACGAGTGCGACAGAAAGAAGGGGAGGCCTCCGTCGGATTTAGTGGTGTAAAGAGGAACTCGGACCATTCCCAGCACCTGGAGGGAGAGAGAGGAGGTGATGCAGAGCAGGTGCTGAGATCCTGATATTTGCTGCCATCCATCACTTGTTACCTCAAGACCGTGATCTACTGCGGTGGATGCGGCTGCTTTCTCGACCTCTAGAATCCGCTCCTCCTCCATCTTCTTCACGTAAAAGTGAAGGATCAAGCGGGAGGAGGAGCCTGGACGAGAAGGGGCAAAGGAAGACGCCACGTGATCTTCTATGGAAACTGGCACGGCTACACCCAGCTCCTCCAACAATTCCCTGACAAGTCCCTCCTCCAGGGTCTCCTCCGAGGGGTCAACCAAACTAAGGTGTTGAACAATTGAGGAATAAAATGACTTAGTCAAAAAGTTGAAACAATCAAATAATTGTACAACAGAAGCTTGGGGTGTGCAAACAGTCCTTAGGATCTGATAAGATTCATGTTCGAGTAAAAAAGACAGACAGCGGACCCTTTAAAGACAATGTGGTTGTGCAGTTGTATGAGTGTATCAAACAAACGCGCTGAGAAGTTAAAAAGTGTGCAAATAGTCATTATGAAAAATTTAAATGTGCAAGTTAAAATGGCTAAGTTCATTGATGCTCGAGACAGAAAGACCAGTAGCTGTCAATTTACAGGATGATGTAAAATACTGTGCAATTAATTTAAATCTTCAAGTTACAGAACTGTGCAATTTACACGGAAGTCCAAACCAACATTCCCTGAGAAGCCAAAGTGTGCAAATAGACATTAGGGGACAGGTGTCCATCCTCAGCCATAACATAATGCAGCGTCACTCCCAGAGAAACATTTTTTTTTCTCTCTAGGAATCCAGCCAGATGGCAAGTAGCAGCTAATAGGATCAGAATAGTTTTGCAGTGTGGTGGGGAGAATTCAAGAGAGGACCTAGCTGTTGTAAAGCAATGGTGCTGACAGCTGCTTTCTCCATGTAGCCCCCTGGAATGTTCATTGGTACAGCTGTGCATCATCAGCATAATAATACAAAAAAACAAAACAAAAAGAATTCCCTTAAAGGGAAAGCTTCCTGGATGGGAAGCAAAACATCTTCAGAAAAGAAGTCCAGTTGTTTTATTTTTTAACCTTTTTTTTGGATTGATCATGACCTGGATGACTGAGAATCTTCACCAACATATTCCCTAAAAGGGGCGTGTAAAAAGAGAGCTAATCTGGTCCAGGTTTAGTGCCCTGATGTACTCCACAAATCTGAGGTGCCAAAGCGGAAAAGTGAGATGGAACAAAACTGTTAGTTTTACAGGTAATAGAACAGGATGTCATAAAAGACTACAAATACTTTCAGATCATAACTAGAACTTTTCATTCTAAAACCAACAACAAACATTGCAGAAAACCAAGACACATTTGTTTGAGGTAGTTTTTTTATGTACTACAGCTTCTGAAGTTTCGGTTTTCTCTGAGGTCTGAATGCTTCTTAGAAGCTGTACAGGAAAACCTCATTCTTATCAGTACAGAAATTAAAATCTCTATATAGAGTTTCAGCTTCCATACAGTTTAAGCTTTAGTTCAGATTTAATTAGGATTTAGACTACCTGCTATTGCCAAAAACTGTTTAATGTCTACTATTAAACCCAGAAGGCCTACTCTGGAAATTGTCAACCTGCTGTGGGTCACTAACATACAGAAAATGGCCTTCTTTCTTATAATGAACTAAAGGGGATGGTTTATTTTCTACATTTTTAATTATCCATCCATCCATCCATTGTCTTCCGCTTATCCGGGGTCGGGTCGCGGGGGCAGCAGCTTCAGTAGGGAGGCCCAGACGTCCCTCTCCCCAGCCACTTGGGCCAGCTCCTCCGAGGGAATCCCAAGGCGTTCCCAGGCCAGCCGAGAGACATAGTCCCTCCAGCGTGTCCTGGGTCTTCCCCTGGGCCTCCTCCCGGTGGGACGTGCCCGGAACACCTCACCAAGGAGGCGTCCAGGAGGCATCCTAACCAGATGCCCGAGCCACCTCAACTGGCTCCTCTCGACGTGGAGGAGCAGCGGCTCTACTCTGATTCCTCCCCGGATGACTGAGCTCCTCACCCTATCTCTAAGGGAGAGCCCAGACACACTACGGAGAAAACTCTCATCGAGAGCTTTGCCTTTTGGCTCAGCTCTCTCTTCACCACAACGGACCGGTACAGCGCCCGCTTCACAGCAGACGCTGCACCAATCCGCCTGTCGATCTCCCGCTCCATCTTCCCCTCATTCGTGAACAAGACCCCAAGATACTTGAACTCCTCCACTAGGGGCAGCACATCCTTCCCAACCCAGAGAACGCACTCTACCCTTTTCCGGTTCAAGACCATGGTCTCGGATTTGGAGGCACTGATCTTCATCCCGGCCGCTTCACACTCGGCTGCATCTGCTTCAGTGAGAGCTGTAGATCACGCCCTGATGAAGCCAATAGGACCACGTCAACCGCGAATAGCAGAGACGCAATCCTAAGGCCACCAAAACGGATCCCCTCAACACCTTGGCTGCGCCTAGAAATTCTGTCCATAAAAGTTATGAACAGAATCGGTGACAAAGGGCAACATTGGCGGAGTCCAACTCTCACTGGAAACGAGTCTGACTTACTGCTGGCAATGCGGACCAGACTCTGACACCGGTCGTACAGAGACCTGACAGCCCTTATTAAAGGTCCTGTACTCCATACTCCCGGAGTACCCCCCACAGGACCCCCTGAGGGACACGGTCGGATGCCTTCTCCAGATCCACAAAACACATGTAGACTGGTTGGGCAAACTCCCATGCCCCCTCCAGGATCCTGCTGAGGGTGTAGAGCTGGTCCAGTGTTCCACGGCCAGGACGAAAACCACACTGCTCTTCCTGAATCCTAGATTTGACTATCCGACGGACCCTCCTTTCCAGAACCCCTGAATAGACCTTACCAGGGAGGCTTAAGAGTGTGATTCCTCTGTAGTTGGAACACACCCTCCGGTCCCCCTTTTTTAATTAGGGGGACCACCACCCCAGTCTGCCAATCCAGGGGAACTGCCCCCGATGTCCACACAATAATTACAATCATCTAATTGTTCAAATGTATTCTCATATACTTCTCTAAGTGATGTTTAAACTTTAGCTGAATATGTTAACACATTTTAGCACGACGTTTCGATGTGTTGCAGATTTCTTTTCCTCTGTTTTTGCACGAGTCATTATTTTGTGATTTCTTGGTTTGTTACATAATGTCAACGTGTCGGTGAATGACGCACCGGCAGATCTGGCAGAGAGTCATGTAATACACAGATAAAACGACACAAGTGATTCATATTTTGCAGAATACTAATCTGTTTGATTAACAGTCTGTTTAGAAAAGCTCGTACAAAGGGACTTCTCATACATGTTTCCTTATCTTGTACAGTCTTTGCTACATCAGTATTCTAGAGATGACGTGTGATTGTTTGTGCTGTGCTGTGAAAGATTAATATCTTTATTGGAAGGGGGGTCTGCTCATGAAGAAAAAAGATGTATTAAGAAAAGCTATTGTGCCATGCAAAAGGCCTTTAAATCTAAATCTAAATGCACCTCCTCCCCAATTACAGCTGGAAATCTGCAGTAATAAGTCTTTGCAAGCTCTGTAAATCTAGAAACTTTACCCATTTCTCTTTGCAAAATAGCATAAACATCCTTTTTCTAAGTCTTCTGGTGGATGCTAAGTTGAATTTAAGTTTGGACTTTGACTGTGCCATTCTAATGCATGACTATGCTTTGATGTAAACCATTGTATTGTGACCCTTATTGTATATTTAGGGCGGTTATCCCGCTGGAAGTTGAACATCTGCTATTTTCTCAAGCAGTTTCTAACAGGTTTCCTTCCAGGTGTCCAATATATTAAAAAGGAGCACTGCGTAAGTTTAAAGGTTAAATATTATTATTTTTTCTTCCCCATACATGCCCTTACAGTTACGTGGAAAAGGAATTTTCCTCTGTTTACCGAAGTTGCCTCTAGAGGCTGCATTAGTCAGTTCATAAGAGAGTGCTGTGGGTCTTATTCCCTGGGTTGTGCGCGTGACATGCTGCATGCCCTCGCTCACCTGGCTACTTTGCTTAATCTCCGCCGCCATTGACACGTTAGCGAGAGAACACAGGCTAACTTCAATGTTTAGAACTTTCTTACCTCAGAAGACGTTACGCCTCTAAACAAAATACCTGTGCAGTCACAGCGGCAGATGTTTTTCCTCTTCTCCCATATACTGTATGTGCACGACACTGTCATTTCAACTTGTCGCCAGAGGGGGCAAACGTCTGCAAAAACTCTGGAACGTGCGCTATGCTCCTTTAAGGTCCATTCGGGGTTTTTTTTCCATCTCCTCAAACGTACCATAATGCTGCCACAACCATGTTCAGCCATGGGTTACACAAAGGTTATAAGGGGAATGCTGGATAAGAGAATTTGCTAAATTTAAAACTGCAACAGCTAAAACTCACCCGCCAGGGAAGCCCAGCAGACCATCGAAGCGCATCTGCATCTGTTTGAGGTGACAGGTACCGTTAAATACTCACGCGATGACGTGGCCATTCAAAGTTACACACGGAAAAATGTGGAGTTTTCGCTTTAAACAAGGTGATGTCATTGTTCAAGTCACATGTTAGTGGCCCGTGTCGGATCATACACCCATAGGGGTTAAACAAACCCCTATGGGTGTGGAAAGTCATCACTCAAACTGTACTCACCAGTACAACGTGCCTGATGGGAATCCTGTCAAACAGCTGAGATGCCGTGTCAGAGTAGAGCATCACGTGGCATGCATGCCTGCTGTGAGAGCATTCCAGCGCTTCGTCCCTCGACAGCTGTCCACTCGCCATCTACAAGCAGACCCGCAAACAAACAAGACATCCCAAACAGTCACAGCCCAGTGACCCCTGATCACCATGCTGAAGCCCCATACTGAGTCAATCATGCAAGTGCACTTGCTCTTTTTACCTGTTCTCCCTTCTTTATGTGCTGAGCCAAGAGTCCTGACTGCAACCAGCCGATCAGCCTGGAGAAATCTCTGCATTTAGAGGAAGTCATGGAAAGGAGGAAGTCTGAAGGAAAAATTTTTCCTCTTGATAGTAAACACTTTAGCTCCCCCTATGTGTATGGAGCAGGGTCACAAATCCGTGAAATATATCTTCATGAACAGTTCATACCAGTGCACCTCAAATGTGTTGCTTGATTACAAATGCTGACACACTCAGTGGGAAAGTCCTATCACCGCGGTTACTTTTAGCACAGCTTCACATTTAACTCTGAGCTGACCCCATCAGAGAAAGGCATCCATCATCACTGGCCTACTAACCATAGTTGAAGGTTGGATTGCAGACAGACCGGTATATATAAAACCTCCCTTTTGTGGCTCAGCCAAACATTTTAGCTCAGCTATGCCATTGCAGACTGGAAGAATTCCTGAATTACCGCAGACGAAATCCCAATACTTCCATCCATCTCTCACTCCACCACTACCGATAAACCAGACACCAGGACACATGAGCTCCTTTGATTGAGTTGCAAAGTTGGTTTGATGCACAAATCAGACAGCGTCATAGGTTAACACAGGGTACCGTCTTTCCCCCCACTTTTGAATTATCAGTTTGAGTCTGGGCGGTATTGTGTACAGAAATACATTGTGAATATCATTGTGTCAGAGATCACCAGTACAAGGGCCTCGATTGAGGAACTTCATGAGCTATCCATTTGCAGCTGAACAGCTCACAGATCAAAGATATCACGGTGGATATCTGACAGAATAAGCCACATCGACAGCAAATATCTATTAAGGGGGTCAAAGAGGAGGTGGTCTGGATTAACAGCTATCCCGTTGAGTCATGAGTCAGTACAAATGGATACACGCCACAGGAAAGGACAGTCAGGATGCCTGTGGCACTGCAACATCTGCAGTAGACTACTACTAATGCTTTGGCTTCGAAAGCTACCATCCTCTTGCTGTGGTCAGTGGTGTTTTTGACACATACAGGTAAAAGCCAGTAAATTAGAATATTTCAGTAATTGCATTCAAAAGGTGTAACTTGTACATTATATTTATTCATTGCACACAGACTGATGCATTCAAATGTTTATTTCATTTAATTTTGATGATTTGAAGTGGCAACAAATGAAAATCCAAAATTCCGTGTGTCACAAAATTAGAATATTGTGTAAGGGTTAAATTTTGAAGACACCTGGTGCCACAAACTAATCAGCTGATTAACTCAAAACACCTGCAAAGGGCTTTAAATGGTCTCTCAGTCCAGTTCTGAAGCCTACACAAACATGGGGAAGACTTCAGATTTGACAGCTGTCCAAAAGGCGACCATCGACACATTGCACAAGGAGGGAAAGACACAAAAGGTTATTGCTAAAGAGGCTGGCTGTTCTCAGAGCTCTGTGTCCAAACACATTAATAGAGAGGCAAAGGGAAGGAAAAACTGTGGTCAGAAAAAGTGTACAAGCGATAGGGATCACCGCGCCCTAGTCAAGATTGTGAAAAAAAACCCATTCAAAAATGTGGGGGAGATTCACAAGGAGTGGACAGCTGCTGGAGTCAGTGCTTCAAGATCCACCACCAAGAGACGCTTGAAAGACATGGGTTTCAACTGCCACATACCTCGTGTCAAGCCACTGTTGACCAAGAAACAGCGCGAAAAGCGTCTCACCTGGGCTAAGGAAAAAAAGAGCTGGACTGCTGCTGAGTGGTCCAAAGTCATGTTTTCTGACGAAAGCAAATTTTGCATTTCCTTTGGAAATCGAGGTCCCAGAGTCTGGAGGAGACAGGAGAGGCACAGGATCCACGTTGCCTGAAGTCTAGTGTAAAGTTTCCACCATCAGTGATGGTTTGGGGTGCCATGTCATCTGCTGGTGTCGGTCCACTCTGTTTCCTGAGATCCAGGGTCAACGCAGCCGTCTAGCAGCAAGTTTTAGAGCACTTCATGCTTCCTGCTGCTGACCTGCTCTATGGAGATGGAGATTTCAGGTTCCAACAGGACTTGGCGCCTGCACACAGCGCAAAATCTACCCGTGCCTGGTTTACGGACCATGGTATTTCTGTTCTAAATTGGCCAGCCAACTCCCCTGACCTTAGCCCCATGGAAAATCTGTGGGGTATTGTGAAAAGGAAGATGCAGAATGCCAGACCCAACAACGCAGAAGAGTTGAAGGCCACTATCAGAGCAACCTGGGCTCTCATAACACCTGAGCAGTGCCAGAAACTCATCGACTCCATGCCACGCCGCATTAATGCAGTAATTGAGGCAAAAGGAGCTCCAACCAAGTATTGAGTATTGTACATGCTCATATTTTTCATTTTCATACTTTTCAGTTGGCCAACATTTCTAAAAAATCCCTTTTTTGTATTAGCCTTAAGTAATATTCTAATTTTGTGACACACGGAATTTTGGATTTTCATTTGTTGCCACTTCAAATCATCAAAATTAAATGAAATAAACATTTGAATGCATCAGTCTGTGTGCAATGAATAAATATAATGTACAAGTAACACCTTTTGAATGCAATTACTGAAATAAATCAAGTTTTTCTAAATATTCTAATTTACTGGCTTTTACCTGTACATGTGGCTTAGGGTGGCCCAGGGCGGCAGCAAGAGCACTTAAAGTTTTAAAGGGAAATGTTCTCTGTCAGCTATGTGCCCAATCAACGAGGAGATAATGCCCCCTAGTGGTCTACATGGTAAAAAGCAGTTTTAATAATAATAATAAAAAAAACACCACCCAAATGTGTTTCTTTTCTAAAGAGATCTGGACTTTATTTCAACATTACTAGATCAAAAAGGAAAACAACAGATGCCACAGAAGTCGTGAAACGGAGAGAAAAACACCCATCCACAGAACAATATTTTTAATGCTTATTTTGTTCCCTTGGATTAAGGCAAGACAAGACAAAAGCACAATATATAGATTGGTAAAATTTAGACAGAATTATAAAACAGGAAAAGCTCAGTTTGATTTAGGGTCAGGCCAGTGTATCGTTTTCAACTTTATCTACCTATGTATCTACTGGACTAATAAAATTGCAACTCATAACACACCAAAAATATAAGTCACGTTACCGACTTTTCTTCTTGTCAAAACGGCGCGGTACAAATAAAAGTGCTGTTTCACCTTTGGTCAGCAATATTCAGTCATGCGTTGCACTCTATACATTTTTCGTGACGTCAACACTCACGATTGGTTGATCAGATGTACGTTGACCAATCACCTCCGGCTACTGGGTTTATGGAAGCGTGCTGCTGCATTCGCGTACAACTGGAAAATTGGCGTATTCACCAAAACAAGGTGTAATACTCTTTATTGCTTCAACGCAACATTAATCATTAATGTAAGGGTGGTTTGGGTAGTTTATGAATAGTTTGTCTTTACAATATCTGTCCCTGACCCTTGGCTGCTCACAGTAAAAAAAAGAAAGCGCAAAAATCCGAAAACCATTTAATTTGGAAGTTTTAGTTCCGAGGAACATTAAACGCAGCGTCGAGATTCACCCACGAATAAGACGAACTACTAGTTTTTCCTCTCTCGACGCACTCATGTCAAGGGGCTGCATGTATTAAACTACATGCCCAAGTAAGTAAACACTTTGCTGAGCTTTTAAATGGGTAACCAGCCATGTGTTCAATTCGAGTATTATTAACCCAGTCCTGTTGCGACACCGCGTCGCCAGCCACTCATTCATTCTGTCAGACGGAGCGCATATTTCAGGTTTAAAAGATTGGAAGAGCAGCCGAGACACGTTTCCCCGCGTCCGTGTACGGCCGACAGACTGCACCGTGAGTATGTCGAGCCGAACACAACAACAATCTTGCTATCGCTAGCTAAGGTAGGAAGCTAACCGGCTACATGCAGTTGATGGAATTGACGCGTTTTAGACAGGTGGAAACCTTACCTGGCTGGAGTTTCAAAGACAAAACAGTGAAACTGGAGCCCGACTTAAATCCAGCTCTAATTCCCGCAGAAGTGGAGTCTAGACAGGGGTTAGCAGTCTAATTCTAGCTAATATCTCTGTGCATTTTCCATTTTCTTTTAATGTACTGTTGTATTCAAACAATTACCTGGGGTCTCGTTTATAAAGCTTGCGTACGCAGAAAACGGCGCCTGAAACTTGCGCACGTCACTTACCACGCAAAAATTGGCATTTATAGAAAAAAAGAAGAAGAACTTGACGGGAAAAGGAATAGACATAATATAAGAGTAGACTCCGCATTGACTGTCGCGGCGCAGGAATTACGGCCGCCATCTTGGGGCGGTCGACCTGCTACCCTAACCTGCTGATTCAAGCTGAACACACTAGTGATGCCTCAGAACTGTGCGGCGTATTTTTGCTTAAATCGACGTCAGGGCTCGAGGGATAACTTTTCACAAGTAAGATTAAAATATATTGTTTATATTAGAATGTGATTTTTCTAATATTAGAGATACAGGTCTACACGTCCAAGTTTTTGTGACTTAGGCTCTCCAAAATTACATCTGCTCCGTGAAGGCATCAGAGCTTTAGACATTGGTGAATAATTACACATATATATATATATATATATATATATATATATATATATATATATATATATATATATATATATATATATATATATAAAATTATTCGCCAATGTCTAACAAAGCTCTGATGCCTTCACAGAGCAGCTGCAATACATATCTATCTATAGATTTTTTTGTTATGGCTTGGCTCTTGGACCATAACAAATCAAAGGGAAGTCCCGCATGGGATAACTTAAAATGGGATTTGTTTAACAAAAATCATAAGTGGTTGGAGAGGAGAGGGAAAGAGAGAAGTAGGTGGCAGAGAGAGAGAAAGAATGAGCTGAGCTCCTCCGAGCTGGTCTGATCTGAGCTGCTCCCAGCTGGGGTTGATCATCTGGTGCTTGGGCTGGAGCGGAGCTTGGGCTTGCGCTGTCAGGTGAGGAAGCTTGCTGCCGTCAGTCTGGCCAGGCTCCTCCACTTCCAATCAGCACCAATTAGAAGCTCTACAGTCATGGCCAAAAGTATTGAGAATGACACAAATATTATATTTTCACACGATCTGCTGCCCTCTGGTTTTCATGTGTGTATGTCAGATGTCATCACATACGTACAGAAATCCAATTGCAATCATATTATGAGTAACAAAAGCTTTTAATGACAGTTAGAATGAATTAATGCAGCAAGTCAATATTTGCAGTGTTGACCCCTCTTCTTCAGGACCTCTGTAATTCTCCCTGGCATGCTCTCAATCAACTTCTGGACCAAATCCTGACTGATAGCAGTCCATTCTTGCACAATCAATGCTTGCATTTTGTCAGAATTCCTAGGTTTTCGTTTTTCCACCAGTCTCTTGATGATTGACCACATGTTTTCAATGGGATTAAGATCAGGGGAGTTTCCAGGCCATGGACCCAAAATCTCTATGTTTTGTTCCCTGAGCCAGTTAGATATCACCTTTGCTTTATGGCAAGGTGCTCCATCATGCTGGAAAAGGCATTGTTCATCACCAAACTGCTCTTGGACGGTTGGGAGAAGTTGCTCTCGGAGGACATTCTGGTACCATTCTTTATTCATGGCTGTGTTTTTAGGTAAGACTGTGAGAGAGCCGACTCCCTTGGCTGAGAAGCAACCCCACACATGAATGGTTTCACGATGCTTTACAGTTGGCATGAGACAAGACTGGTGGTAGCGCTCACCTCGTCTTCTCCGAACAAGCTGTTTTCCAGATGTCCCAAACAATTGGAAAGGGGATTCATCAGAGAAAATGACTTTAGCCCAGTCCTCAGCAGTCCACTCCCTGTACCTTTTGCAGAATATCAGTCTGTCCCTGATGTTTTTCCTGGAGAGAAGTGGCTTCTTTGCTGCCCTCCTTGAGACCAGGCCTTGCTCCAAGAGTCTCCGCCTCACAGTGCGTGCAGATGCACTCACACCTGCCTGCTGCCATTCCTGAGCAAGCTCTGCACTGCTGGTAGCCCGATCCCGCAGCTGAAACACTTTTAAGAGACGGTCCTGGCGCTTGCTGGTCTTTGTTGGGCGCCCTGGAGCCTTTTTGGCAACAATGGAACCTCTCTCCTTGAAGTTCTTGATGATGCCATAGATTGTTGACTGAGTTGCAATCTTTCTAGCTGCGATTCTCTTTCCTGTTAGGCCATTTTTGTGCAGTGCAATGATGACTGCACGTGTTTCTTTAGAGATAACCATGGTTCACAGAAGAGAAACAATGATGCCAAGCACCAGCCTCTTTTTAAAGTGTCCAGTGGTGTCATTCTTATTTAATCATGACAGATTGATCTCCAGCCCTGTCCTCATCACCACCCACACCTGTGTTAATGGAGCAATCACTGAAACAATGTTAGCTGGTCCTTTTAAGGCAGGGCTGCAATGACATTGAAATGTGTTTTGGGGGATAAAGTTCATTTTCTAGGCAAATATTGACTTTGCAATTAATTGCTGTTACGCTGATCACTCTTTATAACATTCTGTAGTATATGCAAATTGCCGTTATAAAAACTGAAGCAGTAGACTTTGTAAATATTAACATTTGAATCATTCTCAATACTTTTGGCCATGACTGTACACAGGGACTCAGAGGAAAGGTCTTGGGCAGTAACAATATATATATATATATATATATATATATATATATATATATATATATATATATATATATATATATATATATATATATATAAAGGACTATGAAACTATATTAAAAAAAAAAAGTCCATAAGCCAACTTAAATCGTAAATAAAACTGCACAACGTTGTATCGGGGTTTTCTACCATCACATCCCTCTTCCCCGATGATCACCAGAGTGGCGTGTTCCACAGATTATCGTGACAAGGTGTGCGCAATTACGGTCAAACACACTGTAATGCTGCGTGGTGGATGCATTGGCACTGCTGGAAGACCTTGCAGATGGGCGAATTATAAATTTCCTGGCCAAGATGCCACCTTAGACTCGGAGCATTACATTCTGCTATAACCTACAGGGGAACGTGGCTATACACGCACCCAATCAGCCTCCATTGGCTTCCTAAAATGCTTTTTGCAGTGTTTTGTTTTTTTGTTTGCTTTTTTTTAAATTATCTTTGGTCTTTTATCATCTTAGGGGAAACGTTTCCTCCTGGTCGATCTGAGCGCACAGCCTCAGAGGAATTTCAACACGGAGCACGGCGTTCATGCGACATTTAAGACACCAATACCACACAACCAAATTTTGTTAGTTTGTTAAATTTGCATAGACCTCTTAATAAATGTCATTTTTTTCCCCTTTTTGTCTCAATTATAGAGCTTTCAGTGCCGTTGATCATGGAGTTCTTCTTCTGCGTCTTGAACATTGTCGGTTGTCTTTATAAACCCTGTCAGCAGGTCAAAAGCTTAGAAATGACTTTTGGATCTTAATTTAAAGTTGGTCATAGAATATATCAGACATTTCATCATTTTTTAATCATATCAGAGTCAGATCCTTCCAAACACAACCAGATTAGAAAAAAACCTGTTTCATTTATTATGATACAGTTTTTGCTGGAATAGCAAGGCAAACACTTCCCAGTTTTAATAAAGCTGTTTTTTCCCCCTCCTCTCATATTCCTACCAGAATGGCCTCCAGCATCCCGGATGAGGTGATGATGAACGCTGCTCTGATAAAAGAATTAGCCGATGTGGCAAAAGATGAAGCACTTCTGCAGGGAGTATTAATGAGGACCAAGGAGACCCCGAACTCATCTGAGGTGCATTTTTGGAAACATTTTAGCTGGCTTGCAAAGTCAAAAAAAATCTTATGCCGTTATAAGTGCAGCGTGAAAAGGCTCACTCTATTGTGGTCAGATCAGTAGGTTGATTAAGCGGGACATATCCTGCAAAATCTACTTTCTTTTAGCACTTCTATATATTTTGCTGTGTACTTGGAGTTTGTAGGTGTGCAGAAAAATTGTAAGCAGTCTCTTCAGATTCTGCATAGATATCTTTGTAATCTGTCTGGGTCCTATTTTTCATATTTTTCAGTTTTCTCTATTCTCTCTGATGTTTTTTGAACAATAAGGAATTTGCCCCTGAGCTGCTAAACAAGCTAATGGACTGAACTGATTTCGCACAACCGCCATTTTTATTCCTCACAGTGATTTTTGTAGTCCAAGCTGAAGGATGCCGAAGCCAGTGGTGGGCACAGACGCGATAACGCAAAAACAGATAATTGCAGAGCTAACGTTTTGTTCATTGCATTATTGTTCACGTTAAGTTTAGGGATTGTTTGCGGACCGGTTAGCGTCTATTTTATTGGGTTTCAATTACTGAGTACGATAACGTTCACAAGAAGAAATCCGTCCGCTGTTTATGTCGCTGTCCAGGCTCTCAATACACACCCACACAGACTACAGCAGTGGCAGTCCCAGCTCCACAAAAAGCCATTAATAGCTGCGCTTTTCTTCTTACCTTCTTCCTGTTTGATGCGGTCGGCTCCAGTTGTCGGCTCCCGTCGCTCAAAAACAGACGCCGGGATCCACATAATTTGTTTTCTGTAAACTGATGCGCCGCTGTGTGACCCTGATCCTTTTAATTAGTAGTGTAACCGAGCTTTCTGGGTTGTCCCCTTTAAAACTAAATTTGGATGAGAGTGAATTCTAAAAAAAAAAAAAGAAATCTATAGGCGTAGCCTCCAGAAACTGGAATCAGTTCAGTTTGAATGGGCCTGTAAGCTACTGACGAAACAGGCAGAGCAATCTTGCCAGACGGGATTTAATAAGACGGCTCCATTTTGATCCTGTTTGAAATTATTAGTTATTTTTTCAGCACAGTTATTTCTCTGTTTTTATTCCTCAGACCTAGTGAGTTTTCTTCATATATTTCCTTCATTCTTGTTGCAGTTGGTGACGTACGCTCCGTTCACTCTCTTCCCTTCGCCTGTGCTCAAACCCGTGTTCCACCAGGCTCTTGCGGTGCAGACCCACTTCAACACAATGGTGGACAAGATCAGCCAGGACACAGACTTCCTGCAGGAGGCTTTAGCCAGGTTGGATGCAGCAGGACCATCAAAATCATCTGTTTTTCTATGCAGAGTGATGTTAGGATTCAGTCGTGCACAGCAAAAATTAACAGTAAACTGTTTCATCTCACTATAGAAAGTAAAGAAATACTAGGGCTGGGCGATACAGCTTAAAAATAAAGTCTCAGATTTTATCATACCAGGTCCGGTAAATCCATATTTTGTCTCCCTTTTGTTTCATAAAAATTATTTTTCAAAACTTGCTTTTATTTCAATCGTCTTGTCTGAGAGTTGACCTGAATTCAAAGTACAACTAAATACAAGCTGTGAAAGATGCTTGCAAACCAACATGGTGGCCCTGCCGTTGTAAACAATGAAAGTAGAACCCACTGGTGTGTAGTTTAGGAGCCACAGACTGACCTGGCCTCCTTAGTTTTCAGCCTAGAGCGAGGAACAGCCAGGAGATTTTGGGCTTGGGATCGAAGGCTGCGGGGAGCAGCATGTTTAATTCAAAGCTGACACAAATAGTCAGGAGCCTGGGCATTTAGAGCCCTGTAGACAAGCACAAGTATTTTAAAACCAATCCTAAGATCCACTGGGAGCCGGTGTAAGGAATATAAGACTGGAGGGATGTGAGAGAATTTACAGTTGTTGTTTTTTTTAAGTCTGGGTGCTGCGTTCTGGAAAGCTTGGAGGCATGGAATAGAAGATCTGTGTGGCTCTATAAATGGAGCATTACAAACGTCTAGACGAGATGAAACAAATGCATGAATAATGTTCTGTAGATCTACTCGAGAGACCATGGCTCGCATTTTAAAGATGTTTCTTAAATGAAAGAAACGAACGAGAGATGGATGGGATGCGCGCGGGAAAGCCCAATGCAGTCTCAAATGTGGCTCCCAGATTTTTTTTCAGTTGTGGATTTTGTTGCTGGTCAAAAAGAAGCAACTTTTTCTAGACTGATAGCGAGCATTTTTTCATGGAAGCCCAAAGAGTGCATTGGCAAAAAAAAAAAAAAAAAAAGTCTTCATGAATTAAAATTAATCGATAAAACAGATTTATCGCCCAGCCCTATCGAATACAATCTCTTAATGCGATCCATAAACGTGTTGCTCAGAATGCCTTGTCAGCAATTGAACAGTTTCTGTTTACAGCACCATTGAAGTAGACGATTTCACTGCGAGGCTGTTCAAGATCCACCAGCAGATCCTAAAAGAAGGAAGGTCTCAGGTATGTTGATGTGGAAGATCTTTAGGTTCGCATCTGCTTTCACGAGCCATTCTGGACGAAGGTTAGTGACAGAAATGTTAGTCTGCACATTTTGCACCTTCAGCAAATGCAGGGAAGGCAAATGTGATGCATAAAAAAATGCTTGCTTATAATTAATTGTTATTCAATTACTGATTAGTAAAAAAGAAAAGGTTTATGAACCATCAAATCCAAACTTTGCTCTTAGACATGTTTATAATTTATAATTTCCCTTGAGCAGGTAGGCGAGTTGAGATGTTCTCCGTTGCTTCAAGGTGTTTTTTAAGGCTTTCTAAACCTGTAGAAGCTCTGCTGCTTCTCTTGGTTTTCTAAGTATTGAAAGTACGGTGGCCGAGAGGGGGAAACGCACTGCAAATACATAAATGTGCTGCAAACACAAAAGTAGCAAAAACCACTGCAAGTTAAGAAAAGCTGCAACGTAGCGTCGCGTAACGACCACTAGGGGGAGTAGACAACGGTCTGCCGTCTACAGACCTCAGACTGCAGTGATTGACTGATCAGAAATGCAAACTACTATGATAAAGTCGTAAGCACGCTAATGCTAAAGATGTATATATGGAGCCATTCTATAATATGGTTAAAGATGAATTAAGTGTAAAAGACACAAAGGAAAATGTAAGATTTTTTTAACTTGCAGTTTTTGCTGAGTTTGGGCTGAATGTTCATCGGTGGACCTCAATCATTTGCTTATTTTTCTTTATTTTTTTTTTATTGTTTAGTCTATTGTGTTGGGTCTCAATCGTTCTGACTACATGTTGGACCAGAAGGATGAGAAAACGTCTTCTCTGAAGCAAATCGAGATCAATACTATTGCTGCAAGCTTTGGCGGCCTCTCCTCACGCACGCCTGACGTACACAGGTGAGTCAGTCAGTCAGCAGTGCATCCCACAGATGGGGCCAGATACAAGACCAGATGAAAATTAAGTGACCAAAATTAGATTATTGATTTTTTTCCAGTGATTGGAGATGGAGGGGTTGTTTTCTGTTAAAGGTGACCTGTTCTGCTTCCTTTAAACCTTTAGGATAGGTTTGTGGGCTATACCAAACATGTTCGCTATGTTTTTTTTTTTTGCACAAAGTCATTCTCAAATAATGAGATTTCACCTCCCCAGTTTCACCTATTCTGAGCTCATTTACAATGCGCTGTTTTTATTGTATGTAAATAAGCCGTAGCTGGCCGCGCTCCCAACTCAAAGTTTACACTCGGACTTCACACACCTGAAAATGTCTGCCAGCAGATGCACAGTGGTACAGCTGTACGTCTTTGATCCTGAGTCAGACCCAGACACAGAAGTGCACAGCTAGCAAGAGTAGCCCTAGGCTATCAGTGGCCGTTAGCGTTAGCTTGTGCTAAATGATGGATCACGTTCTTGCCAAACAGCAATGCGAAACAAATGAAGTTCTCGCATCTCCATGAGCTTCAGATTTCCAATGAACACCAGATGCCGTCGGTAGTTTTCAAAACAGTCCTTCCATGGCAATGTCGTTTGCCATCAAAACTAAAATGAAGCCACACATCTCTGCTCTCCGTGACTGGGAGATCATGCACGGACATGCGTTATTTATGCAGCCAACAACAAAACGTTTGTCCTCTCCTGCAGCCGTTGTGCAGCGCATACACTGGGAAAAGCAGCTGACCAAACGGGCTGCACCTCGAAAAACAAAGTGAGAGGAACTCGGCTTTGTGTGCTTGGTGAGGCCACAGTGCCCGCCGACTGTGACGCAATAATCGGGAGGTTTTTGAATGGCACCAACAAAACATAAAGCTACTGCCAAAAAAAACACCTGGGTGATTGTTTTAATTTATTTATTTTATTTGGCACCTGGACTCTTTCTAGAAGCAGTAGAGATGTGACTACAAAAACATGAAGGAAGAGAATTTTTCATAATAGGTCATCTTTAAAATAAATGTCCTGCAAACTTGGTTTAATTTGAATTAAAGAATAAATGATTGCTTAAACGTGTAGACAAAGACCAAACCTCAGCGTAAGCATTACCTGCGGTGCTCTGCCTCTGGCTCCACAGACACATCCTGAAGGTGTCGGGCAGGCTGGAGGAGAGCCGTCGGGTCCTGGCCAACAACCCTGCGGCCGGTCTGGCCAGGGCACTCGCCAAAGCCTGGGAGCTGTACGGATCAGAGAGGTAACTAAAATATTTCTCAGTTACAGGTGCATGCGGAGATTTTACATCCACTCGTCTTTTGAACCGCTATTTGTTTTTTTTGTTTTTTGTAGTGGATGTCTGAAGTTATGGTGGATTTTCTGTAATCAACATGGTCAAAATTCTACATAAAAGCTCAAATATATACATACACTAATATGTGAAAAAATGTCCCTTAGTAAGTTGTACAGCAATGGCGCACTTTATATTGTTATAAGCAAGCGTGTGGTCTAATTTTGGTTCGTGTTAAATTGTTCTGATCGCTATATAAAGAATCAGAATTGCTGGAGTTCCCTTAATTAGGTTGGGTTCCTGGAACTTGCTTTAAAGGGGATTAGTTTAATTTAAAAAATAATTCAGTTTAGTAGCATATGAAACATAGAGCCAAATAAATCAAACAAAGTGGAAAATTTGACAGTTTGTAGGTAGGAATTGAAGCTTATTTGGCACGTTCCCCCAGAGTGGATTTTGCCAGAAATACTTTTAATAAACTCCGATGAATAGATGACCAGCAGATGAACCCTGGTGGTCTTCTATTCTCAGGTGACAAACACAGAACAGAGAAGGACTTTTTGATTTTGAATTTATTTTTTCTTGCAAACCCCTGGTTCCAGGGCTTTTTCTTCCCCTCTTTAAAGCTAGAGGATCTGTTCTTGTTGTAGTTGAGTGCTTGTTGTCATTTCAGAGCGGTTGTCCTGTTCTTGGTGGAGGAAGTCCAGAGGAACATCTTTGACCACCGCTACATTGAAAGTGAACTCTGGAAGAGGTAAGAATTGGATCTGAGTTATTAAGAAGCTTACAGATCCAAATCTGTACATTTGATTTCTCTCTTGCACAGATACCTTAGCGTTGGCCCAAAGTTTCCTTTTACTCACCTGGTTCATTTTTGCTTGAGCAAGAAGTAGAGCTGCAGCGATCAGAGATGTGGGGCAGATTTCTGATCTCCGCTTTTGGCAAAGTTTTGACCTGCTGTTACAGATTTTTAGCCAATTCTTATTTCCCTTGTAGAACGAGATTTCCCAGCAATCCGGTAACAAAGTAGTGGTTTCTAATTTAAAAAGAAATACATAAAAGTTGTATAACCAGCAGGATTAGCTACTGTAAACAGCTGCCTCCATGTTTATACCCTAGAAAATGGGATAGTTCCAAAAGTTCACCCCTTTGCCAGTTAAACAAAATACTTCCATGATCTGAATGTACGACGCGTTCACTGACTAGAAAGCATTATTTGGAGTCTGACTGGGCGATCCCCAGTGTTAAGGCCAGGTAACTGAAAACCTGACTTTCTCAGTGCCTCTATACCAGGGCTTAAAGTTCTCCGTCGCTGCGACGGATTTCCGTCATTTGGAAATTGAGCGCAAAAAGTCCCGTCTAGACTTTTTATTCAAGGTTTTAAATAGAAGCTGCTCTCAACCAATGAAATCTGGCAGAGCCGGGACATTAGCCAATCAGAAAGAGAGTAGGGCGGGTCTTTGCAAAGCGGACATTGCCAGTCTGAGGTTTATCGGTGTTCAATCATTTTAACTTGGGAGAGCGTCTCTAACTGGCCACAGATGGTACGAATGAAAGTAGTGGTGGTCAAAGGTTTCTTTGGATTTATGCGAACCAGCAGGTCAGAAAGTTCAGCGCAATGAACATCTGATAGTCGGTAAGCGTACTGTCTCTGCTCTTGTTATTTAATCAATGAGTTATTTCCACCTGTGGCCATGTCACCTGTCAGTGTTTGTTCCCTCGCTTCCAGTAATTTAGCTGATAAACGCGGCGACCAACCAGGGATCTCCTCGTGATTCGCTATTACGTTTTATTTAAAACACAAAGAGTAACGCGCTAGCTCAGGCTAATTTAGCGTGACCCTTGAAGAAGAAGGGTCGGAATGTGAAACGATGTCCCGCATTTGACTGGGTCCGATTTGGAAAAAGTAAAAAAATAAAATGATTAAACCCTGCGTTGTTCTGAAACAAAGAAGGCAGAGCTGCAGTCATCACTGAGAGCTTCATCGGCTGTCAGTCAGTATGCAGCAGCTCCACGTGAGCAGCTGCGCTCCAGGACACTAAATAAAATGACAAGGATTTTGATGCTTACAGATTATTAAGGAAACTACATCAAAAAGATAAAACAAATTAACTGCAGCTACAACATGGACTGGAGATCGGGTTATAGGTTTAATTTATTTTCTTTCTAATTAAAAATGTTCATCTTTAAGTTACGTTTTTTTCTGATAAACTTTGAGCAATTTTATTCAACTTTTTAAAAATGTAACATCCCATCAATCCATGGATTTTCTATACCTGCTTTTCCGTATAGGTGTTACGTCAAGCCGTATCTGATGTTGAAACTCGACCCGACACAGGGTAGGGGGGGTGACTATCTCTAGGCGTGGACACAGGGTTCATCCTGGACAGCTCTCCAGTCACTGGGCTAAATTATAACCGTTTTATTAAACTTCAAAAAAGTTAAATCATGCATTTTTTTATAAACTCATGAGTTGTGATAATTAATTGCTGTGCAATAACAGGAAAAACAGACTGATTATTGTATTGTGCGATCTGTGTTAAATTAAAATATGACGTCATCATAGTGATGGTCATGTGTCCTGCATTGTCCATGGTTGTGGTTGGCCTTGTATGATCATAAAATTGGTTTATATTGAATGTGACAGGGAGCCAGTGGAGTTAATGTACAGGTGTGAAGTAGATGATGCAATGATGCAAGCTGCTGTTTCTTTTGTACTAGCTGCAGTTTATAGAGGGTTTTCTGGAGGACAGGGAGGAAAGGGAGCTGAAATTGTAAAGTGGACTGTGGACCAGTTTGGCAAAAGTGCGAAGGAAGAACTTGATGCTGCATAGATGAAAGTTAACCAGGTGATGATGTGGATGTGGAAAGTGATGGAGAGGCTGTCCAGGATGACTCAAAGGCTCTAAAGCTGAAAGGTGGCAGAGATACAGGAATTTTCAGTGGATATTTTAAAAGTACCAGATTTGGTTAAAATTGACTTTGCACAATAAGCAAGTGAGCCAACTAATGTGGCATTATGTCCACGGTCCCGGGAATATATGGGCTGGCTAGAAAAACATTTCAGTCAAACTGGTTATTTTTGCTTTAACCCATGCTCTATGCCAAAAAGGATGGACATGATCTGCTTGAGTCAGGAAAATGATTGTATTTTGTTGTAAACTCTGCTTTTTATATCCAAAACTTTGTTTCAGAAACATCCCCTCAGTAAGAAAACGGTTTGATGAGGTCTATCAAACAGGATCTCTTGATCCGGACAAGCGGCTGTTTGTGTAAGTCATTCTCATCAATAAGTCCTAGAAATGTATGAACACCCCCACCTCGCTAAAAGCTACATTCTATGCATTGTTAGGATAAATAAAGATAAGAGATTAATTTGAATTTCAGGGATGGAAAAGAAGTTGCGGTGGTGTACTTCAGGAACGGTTACATGCCACAGAACTACATCAACGAACAGGTACTTCAATCTCTTCTTCTGAAAGGGGAAACGTTGTGGAGTTTGATTAGTAGAAGATGCTGAAGGATTAAAGCTGTTAGTTGCTGCTTTAAGATAACCGATAAACGTATTATCACATTACATTTCTACAAAGCTGCCAGGCAGCGGTGACTTAGTCTTTCCAGTAAGGGACACAAACTACATGGATTATTGTGGAGCTAATTGCTCCACATTAAGTTACCTTATTGCTAACTGTTAATTGATTTGGACTTAATTAGGCAACTGTTAACTACATCAGTCCTGATTTATTCAGTATAAAAATACTTCATCAGAGACAGATCTGTGTCTTAAAGGAAAAATTCCTTATGTTTAAACATTACCTTCTTTGCAGTAGATTTACTTTGGATCTGGAGAATATCTGTGTGTGAGTGTGTGTGTGTGTGTGTGTGTGTGTGTGTGTGTGTGTGTGTGTGTGTGTGTGTGTGTGTGTGTGTGTGTGTGGGTGTGTGTGTGTGTGTGTGTGGGTGTGTGTGTGGGTGTCTGTGTGTGTGTGTGTGTGTGTGTGGGTGTGTGTGTGTGTGTGTGTGGGTGTGTGTGTGGGTGTCTGTGTGTGTGTGTGTCTGTGTGTGTGTGTGTGTGTGGGTGTCTGTGTGTGTGTGTGTGTGTGTGTGTGTGTGTGTGTGTGTGTGTGTGTGTGTGTGTGTGTGTGTGTGTGTGTGTGTGTGTGTGGGTGTCTGTGTGTGTGTGTGTGTGTGTGTGTGTGTGTGCGTGTGTGTGGCTCGTTAAAAACAACTGAAGTGGATCAAACCTCAAAGGAAAAAGATGACTTAATAATCAAAAATATTGGAATAAAAAGAGTCAGAATACCTAAGATTTTTAGGCAAAAGAAGTAAAATGACATGAATCTAATCCTGGCCGGCATTTTAGCCAGATATTGTTTTGTGGGGTCAGGTAAGGTGTTTTAGTGTTTAAACATTTATTTAAACTGTTTAACCATTTCAGACGTTTCAAAGGACTCTATTTTCCAACACATTAAATCTACGCATTTTTGACTTGTCGTTTTAGAACTTCAGCAATTCCCTCTTTTATGTGGGAAATCCCCACCCATTCATGCCCTGATGGAGCCGGTGGGTTTGTTGGTTGTGTTTATCCACCAGCTCTTTAAGAAAAGCCCAAAGGTTTTAATCTTGATAAATACGCCGAATTATCACTTCAGTCAATATCGGATGATCACTGGAGCTGGTCACTAATAGTCCCAAATTAAATTATAGCTAATCCATCTAATCTACTCTTACACTTTTTAATAACTAAGGATAAAAGGAAGCTATAACTTAAACAACCATAAGGTTGAACTTTTCTGGTCATTCTGGAGTTTAGAGAAGGAAGTTGAGGCCTAATTTGGAGTCTTGGTATCTAACAGTAATGTTGAGAGGAAGAAAATTAGTTTAAAGGTCCAAAGACTCGTGAACATCAGTTTCTTATCTGCAGAATCTGCCATCTTACTGTGGTCCGGATCCTGTTCCGTCTCCTCCCAGCGAACCTGACTGGGTCTCTAGACCTGTACTTCTCAACACTGGTGACGGGGACGTCTCTGCTTAACTGCTAGTTTCCAACTTGAATTCAAATCAGAACCAAAAGTTGTAAGAAAGAAAGACTGCTCCTAAAGGAAGGAGTGATAGCAGCTGTTTGACGTTGAAGGTTTGCCATGACTGGTGGAACCATGAATCCCGGAGAACGTCTGGAACCAAAGCTGGACCTGGTGGTCCAGTAAATAGTGGCCTTTTGAAAAGCCTTGCTGGAAGTAACTCAGTGTGTGTGAGCGGCCCCCTCTGCGGTGTCTGTGCCCCACAGTAGAGGTTCAGAGTCATGTTTCTGGTTTGTCAATTCCAGTGCTGGGATGTTCGTCTCATGATGGAGCGCTCTCGGGCTGTAAAGTGTCCAGATATCAGCACTCACCTGGCCGGAACCAAGAAGGTCCAGCAAGTGCTGACCAGGCCTGGAGTTCTGGAGAGGTTTTTCCCAGAACGGCCCGAGGTGGTGCAACAAATCAGGGCAACTTTTGCTGGCCTCTACACGCTAGACATGGTGAGCAAAGCTTATTGTCATCGAAATCTTTTTGCTTTTAAATATGTAATGCAGTGGATTTGGCTCTGTTTTGTATTTTAAAATTGTCTGGTTTATTTCTGTTCTTGCATTGGTGATTTTTGTCCACAGGGACCAGAGGGTGACAACACAGTAGCGATGGCCTTGGCAGAACCAGACCGGTTTGTTCTGAAACCTCAGCGAGAGGGAGGAGGTGCGTGGATTCCTGCCGTATTACTGATTTATCTAACCTGATAGTCTTCAAGTTGGGGTTTCCTTCTTAGTGGTATATGCAAAGTTCTCGGGTCTGGATGTGAACACTTCTTTCGTATTTGAGCCTTACAGCAATGGAGAATGGAAGTTGAGCCCAGTTTAATTTTGTTAGTAAGAAAAGCTACACTACAAATCTGTAAAACAAGACTGATACAAAATGATCACATCTGTTTATGATTCCAGCTGCAGCGTGTGTGTTCGGTACCTGCTCAGTCCAGAACCTTTACCGGGGATCCCCCCCAGGAAAGCCTATCAGAGGGTTGCTGTGGAAAAAGCATTTGAGGGAGCGGTTCTGTTTCGTGCCTTTTCTCTCTCTCACTCACCTAAACGTATTTGATCATCAAACAAATTTCAGCATCGTACGAGTAAAAACGAAACGTAGTCTTCAAAAGGGGATTTCATCTATTATTCAAAACCCTTAGAAGAAGCATTGGTTGTAAGACGGGTCCGTTTTTGAGCCTCTTATGGAAGAGTGTTGGGGCCCAGTCACTCTGATGGACCGAGCAGTAAGGACAGTCAGGCACATGTATATGTCCAAAAAAAGTGGGCTCTTTTATTTAAGCCAAGAAAGATAAAAGTACAAAA
The DNA here is from genome assembly GCA_037039145.1 of Fundulus diaphanus. Lineage (NCBI taxonomy): Eukaryota > Metazoa > Chordata > Actinopteri > Cyprinodontiformes > Fundulidae > Fundulus > Fundulus diaphanus. The sequence continues at coordinate 12,580,722 of CM073129.1, read as the reverse complement.
ACTTGTCAAAAATGGATCCAGAAAAGAGGTCAAAGGAACAAAAACTACTCAAAATAACTAGTAACAGCACAAAACTAAGTCAAATAAACTGACTTCGCTTAATGAGAAAAAGAGGAACTTAAATAGTGGCTGATCAGTCCACAAAAGAAACACATGGGGCAAAACATACAAACGCCTAACTAGACCCAATAAAGCAAAACCCCCATTTCCCCCCATAGCACTGATGTGGTACGGTCCAAATCAGCTCAGCCCCTTGGCCACCTGCTGCTTCCTCAGCCAAGGGACTAGACTCGAGCAACTGAAACACGTAAACAGAATATAAATTAAACAGTCATAACAAAAACAGGGTAAACCAAAATGTGCACACTCATTTCAAAATGCAGTGTAATGGTGATAAATAAATTCCAAATAATAAAATAGCTCTGTAAATTAAACCCTATATGAATAGAAACTAAATTACATAAATGCTATTTGTTACCACATCTGTGTGGCTGTAAATGCAGCCATCACACACGCCTACATTTTTGTGTTAAGGTAAAAAGAAAGAATACAAACCAACCTGGCACTACGATTGGTTAAGGCAAGTGCTGTCTTGTTAAATCATGAAATAACTGATTTAATGTTGTTTTTCGGGAGGAAGGCTGGGTTGGATTTCATTAGCCACACCCAGGCCTAATGTCAAACCTGCAGATCCAAGAAATCAGTTAAACACAACCGGTTGGACAACATTAAGTTGGCAAGAAAAGATGGCAATAAGAAACACATCATGTCCTGAGGTAAGGAAAATCAGGAACTGGTGAGAAACATGTTTTCATCGGCATCTGTCAGTCTTCAGGTCTTACTTTTATGGCTGTGGGACTCCAGAAAAGCAAAGAAAGAGCCATTATCCCAAAATAGGGAGAACACAGAACAGTAGTGAACGTTCCCGTGAGTAGCCGGCCAACAAGAATAACTCCAAACAGTCATCCAAGTCACAAAAGCACTCACAAAGTTTAAGCAAAAATGGCATCTATGGTTCTGAGGCAAGAACCACTGCCGACTAAAAAACACAAAGGCCAGTTTCACATTTAACAAAAAACATGTTTTGATGATCACTAAGACTGGGGAAAATATTCAGAACTGGTGGAACCATGACGTCTGGCCGTCAGTCTGTGGCCTTAAGATCGAGGACACCTGGTGATGCAACAGAACAATTATCCAAAACACAGCAGCAAGTCCCGCTCTGATTGGCTTAAGGACAGCAAAACAAAAGAGTCCTAGTCAAGGGCTGCCCTTAAAACCAGTTAAGGTGGTGAAGCATGACTTCACGCCCAACAATCCTCCAAAATCCATTCACTTCAGTTTATTTCCATAGCGCAGATGTGCCTCAAGACAGTTTACCACTTTGATCGTGCCACAAAGAAGTCAAATGAAACCAATCATGCTGACAGATTCCTGGCTAACTACATGCAGTCATATTAATCCATCCCAGTTATTTCTTTTTGTGTGTAATTAAACTTAAACATGTCAGCGATGAAGGGCCCAAACACTTTCACTGAACTTTTTCTATTTTTCACATAGATCCAGTCTGGTTCAGATAGTTTTTCCTGAATTACACGATGTCATGACTTAAAAAGGGCTTTTTGTGACCATGGACGGCTCTAGACAGGGGCCAGAAAAAACCCTGGCTCCCCTGCCAAATTTGGTGTAGAACTGCCACTGTAAGCTACCAGACATGTTCTTTAAGCGTTAAAGAAGATTAATGTTTCAGCGGACAGGTGTAGCCCTGTCTCAGGTCCTAGTCCACTTTTCCACATCCTGAAACTGGCCGCTCTAATCCGATCCTTTGTAAGGTGGCTCTGTGTCATTTGGTGCTTTCTACCCTAATCCATGTCTAATTCTGATCCCATCACTGTAGGTAACAACATCTATGGCTCGGAGATTATCCGGGTCCTAGGGGCAGTGAAGGGGAGCACAGAGCGGACGGCCTATATCCTGATGGATAAAATTAATCCCGCTCCCGTACAGAACTACTTGCTGAGAAGAGACGCTCCCCTCGTGATCAGTAACTGTCTGAGTGAACTGGGAGTGTTCGGGGCGTATGTCAGGTACGTGCCAGTGCGTCGCTGTTTTCACAGAATATGGAGGGAGAGGAAGGTTTTTGGAAAGTCTCTCCCCCATCTCCCAAAGCCCCTTCCCTGTCGGCCTACTTTGTAAAAATGAGCCACTAGCGCCACAAAACCCAGAAAAAGAATACATTTAAAAATAAAATAAAAAGCATCCAAGTAAATATGTTTAGTATTAAAGTTGAAATTATCAATACTTTTTAGCTTTCCTCATCAGTTCTCCACATAATTTTAGATTATTCTACACCGCTCAAAAAATGAAAGGAACACATTGGAAACACATCAGATCTCAATTGGAAAAGAAATGATGGGGAAGGGAACACGGAGGACAGTCAGTGGTAACAATCTGCATACTGTTGCCACATGAGTCCAGACTTTATTCAGCACCAGGAGGTACCAGGACCCGGTGCACCAGTGAAGGGTCTAAGAATGGGTCTGAGGATTTAATCTCGATACCTAATGGCAGACAAGGTGCCATCGTTCATCCTGTACATGTCTGAGTGTCCCTCCATGGATCTGCCTCCCCAGACCAACACTGACCCACCACTAAACTGATCATCCTGAACAAAGTTCACCGCAGCTTCTCCAGACCCTTTCATGTCTGTCACATGAGCTCAGAGAGAACCTGCTCTCATCTGTGAAAAGAACAGGCTTCCAGTACTGGACCTGCAAATTCTGGTATTCTCAGGCAAATGCAACGAATCTACTAGAGGAGTAAACAGGCTATGTCTCTTCTTTTACAGTGTAGTTAAATATCTGGCTTCCACTGTGCATAAAGTTTAAAACAATGTGAACCTGGATCTTACAGACGCCTGCTTTGGTCAGTCTCTTCGTGCAATAATGCAACTTTTAAACCCCCATTTTCTCATGTTTCCTTGTCTCCTCTCAGGCAGGGGGAGCACATGGTGATGAATGAGTGTGTTGGCCACCTGCTGAGGACCAAGAGTTCAGAGCACGCGGACGGGGGGGTGGCCGCCGGCGTGGCCGTTCTGGACAACCCTCTACTCGTCTAACGAGTCACCGAACCCAAACAGAGACTGTCGTCACACTGTAGCCCAGACTGAAAGAGCAGGAAGGCTTAACTTAGGTCCAGCTTCACCTCATAGCACTGAAAGATGGCGCATCCATCACTCCATTAGAGATGCTGGGGACAGGAGTTCTTTGTATAACGTCCAACATGCTGTCAGAGGACTTCTAAGAACCCTTTTGGCAGATTTTAAAGCGTGGATTGTTCTGGTCAAGAACGTTCCTGCTCTCAAATATAACCTGACACGTCGTCAGGGTCAGACATTTAAACCCAGCAAGGGCTCAAGATGCCTAAAGCATGTCTCGATCTGCCCAAGTCCACAAAAACAGAAATCCATGTTCTCTTTAAATGTAAAATGTATAGTCTGATACATTTTTATTTCACATCTTGCAATGTTTCCATAGAATATTCAGTGCTCCTTGTAGGAAAGGAGAAAATATCTCTAAACATTTAAATGTGTTTTCTATAATGAAGCTTCCTATCTTTGAAACAAGACTGATACCTAGTGGCATTGAAGCATAATTACACTATTTGAACAGTTGACAGGTTTTCTTCCATGTTCTCCTCTCAGCCTCCAGAGGGAGCTCTGACTGCAGCCCTGGTGGAAGTCTAGTTTGATATTAAAGTAGTTTATTGTTTGATTGCTTCCAAATAAAACGGGTAGCAAAGTTGTTGCTCAATTTAACATCACATAACATGGCAGAAAATCAAGAAAGTGACCTTATTACTGCTTTTTTGTTTTTTTACATTTTAGATGTAGTTAAAGACTGAAATTATTGAAGAAAATAATGAAGTGAGTGAAGAAATTAAGCTTCAGTTACTATTGTTTTTTTCTCAGTTGAAAAACAAACATCTTTTCACATTGGAAGAGATAATCTGAGTTACTAAAAAAAAAAATAGTAACATCTTCACAAGCAGATTAACTGGATCACAAACACTGATTCTGAAGTTCTCTACAACTGGATTATAATGAAATAGTTCAACGGCAAATGAAGACACTATGCTTTTCTTTCCTTGTTAAAATAATAAATTATTATATATTTTATATAATAAAATCAAATGGGGGACTATCTTATCTAAATAATGTATTTTATATATGATGTACCATGTCACATTTATCTTTCTGCTGGGATTCATGGTAGTTGCCTGCAGAATAATTTTGTGAAAGTTTAAACGGTTTAATATAACACAAACAAATGAGTCTCAGAAGATCATCAACATAAATCGATGACCAAATGTTTTCCTCTGGACCAAAAGCAGAAAGTGGACATTAAATGAAACATCTGGAAACCTGCCTTGTCTGTGTGTTTTTTTCCCACTTCTTTCACATCTTTTTGATTATTTAATACATGTTAATAAAGCAAGACTTTGATTAATCATTTCAAAACTTCTTCCACATTTGGACATGTTTCCTTGTTCATTTAAATAAAAGACAAATGGATCTTTCCGAAGGAAAAATGTGACACAAACAATAAATGTTTAGTGTCATAAGTGTGCAAATCCTTCAACCAATTGGTGAAAAACCTTTTGTTAGAATATCAGGCTTCTTTAGTGAGACTGTTAGCACATCATGGTCATATTTCCATGTTCTGCCTTGCTAATGTTTCTATAGCTCTCATAAATGCCTTATTCTTCTGCAGCTATTGCACATTTACTGTAAAATTTACTTCTGAACTGTGGGTAAACTAAATGTCTTCTCATGGAGTCATTCTGCTGTAGGTGTATTCATGAACTCTCCATGAGGCTGAAATATTAAATTCCTCCTCAGCTTTCCAGCAGCCGCCTGAAGGGCCAGGGGTCTGATTTATAAAACTCTGCGTATAATCTATACTAAAAGTGTACGTACGCCAAGAAAATGGTGTATGGCAAAAAAAAAAAAAAAATCTGATTTATACAACAATGCACACAACAGCACACTGTTTCTTTATAGATCACAGCAGCACCTTAACTTTTGCATACCTGGTACCACCTATGGTTCTGCCCTTTACACACCCAGATTTAACCATAAATGCTGGTCATATAATTAGAATATAATGAAAAAGTTGATTTTTTTTGTCAGTAATTCCATTCAAAAAGTGAAACTTGTATATTAATTTGTTACAGTCAGACTGATATATTTCAAGTGTTTATTTTTTAAGATTATAACTGACAACTAATGAAAACCCAAAATTTAATTTTAAAAGTACCCTTGTTGGTACAGCAGAGGGCGCTGCCTGCTCGGTCATTGTACCAACCGGAAATACAAATATGGCCTACTGCCATGTTGCCTTAATTAAGGACCCAACCCACGTAGACCTTCGAAGGATGCAGCAGCCATTGATATTTATTACTGGTGAAGGTTCTCGGTCATCCAGGTCATGATCATTTAAAAAAAAAGTTAAAAAGCAAAACAACTGGACTTTTTTTCTGAAGTTTGAATACGTTTTACTTCCCATCCAGAAAGCTATCTCAATTCAAATGTCTGGAGTAGTGTGGAGTTTCAAGCTTTATATTGTTGCCCAAAAAGGGCTTGTCATGGCTTAGATAACATGCAAATTAAACTGAAACTGGTCCACTCCTTAGCAATGGGAGTCGTTAGGGTCATCGTTGGCCTGGTTTACAGGAGAGACGTTGTGATCACCTGCATGGAGGTGAGGATTGAGTTGAAAATTGGAAGGCATCAAACCTATTGCTGTGTTGTAAATTTTTGAAACATGGAGGAAAAAATAAATAAATAAAAAAAATAATTATATATATATATGTGTGTGTGTGTGTGTGTGTGTGTGTATATGTGTATTATATATATATAAACTTGTTTTTAGGTTTAATAGGTTTAATAAGACCAGGACTTGGCACTTAAAGCTGGTTGCAGTTTAATATATTGAACCCTAGGTGGCACCAAACCCAAAGGTATCTTTGCTTACCGTCGTTAAAACCTGAAGAACCCACAGGATATTTCCTGGAATGATGCATATTAATTTGGTTCCCTGTTAGGCCAATAACTAAATTAATCTTTAGATATTTACATTTGTGTCTCTACTGCTGTGACAAGTAGTGTGACCAAATGATACCACTCAGTTCAGAATCAGAAATACTTTAATAATCCCAGAGGGAAATTACAGTTGACGCGCTGATCACCACTAACCATAAATAATGTTTGTACATTTTCAAAGGGGAAGCCTTAGTAGGAGACGTACCATCTGTTTTTAAATAAAGTCGTAAAAGCCAGCACGAGGACTGAAAGGGGGCTAAATGAATGCATGTGAGCAGCATGTGGCACAGTGAAATAAAGCTGAGTCATACAGACAAGTTTCCTAACAGCAAACCATCCAGTCCAGATAAACATCTCCTCCAGTCACGCTTACTCCAGAAGGAACCACGCTCCACTTGTTTTACAGCAGCATCTGCAGTGACTGTGATCCGACGCTGACTTGACTCACAGGGCAAATCTATTACTCACGCCCGACATTTGTAGCGTTGCACAACAATTACAAAAGAGGCCCCAGAGTTTAGAGACACCGTGGCCCTCTGTCAAGCAAGACTGGGTTTTTTCTCTTTTCAGAATGTTCCGTCCATTTCCGAAACAGTCTGTAAGAACGGAGGAGGACGGGCCGCAGAACAGCGTTGCATCAATGAGCACCCGTGCCACACAGCAAATGTCTTTTGACATCCCTCATTTCTTCAGACTGTCATGGTGTGAGTCAGACTTCCCTTGCAGTGGACTTTCTGAAGCTCTCCCAGAAGTTTTCTTTGAACTTTAGCCGCTTCTTTGACCTGTGAGTGAACTATGCACTGACTGTAGAGGATCCACCTGTCAGGTCCGGTTTCAGCTCATTCCTGGTTGATTTACTTGTTAAACACATGGATATCTGCCAGTGTTCATCTGCTGGAGATGGCCATCCATCCATCCATCCATCCATCCATCCATCCACCCATCCATCCATCCATCCATCCATCCATCCATCCATCCATCCACCCATCCATCCATCCATCCACCCACCCTTCCTTCCTTCCTTCCTTCCTTCCTTCCATCCATCCATCTTTCCTTCCTTCCTTCCTTCCTTCCATCCATCCTTCCTTTCTTCCTTCCTTCCTTCCATCCATCCTTCCTTCCTTCCTTCCTTCCATCCATCCTTCCTTCCTTCCTTCCTTCCTTCCTTCCTTCCTTCCTTCCTTCCTTCCTTCCTTCCTTCCTTCCTTCCTTCCTTCCTTCCTTCCTTCCTTCCTTCCATCCATCCTTCCTTCCTTCCTTCCTTCCTTCCTTCCTTCCTTCCTTCCATCCATCCATCTTTCCTTCCATCCACCATCCACTCACCCATTCATCCATCATCCAACCATCCATCCATCCATCCATCATCCATCCATCCATCCATCCATCCATCCATCCATCCATCCATCCACCCACCCTTCCTTCCTTCCATCCATCCATCCTTCCTTCCTTCCTTCCTTCCTTCCTTCCTTCCTTCCTTCCTTCCTTCCTTCCTTCCTTCCTTCCTTCCTTCCTTCCTTCCTTCCTTCCTTCCTTCCTTCCTTCCTTCCTTCCTTCCTTCCTTCCATCCATCCATCTTTCCTTCCATCCACCATCCATCCATCCATCCATCCATCCATCCATCTTGGCTGTTGCCAAGTGATTCATGGGAAAGAGGAAGGCTACAGCATGCACAGGTTACCAGTCCATCCTAGGGCAGTATGAAGTGATGCAAAAACAAACAACCAAGTTGTCGGTTGAAATCTCAGCTAGATCCTTTCTGTGTTGAGTTTGCATGTTCCCCTTGTGCATGCGTGATTAAACACTAAGATTTGATCCCTGCAACCCACAGCCATGTGTGTTGGGTTAACAGGAGACTTATGTTCTGTGTATCCAGGGGATACTTCTCCACCGTTATGCAGCTGATGATCAGATTTACGTGTTTTTAAAACCAGGTAACGGTCACATACAAAACTCCCTCCTGGAGGGTAATTCTGCTGTAAAGCTGTGGGTAGACCAAAATTTCCTGTTTTTTAAATGAACAGAAGGTCGATTCTATATTGATCGGTGAGAATGTCCCCGCTGACGTCAATGATCTGAACTTTTAAATTTGGTGACGCTATAAAAAAAACTGCTGGTGATTCTTGACAAGGAGTTTAAATGCAGTTAAGCTGATTCAAGGTTTCACCACTTTTGTCTTTCAGCTAAAGTTAGGCCTTTTTTAAACCGCGGTGATCTTGAGAAGGCTACACACTTTTATTAGCTCAAGAATTGATTACTGTAACACTCTTTATGTGGGTGTCTCTCAGTTGGCCCTCAGCAGAACAAAACGTAGAACAGTGTGAAATCTCTCATAGATGTTTCTTTGTTTTTTTTTACTCTTTTATTTTCCAGTCGTGTTTTCAATTAATTAACAGTAAAATGAAATGTGTGGTATAGATCCCTGAGGTCCTCTTCTTCACTAATGTTAATAAAAAGTAAATATGAACATCAGTGGCGGCTCCCACACTGGATCTCAATCAATGTCCTGGGTCTCTTTAAATCCTAAAATAATTATTCAGGAAGGCCTTATATGCTCAGTAGCATTGTGGGATTTTATTCCAGATTTTAAACTTTTAGTCGTCTTTTATGTTGCCCTGTGATGGATTGGCAACCTGTCCAGAGCGTACCCGTCTCTCTTCTAACGCCTACTGGTGATAGGTACCAGCCTCCCCCTCCTCCCTGCACGCATAAGCAGGTACAGAAAATGGATGGATGGTCTGTTATCTGTTTTTGAATGATTATAATTTTATTGTAAAGCACTTTGGCCTTCTGGTGGGCTGTTGTCAAGGGCTGTATAAATAAACTAATAAATGAGAAGGAATGTCTTGTATTGAAACAGAAAAGCTCACAAACAAATCAGTGCTGCTGGTGCAGCAGGATTATCTGCTACAGCAGGTGTGCTATAAAAGGTCAATGAAAACTGACAAAAAGCAGGATTCAGTGTGACAATGTTGTGTTTGAACAGATTTTAAAATGTAAATCCTCTTATTTGATGCAGGGTGAAAATTGGGCGATTTTATAACATTTAGAAACTCCAGTTGTCCATTTTGGTGTCGTTACCTTCTGGAGTTTAAGATATTTTTTGTTGTAAATTTAGAATATGTCCCTGAAGATCCGAAGCTTACAGTGTCTTGCAAAAGTATTCCTGCACTTTTATTTTTACATTCTCTCGTGTTAAAACTTCAAAGTGGGCAATACTTTTGAATCAGGACCCCTTTACTCTGATACCCCTAAATAAATTCCAGTGCAACCAAATGGCTTCAGAAGTTACTGGATTAGTAAATTTGGTCCGTCTGTGTGCAGTTTAACCTCGGTGTTGACCCAGGTGTTCTGTTCTCAGAGATACGTTAGAGAACATTAGCAAAGAAGCAGGCTGAGAGGCAAAGGAGACAGGTCAGGGAGGAGGTTATAAAACCAGACCTCGTTCTTTGGAGATCCCATGGAGCTTTGTTGAAAATGGCAAGGGTATAGTGGTGGCAGCATAATGCTGTGGGGATGTGATTTTCTGCAGTCTGGAAATCTACACACCTTATCCAGACATAGCCCAGAAGACTTGCCTGTATAGAATGGATGGGCTGATCGATACTGTGGTATCGACCTATCGATAACTAGCTGTCACTTTTTTGGCATCGATCGCGTGACAACCATGTCTCTACTAATTAATATAATTAACAATATAACAATGACTAAACTATCTACATTGTTTTCCAAATGTCGTGGCAGAATGGACTCTTCCGTGTGTGTGTGTGCCCTGCTGCGGCTGCTTCTTCCTCCTCCTACTAGCATCATCAACAACTTAAGCAGGGAGCTAAACAGGAGCATGGTATGGTCTTGTTTTTCACCCGTTGAAAAAGGGACCGCGCAATGTAGTTTGGGTGATAAGACAGTCCTACGCTGCAGCAATACAAGCAATCTTTTCAAACACCTTAAGTCAGTTCATCCACAGAGTCATGCCGAAGCAAAACAAAGGGATGTCTGATTCTGCTGGAGGTTTTCCCTCCTGTTAAAAAGGATTTTCCTCTCCACCGTCGCTTCATGCATGCTCAGTATGAGGGATTGCTGCAAAGCTATCAACAATGCAGACAACTGTCTCTGTCGCTCTACACTCTTTCAGGAGGAGTGAATGTTGCTTGTCAAGACTTGATGCAATCTGCTGGGTTTCCTTAGATAGGAAACTTTTTGACCAGTCTGTCTGGTAGATTTGATTGAATTTGACTTAAAGTAAAGTGCTTTGAGATGACATGTTCCATTAAATTAAATTAAATTTTATTTATATGGCGCCTATTTACAACACGTCATCTCAATACACTTTACAAAAGTCAAATTCAATCAAATCCAATTCACTAATTGCGCCAATTCATAACACACGTTGTGAATTGGTGCTACATAAATACAATTTAATTGAAAGTGTGAGATGGTTCCCCCAAATCTTCCAAACAGAGAAGTTTGGTGTACAGTTTTATTTTCTAATTTAAGTTTGTGCAGTTTCGTATACATTTTTAACAGGTTGGTCTTTGGTTACACAAATATTGTAGCAGAAAATCGAATTTGAGCCCTACAATGCACATTTCAGGTTAGCTTCTGTCTTTTTTTACTTGGAATACATTTCACTCTGAGCTTTCTTACATTTGCAGAACACTTTTGATTTTGTTTATTTACTTTAAGTTTGAATATAAGTTCATGCTGTATTACATGTTAATTGCAATCAACATAGTTTGATTATAGAAATGATACAATGGACATTTGAGTCAATATGTTCAAATACAGTTTAGATGTAATCTTTATTACACATGGTTTGTTTGGATGCAGTACATTAACATTGATTTTCAAAATTTGTGGTAGGTATTAAATAGTATATTAAGACAACAAAATATTAGTTGAAAAGTATTGGTAATGGTATTGACATCAATTTATTTTGCCCAAAAAGTATTGGTATCATATCGAATCCAAAAAATGTGGTACCGCCCATCCATTTAATGAAGATCCATTATTACATCCCAGAAACGGCAAAGCTGTTGCTAAAAGCAATCCACACCAATCAGCCAATAAGAATTTAGCAATTTTCATAAATCTAATCCCTCGGTCATGACAATTCTGAATCAAAACTCATTATTTTCCTGTGATCAACTTCTTGTTTTTGTCTCTTGTTGAAGACAGAAGAAGAAGTCAGTGTGCTGATACAGGTGACACATTCTGTAAATGCACTTGAGTGATCCAGTAGACTGGAGGAACCCTGCAGCGTTTATTGTAAAGCAGTTTCAGAAAAAGCAGCACCATCAGGTTTCCCATTACGTGACAGCTTGGAATGCCTTATCTCTTTGCTGTGTGAAATGTCACAAAATTACCTCTGGAAATTCAAACTAATGGTGACATTTAGATATAATTCCTGACATAGTTTCATCCAGTTGAACACGGTGTATAAAAAGACTCAACTTTTTTTTACAAAAGAGGCCCCAGAGACATGAAATCGGGCAAAGCTTTTCCTGTCTTGGGTCACTTAGGATTATCAAAATCATTTCTATTGTGTTAGTACCAGATCAATGAAAGAGAGCTTTTTTGTTAAATTCTCCAAAACCAGATACCACTGTGTTTGCTGTCCCTTTAAATAAAAACCTGTGAATGCCCAGATCCTGATGTCATTGCTTTTTAAGCATTTGATTAACTTGAGGCACACAGGCAAATAATTTTAACTCAACATCCCAAAGTCTTAATGAGCGACATTATTAAAAGAAAATCACAGGAAGTCAGACTCAGAGAGAGAAATGCGGACCTCCCCAAGTCTGGTTCCTTCATTGGGAACAATGTCTGAAGGTGGCATGCATAAACAACATGGTAAGCACATCATTCAGGAATTAGAAGGGGTCTGCATCCCAGAGATGAACATGTTTTGGTGCAAAATGTGTGGATAAACTCTGGGACAAAAGCCCAAAGACTCTCTCTATGAAGCTGGTAAGAGAGACATTTTAAATAGTGAAACTAATTCTCAATGGACAAGGACTGATAGGCCCCTTAGAGACGAAAAAGCCTCCAAAGGCAACATGTGGAAATATTAAATAAATAAATAAGCGATCTATAAGACATGAGCCAGGAAGTTAAGGTTCGGGTGCTAATGGGTCTTCTAAAAGGACAATGACCCTAAGCACCCCGCCAAATCCGTTACAACGTGGCTAAGGACAACAAAGTCAGTGTTTTGGTATGACTTTAGCACAAAGTCCTGATCTCTGAAACCTAGTGGGCTCGGCAAAAAATAAAATACAAAATAAAAGCTAAGTTTTCACAAGGTTACCCGACAAACCAGACTTAGAAAGGTTCTGTCAGGAGGAATGGGCCAAAATCCCAGCAAACTACTGTGAGAAGCTTGTGGACGGATACCCACTGTATGGAGACGTCTGAATTTAAAGGAGGTAATAATAAAATCAATTCTCTCTTATTATTCTGGCATTAAGCAAATAAAAAGCTTTTTGGGATTCTTAGCTGGCATAAAACAGAAAACTTTAGTCTGACTATCACAGTAGAAAAAAGTTGATGCGTGCTTTTGTAGATTAAACATCTGGTTGTGTTTGCACTCACATCAATCAGCATTCTTATGAACAGCTCCTTTTTTATTATTCTGTTGTGTGAAAGGACAGCTCCGACAGCTGAGGCTAAGCCTTTGCAGGGTAATAAGCCAGTTACACAAGCGTTGGCCCAGTTAGCCGGTGACCTGTCTCCCTTAAGTGTAACTAGACAGCGTGTGGCTTAGCTTGTCCAACAGACAGAGGAAGAGAGCCAGGATGTGGGACGCAGCAGGATGGAAGTGGGTCACAGTCGCCCTGCCCTCTTCGCTGCTCCAGCTCTGCAGAGAGGAAAAGAGGGGAGCGACGACGTCAGCAAGATTCGGATATCTTAGTGTGTGAGAGTGTGCTTAATCAATGGCAGCTTCTCGTAAAAAAAAAAAAAAAAAAAACACATGGTGTGTGTGTTCATCCTGTGGCTCCGCATATGGAGACACGGCGACGGCATTTAGCGCCCACCACTTCACCCCCTGCTATTTTCTGCCACATCCTATGAACAAAGAATTGCTGGAAGTAAAAGTACAACTGTCACTGGTGGCAACGTCTGCCTCCCGGTTCTCCATGTACCTCTGACCGCAATGACCTGTTGCCAATTTTGGTAACATTGTTCTCAGTGAATGGCAGAAAAACATCAATGACTACATCCAGCTGTCGGCAACCTTTACCTCTAGGTCTGTGTGCCCAAATGTGATGCTTTTACTTCCTGTGTGCAGCAATTCTGGGCTGGAGACAAACTGAGAAGTAAAACTAGTCTTCTTATGCATACAGTGCCTTGTACTGTATACCCCTTTGACCTTTCACCCTCATTTAGCCCCATTACACCACCAAACTTCAATATATTTTATAGGGACTTTATACGAGAGACAAAAAAGTAGCATATAATTGTAAAGTGGAAAGGATACATGGTGCTAAGAATGTTTTTTTTACTAATCAAACCTATGGCGTATTTACTTTGACACACCTTAGTACTATGCAGCGTACTCAGCTGTCTTCAGGTGTCATCAAATTATAAAAGAAAAGAGTCCAGGGGTGTTTCATTTATTGTCTGCATAAATATGGATATTTTGCGTAGAGAGAGAGGATTGCACAGCCCGAAACCAGCTACGTCTAGAGACCGAGCAAGGAGAACATTTATCAGAGAACCAGCACAACAGGCCCAATGGGAACTCTGGAGGAGCTGCAGAGATCCACGGCTCACTGCTGCAGGGTGTAGTTTCAGCATTCCTCGTCTCCAGAGGACAAGTTCTAATGGGAACTCTATTGATGACTGCGGCTCTGTCACATTCCTGCTTGTGTACTTCGGTTTGTGCCGTCCTGCCTTCTGAATTAGTACACTTTGCCTGTCATTATTACACATTTCGTGCTTTTTCTGCGAGTCACGCTGAGCGCCGGCATTGTGAGGGAATCTTCGCGTGCTGCTTGTCGTGATGAAACGTAGCGCAGCAAAAGGTGCAAGGTAACGCTATGTTTCGTTGCAACATAACAGGACTTTCTTGCATTTCATGTCTTTTGACGCAACATAGTGTGACAAGAGGAAAACCTGAACCATTTCCTTTACTGGAACTCAAATAGTTTGGTATGTTTAAAAAAAAAAAAAAAAAAAAAAACGAAAAGCAAAGAAAAAAAACCCCCAAAACACTTCAAAATGTTATAGAGGGTATAAATGACATGCCATATTAGGACCAAAAATAAAACACTGTTTATGTGTCCTTAAACTACCTAAGTACAGCCTGCTCTAGTTGCTGTCTTACAAAATAGTTTAAAACCACTTAATCCAGCACCCAGTGCTACAAAGACCTTTTGTCTTCTGGCTATAGAAAATTCTGCAGGAGTTTAGAATTTGTGAAATCAGGTTCTGTTAAAACCACATAAACAGAGAATATCTGACCTGCAGTCATGGTTTCTTGGCATCAGTAAGAAACCTGGGGACTCATGTATAAAGCACGTCAATGCACAAAAAACCTGCAGCGCAACGTTTAACCTACAACTCGGGATGTATAAAAATGGATGTTCTGGGAAAGAATCCTCGCAAACATTTTGAATTGACAATAACAAAGCACTAAAAAGCACTCAAAAACACTGAAATATAACTCCATTTATCTGTATTTAACTCAAAGAGCATCAAACCCGTAGTTTTTTCTTGTGTTTGACCTATCATGATATAAATTCGTATGGACAACAACACCCTGACACACCTCTCGTATGGACAACAACACCCTGACACACCTCAAAAATGATGGAAACAGCCTCAATCAAATTTAAACTGTAAATGTTCCACTGTTTGTTTTTTTCACATGTAGATGTTAATGTGCATCGGTCTGTGCGCGTAGGGGATAAAATACATGTGAGTGATCTATTGGGCCCTTTCAATCTCACTGGAAAAGAAAACATGGTCGGATTAGCAGATTAACTCCTGACAAGTCAGGTGTTTCGATCCCTAAAGTGGAAACAATCACGCGCCAATAAATAGCTGCATAACGTTGCGTGTAAATATTGAACGATGGCAGCGTCGGCACTGCTGGAGGACATTGCAGATGGAGGAATGCGGAGGTAGCGTGTTTTCAGAGATCCTGCTGCCACATCCCGAATTTCCCCGTTGTGGGACAATAAAGGTACTTCTATGATGATGAGTGGCTTATTGGCCGGTATAGATTGCCCAGGGCAATTATTTCTGACCTGGCGTTACAGAAGGAAACCAGGAACAACCGCGCGTTGCCATTATAAGCTCCAATTCCGCTGTGGTCTTTGCAACCAGAGCAATTTTGAGAGAGCTGACTGACAGGTGGAGAATTTCGCAGTCATCCCTGAGCTGTCCTAAACCAGCTGTATTGGACGGCCGCATCCATATGTTGTTCAGATACATAAAAGTCCCCTAAACCCTTAATTGTCGCTGCAGCCCCCGGGGACTTCGGCACTGTGGCTGCTGGGGGGTTTCCTGGGGCTCTCCTCTGCTCTTCCCAGGGATGGGGATGATGTAGGCCCTTCTTGGGCTTTGGGCCTTGGGGACTGTTTCGCTCTCTGTGGGGCGGGTCTTTGGCTCCTCACAACCACTTTTGAGCATTTGTCTTATGGATAAACCTTACATACACAAGCGCACTCTCACAAACACCTACAGGTGCTTGGATTCAGGTCCTTACAGATTCCCTTCTATACAGAAAACCCTATGATCAGCTTTGGCTGTCACTTTATACATTTTGTATTAAATAATACTACATATATTTCAGTGATGTTATCAAGGCGTTGGTTGTTTGTGCCTGTGATCCTTTTTTTTGGTTGGTTTTGCTGTTCTTTTTATATCTCTCACTGCAGGTGTAGAAGCAGACTCTGAAGATGTTATCTTGTACCCTCTTTTTCCTCTGCTCTATTTTTGTCACTTTTTCTTCATTTTATCGGTTTACCTCATCTTTTTCTCTTCCTTTCCTGCTCTTTTACTTTTCTGTTTCTGAGTCCGTTGAACTTGAAATAATCCCAAAATAATATTCAATAAAGTTTTAAGTTAAGTTAAAGTATATCAATTGTATGTATATATATTATATATACATTTTTGCATACATATATATAATTGTGACTCCTTTTAAATATTGGTTATTTAGACGCGTGGCGGGCAGATTTACATATGTATTTAGGGGCAGAGAGAGGGCGATACATGTGTACACTTTCGGATTCATCAAGGCAACATATCCGGTGACATGTCTGCACACAATTTCATACATCTGATGGGTTTTGTACGCCGCAAGTTTCAAAATTTCTCACCACCACCAACTTTTAGCGTGAATGCTCCATACTCTTAGGCATGAGGCCCCCCAGTCCCAGTTGTTGAAGCTAATGGCTATTCCGGCAGAGACAAAGAACACAGTGGACCTCTGCTGTATTACAACAACCCCGGTCTCAGAAACGTGATAAATGTTTATGTGAGCTTCATGACACATTAAACCGCCATCCCATTTCCACTGGCTGCTTACCTACACAGAACGCAGTAGTCGCATTTCCATCAACGTTTTTTAATGCGCTTTTTAATATATTGCATAGCAAAATTTCAATTAACTCACTAAATTTCACAAAAACTTTGTTACTCTTGCTTGAGGTGGTTTTTGACTTTTTCGGAAAAACAGTAAATGCATGATGAGGAGATGGAAACACATTTGTTGAATCAGTTCTGACGTAGCGAACATTTACTTCCTGGATGTTCCCATAAGGCTCGAAAAAAGGACTGGAAGCAACAACAGCTACGTGTGGGCCGAAGAAGAGATTTAAGCATTTCTTAGTCTTATCCGTGAAAAAAATAAATTAACATATTGATTAAAACCTGGCTCCCTTACTGATCTCTGGTCCGTGCTAGTTAGCAACCTCTACTTCCTGTTTATTACAGTAGTATGCGGACATTACACTATGCGTTGCCTGGTTAATTTGTTACAGACCAGTAGAGGAATCATGTCTGACTTGCATCTTTTTGTTTTGCAACATTTCAAAGTTCGCATCAGAATTGGATGGAAACACGGCTAATGATCTTTTACATTGGAAACAGAGGTAGGAAGTGGTGTGCCACCAATTATCTTCCTGAGTGAAACACATGCTGAGAACGGATTTTCAGTAAGAGAAAATGTCTGCTGAAAAGACCGTTCACTGGTTTGTATACTGCCTTATTTTCTACAAGACAGTAACACTAACAGGGAGCTCTGTGATGCACTGACACTTCTATGCGTCTGTGAGCTCCAGCCACTTGGACCAGATTTGTACTGTTTTTGTCTCAGCTGAACCACCCTTTGAACCTTTAACTTTTAAAATAAACTGTCCTTTAATCAAGCAGTCAGCAAAAACATTCTATTTGTTGTTGTATTGTATATTTTTAAATTAAGTTGTTATTCCCAGCTCTTAATCAGAATAAATAAACTTTTATGAATACTCAGTATTATAAAATGGTGCGCTTAATATCTGCTGAATATTATCTTGACTCTGCTGAGCATAACCATCACCACACAGAGTAGCAATGGACTCTGACTCTGAAATCCACTTATTATGTAATCCATGCTAACTTATCCTTACAACTGTGAACCTTGGCGTGCCGCTCCCAGGGTCGTGTCTGCAAAGCAAACGTGACCCTGAAAGGGAAACTGTAAGAGTCAGTAATGAGATATTTAAGGGGAGGAATGTTCCTACTAGTCACATTCAGGCATACAGCCGCTTTGTTCCCAGTTTCCTTTTTACACTTTCATGCCATTAATGACCCCTTTGGCAGACGTCTTTAAATGACTGTTTTGATGAATAAAAAAAAAAAAACTCTTTCCTGTAAAATCATCATCATCATTTCTGGTCAATCCGCTGCTTGATTTATCTTTAATCAGTCTGTTTGTTGCTGTTTTGGGTTTCTGTTTGCATTCCAGCCTAAAACATCTGATAGCGCAGTCTGGATAAAGTCGTCTATCAAGAGTCAAGAGTCAACACACAGCTTCAGATATTACAGCTAGAACCCTGAATAGGCTCGAAATCTGGGTTTGGTCATGCACTCAGGCCTGAACCTTCAAAAGCACATAAAGACAAAGTTGGGCTTTTACCACCTGAAGAATATTTCCAGGGTTAGAGGACTAATCCTTAGATAGGAAATATTTTTGACCAATCTGTATAATCCGATTGAATGTGACTTTGGAAAGTGCCTTGTGATGACATGGCGCTTTATAAATAAAATTTAATTGAATTAATGTCTCTGCAGAATATTGAAAAACTAATCCATGCAAAGGGTAGCGCCTTTAAAAAGGCAGCAAGGCCTCAGTGACTGTACTGAAACATAATTTCTCCCACGGGGGACAATAAAGCAATTTAATTCAATGTGTTTATCTTCAGTTGAATTGATTGCAAAGGTGTCCTCACAGGTCTGTCAAAAAAGTTGATCATACAGCTGCAGAACGCTGCTGCCCGCGTCCTCACTAAGACTAAGAAAGTAGAGCACATCAACCCAGTTCAAAAGTCCTTACACTGGCTCCCTGTATCTCAGAGAATAGACTTTAAAATACTTCTGTTAGTCTATAAATCCCTGAATGGCTTGGCACCTAAATACATCACAGACTTGTTGCTGTATCAATATTGCAGACCACTCAGGTCTTCTAGTTCAAATCTACTCTGCATCCCCAGAATCAGAAACAAAAACACAGAGAAGAAGCATTTAGGTTTTATGCTCCAATAATCTGGAACAAAGTCCCAGAAGACTGTAAAAGTGTTCCTTATAATCAAGATTAAAACGGCCATTTGTTCAGAGTTACATTTCACTGTTCTATTGAAACGATTAAGTGAAACGTTGATTACAGTCTGTAGTCCAACTTTTCTGTACTTTCCATTATCATGTGTACTTTTTAATGTGTTTTCTTTCTTCCGTTTTCACCATCTAAAGAACTTTGAATTGTCTCCTTACTGGCCTGTGCTGTACAAATAAACTTGCCTTGCCTTCCCTTGTCCTGCTCTGTGTGTGGATAACATTGCTGGGCATGTTTGCCTGGTCTCAAGGTGATAATCACCTCCTAGTGTGTCAGCACTCTGTAATGTTCATGTCCTTCCTCCCGTTCTGAAGGATTCCAGGAACACTCGAGAGAATGACAGACGCTGTCATTACTGAGGAGCTCCCGTGACTCCCATGCACATTCCAGCTATAACACAAGCTTTGTCCACCTGAACGGGCTTTGGGGAAGCAAAGATGTTCCTCTGCCCTCACATACGCCTCAAACATAAAACAGCCCACAGGAAGAGTCGCGGTCGGTTCCTGTTTTTGTACCTTGTCCAGTTCTTCATTACTGTAAACTGCAGATCTCCTAATCCCCAGTTTCCTCTGCTGAAAACGACTCATTCACAAACAGTTCCTTTGAAAGTTCATGGAGGACGTTTGGGGGAGCTTTATATAACTGATGGTCAGCGTCTACTGACAGTCCGTCCATACTCAGCAGGTTGCTGTCAGCCAGAAAGGCTGTTTGACCAGCAGCGGGTCAGCAGGAAATTCATCGCATTGTTTCATTTACAGCTAGGAAGTTTAAAGCAGGAACAAAAGCAGCAGTGAGAATGCAAAGCAGGAAAAATAAGACTGAAAACTGCCTGGGTTGTTTTTGGAGTTTCCAGGCTGCAAGTTTATTCAAGCCATTAAGATTCTGACTAAAAGGCATAAACATTCAGAGATTGGTCTCTGATGGAGAATGAGTTTTTAACCCATGTTCTGAGCAGGCATTAGGTTGTCAAAACATCCGATATTTAATACAATTGTTGTATAAATGTATTTTATCAATTTACTCATTTGAGTCAAAACTGATATAAACTGAGCCATTCTGATCTTACCAATATGGCACACAACAGAAACATTTTGCCTCTCCTGCCTGCATCTCACCTGAACGTTCATGGCTGTGAATCAACTAGAATCAAAACTCCTCTAACATGGCAAGGAGGTCTGGAGTGGAGGCTTTATAGGTATCTTTGGTTGGAAATGTCAAAGTAAAAGGTTTGTTTGGAGACATTTTGCTAATGAGGCAGACGAGCAGGAAAAGCCAGGGGATGTTGATAAGCCCTGATGCTAGCTAGCTAGCTGTGCTACAGCTAGCTACAAAGTCAATTAACACTACAAACCTGGCGAGGCATCTTAAAGACCGACAATCAATAAAGCTGCCGGTTCTACACCAAAAAAAGTTTTAAACATGCCAGACAACATAGGTTCATGTACTTTATTTGAATATTAGCAACTTTTATGTTATTATTTAATGCATATTATTATAACTTATTGTCTGTATGTGCTGAGCCTGTGAAATTTAGTCAAAATATTTGGTTTTTGCCCAAAATCTCGGCCATTAAAGCTGATTCTGTTTCAAATTGCTAATAGCTCCACTAGCTCAACCCCCTGGCGGGTACAAATTGAGACATGGGCAGTACAACACAACCAGTAGTTGCTGGCTCCACTTCTACCTGAAACATCTGGGTGTGAAACAACTGAAACTACAAAGGACTATTACTCCTATGTTTAGCGCTTTTCAAATTTGTAGCTTCAGAAAAAAATACAATGAGTAACGTCAAAGAACAGGTTAAACCTTCGACACATTAACAAACAATCGTTTATTCAAGAAGCCAAGAAATTTAGGTCTTAAAACAGTTTTATTTTTTTTTGTCCTGAACAGCCAGATGGTAACTGAAAAACCTACAGAACCCAAAATACCCTGGTAAGTCAGCAGAGAACGTATAGTGCAAATTTACCAGAAACTGAACCGACACAGCTACTGACAGGAGGGGACAACCAGGTCTACTGTCCCAGGTGCATGGTGGTGGGACGGGTTCATGCATTGACCACTTCTTAGTTAAGACTTTCAAAAAACCTTATTGTATCATTTGTTCAAGTGGACGTTTTGTCCGCTTTGTTGCTACACGGGAAATCAACACTTAGAAGTTAATTGTGTTTTCTGAGGGGCTGCTGAGGTGTCTACTAATTTGTTTGCACTGATTAGGACAATAAAAGAATTTTATTCATTTTACAGAACTTTGTCTTTAAAAATGTTTTTCCATTTATTGTCTATACCCTCTTTTTTCCTGTCAGGGTCACCATCTCCAGTAATGGTACACTCCGGACAAGGCACCAGTCCATCACAGGGCATCACAGAGAGACACAGGACAAACAGTCATGTATACCCTCACTCATTCCCGAGGGGAAATTAGAGAACCCAGTTACCCTGACATGAACGGCTACAGACTGTGGAAGTGCCTGGAGAGAACAAATGCATGGACCAGGAGAACATGCAAGCACTATTCACAAAGACCCTGGCCAGGATTTGAATTCAGGAAACCCTTTGAGTCATTTAATATTTTCTGCAGCGTTTGTCTGTGCACATGCTCTGTGCAAATTGGTCAGGAAATAGATGGTACACAAAAAAGACATAACTGCCAGACCAAAGAGTAAGACAGAGAAAAAACTTGTCTCCATATTGTTTACTTCTCTTTATTTGTTAAATAATGTAAAATAAAAAAAATTCTGGCTTCATATAGAACCATGAAAATCAGGTTGTTAACACTGAAGTCTGGACAATTCAAAAGATATACGTGCTGTGGTGGCTGATGGGCCAAAGCAGAATTTCGCCTTGGTCCAAAGCATAATTTGAAATTGAGCCCCATCTACCAGCTGGTAGATGGGGCCCAATTTCAAATTCTGCTTTGGACCCTGCTCACAGTTTTCTGCTTGTCAGTGAAATTATTGCGAGTTCAAGTCAACTTGTAGGAAAATCTGGCTGTTTTTCAGGAAGAAATTATAGCCAAAATGATGTTTCAGTGTTAAACAGGCTCATAGATCAGGCACTCCGAAATTCAAACCTATTCATCATTTCTAGACTACTTTCATTGAGTCTCCTGTAGCGGTCACTGGGCGGAGCCAGGGTACATCCTTAACAGGTCGCCAGTCCATCCCTGTTGACTTCAACAATTAAGACAAATGTTATACAGATAAGTCCGAGATCATCTTCTTCCTATAACCATCTTCTGCTTATATTCTAGTGTCTAGAGTTAATATGTAAAAAATTGTTCAGGCGGGCAGATGAAAGACCAAGCAAAATCAACAGAAAAGGCGTTCTATTGCAACGTTCCATTGCCCTCGTACATAAAACCCGGATCCCGGAGTTATGACTCACCCCAGAATAACTGTGTTTTGGCTACGACTCAGAAAACAGGGATGTGGCATGCCTGAGTGCCAGCATCACCATTTTCAGTGGGAATAAATGTGGTAGTGTCCTACATTACTTCTTCATCAGAATATGCACTTTTTTAAACTATATTTTGCAGGGATGTTAATTTTGTCATTTTTATTATTTATATAACTTTACCTTTATAGTTCAAATTGACATGAAACATTCAAAGGTCCATATATGTTATAAAAATACAGGTATATTTTTGTATTCTGAGCCGGTGTTTCGCCAAAAATGTCATTATAGGTATATGATGACAGTTAAGTATGTATATATATATATATATATATATATATATATATATATATATATATATATATATATATATATATATATATATCAAGTCACATTAAAAAATTAATCACACTCAGCCATTATTCTGTAATGACTTTGCATCAAACATTTTTAATATAGAAACACTGACTTAATGAACATTATTTTTAACCCCTGCTTAAAGGTCCTTATTTTAAAAAGGAAAATATGAAACATTTTAATTGAAGCACACTTGAGGAGTTTTTTTGTAGCCTTCTCCTGATTGAGCCCATCCATCATCTACACCCACTTGCCTGTGCAAGGTTGCTGATGGGCTGGTGAATATCTCCATCTGTCATTGGACTAAAGGCAGGGTACACCCTGAACAGGAACCCAAAAGCCCACTCTATCAGAGAGCAACACTAGGACACACAGGACAACCTACCACACACACTCATACATAAAGGCAATTTGGAAAGACCAATGAACCTATGAGAAGAGGCCGAAGTACCCAGAGAGAACCCATGCATGCACGAGGAGAGCATGCAAAAAGACCCCAGGCCGGGATTTTAACCCAAGACCGTTTTGCTGGAAGACAACAGTACTGCACCACTACTCAGCCTGGATTGATTCTTTTGTAGCATACAATCTTTGTTATCCTTCTTAACTTTTCTGCAAGCAGTTGCTTTAGCTGAAAGATGCAAATCAGCAACCATTCAGAAAAATCCCATTGGGGCAGCTGAACCTTAAAAACAGGTGAAGCAGACGCTCTGTAACTGATGGCAGGTGTGTGCCCAAGAAGAGTCATTGCTGGAAATGAGCCAATGGGTGCTTTAAAAAGTAGCCTATTCATTTAAGGGTATGCACAGCAATGTAAGAAGGGTATAGCAGCTAAAAAAGGTTTTGTGACCACTTGTCACAAAACTGTTGTCTTAACAGAAAGTGTTTGACTTTTTTTGCATCCACTGTGTGTGTGTTGATTGAACATGTCATGTGATTGAATCTGAACGTATTTAGTTTGCTTTAGTTTCAGTTGAAACCATACACAAACCGATTTGAACCAATGCCAGTTTCCACCTTGTACGTGCATGGGAATGCCATCCTCTGGAATTGTGGGATTCCTAGGAAAAGAAAGCGATAGGATGCTCATTTCTCATGTCTTCATCTACTCTCCAACAAGATGGCACCTGCCTGTGACTTTCTCTGTAATTCAAGAAGGGATTATGACGCACTCGCTCATGTAAACCTGTTTATTGCACCTGTATCTCCCACCTTTTTTTTTTTTTTTTTTTTTTTTTTTTTTTTTGCTCACTGCGTTGTTAATCATAAATCAAGAATACATCACCACCGGTTTGACAATCAACAACAGCAAGTTTAAAAAGCTCCGGCTCATCATCCGTCTTTCCCGACTAGCTCATCTTCAAACATTGGTGATCATTGCCCCTGCAGGCTGCTGTTGTAGACAGAAGTGCGAGCGTTGCCAAATCAGTGTTCTTTATTGGCTTTTCAGGAATGAGGAAGTGTGTGAGGCAGCATCTTTACGGGAAGCCGGCCAGGCTGGGAGGGAGGGGTGAGTGTATGTGGGCGGGGAGGTTATGACAAGTATTTGTTAAGACACACAGGAAGCGCTGGACAAAGAGAAAAAAAAAACATTCAAAGGTGGAAAGATTTAATTACATTTGAGCCGGGCTAATCACATTTCTCATCTTGCCGTTGGTCTCTGCGTACCCGCCCAGCCCACTCATCATCATCGTTGTTACTACTTGCAAGCTCTTGGCGAAGCAATAAAACTTCTTATTGTGAAAGGAATTCTATTTGGCAAAAGCTTGGATTTTACGGAGTGTGAATTATTGTAGCTTGAGGCAATAATACACTGTGTTCTCTTTCCTGATGTGATCAAAAAAAAACTGCTCCACTTTTCAGCAGGACGCCACGCAAAAAAACGACAATGCCAGATCGTAGTTCACCAAAAGAGTGTGTGTTTGGATCAAGTTATTGATCCGTGTGTGTTTCCTCTTGCTGCCATCCTCACCTAGATGTCATTACCCCTGGACTTTTCTTTCAGGGTCCAGATCCTGTCTTGCAGGGACTGTTTCTCCCAGGATGACAGGGAGTGGGAGAGGGCTAACACGTTTCGGCTAACAGGTCGTGGCAGCAGCCAGCAGGGCGCGTGATGCGGTGAGTCAGACCAGGAGGAATGTGGCACTCCCACAGCACCTAGCATGGTTCTCACAGAGGAATGGACAGTGAGGTCTGATCCTTACCATATTCGTAATCCCACCAGGATTAACACCTGATTCCCGACTGTGTTCCAAAAATCCTCCCATTTAAAAAAGTGACCCGACTTGACTTTACAGGTTATTGAATATCCCTAAGATGACCCGTTTGGTAGAAGGAGGACCCAAACGCAGAGTGTATTCGAGACAAAAAGGTGCATTTAAGGAGGATCACAATTTACAAACAGAACAAAGGAAAGGCGGGATACGGCGCCCAGGCGGGGAAACCAGCCGCATGAACATGGAATCAGGCTGCTTAAATACTGGGAGGAGAGGGCGAGAGAAGGCATGGAGAACAGGTGGAGTCAATCGGACGATTAGGGGACACAGGTGAGGGAGAGGGATAATGAAAGACAGGGCAGACACAGAGGAAAATACCGGAGTCTAACAGAAACAACATTCAAAAAGAAACCAACAGAATCTGTTAAATCACAAGATGAAGACTAAACAAACCCTAAAGATCTCAGACACATAAAGAATAAGACCAAAACAGCACAATTCCTGGGGATTGTGATATCAGATGTAACATACCAAAATACCTTTTAAGTGGTCTGATGCTCTTTTATGCATTTTGTTGTTCCGTCTCATCAGAATCAAATGTTGTCTTCTAAATAAAGTGATACTGTTGTATCACAATTAATGCAGGAGGTTCTAAAATTTTGTTGCCTGTTCTTCCACTGCAATTCTCCTGGAAGCCATAGAGTCAGTGTAAAGAACAGAGGGGAATCTACCATTCTCATTGGGTATCGTCATTTCATGTGATAGAGAAAAACAATGGGGGTTTCTAGTTATGAAGTGGAAAAAAGATACATGATTTCTAGGATAATTTTATCAAATCTGAAAAGTGTGGCAAGCCTGTATATTTATCCAGTCCCCCACAATGCTGCGCTGCATCCCTGTCTCTGTCACATGAGCAAACAAATACCTCTTGTCCAGCCCCCTCCCCGAAACATGTACACAAACGGCAACGAGAAATAAAGAAATATCGATCATTAATATCAGCTCAGTTGTAATTATCGGACCAATACCGATATGATAAAAAAATGCTGAACATTACCTGACATGCATGTTGCAATGTTAATGCTGAGCTATCTTTGCCCAAAACAGCTGGTCATCAGTCAGATTGGATGGAAATGTTTTACTTTCGTTATGAACGGAAACAGGTGGACCCAGAATTCGAACCAGACAAGCAGGACATATGTTTAAGAAGGTTTATCTCTGGACAGGTAGTGAGATGGAAACGGGATGACAGGCTGGTTGTGAAAAGTACAGGGCAAAACAAAGTTTGTGGTCGATTAGCCTGGATTGATTCAAGTCACAAACCGGGTAATCAGAATAGCTGGACAGTCCAGAGCAGAATCCGGGTTCAGAGTTGAGACACAGATCCGGGTTCGATACACAAGCAGGCTCACAAGGCTAGATGAGGTCGGGCAGGCTCGGCAGTCAGGTAGCAGGTCCGGTTCGGTACACAAGCGGGCAAGGTAAACAGGGATCAGGCAAGCTCAGATAGTCCAGGTAGAGACTCAGGTCAGGCAACACAGGAAAGCAGTCAGAATCGGGCTGGAAAAACAGGTACACAGGAATCAGGGTGGCTCAGATGTCTAGAGGCAAATCGGGTCGGTATCTACAGGCAATCAGAAAAAAGACGCTGGATATGACTCACTGGCTCGTAATGATCTGGCTCCAAACAGAAGAATGAGGCAGGTATAAATAGAGGACTAGACAGGTGACCGGAGTTAAGCACTAATTGCTGGTGACAGGTGACGGGGGAGTGGCTGGTGACGCGAGGTGAACAGAGCTGACTGAATAACTGGCTGGTGAAACAGGTTAAATAAAACACAGTTTAAGAATAAATGAAGACAAAACCAAACTATGACAGAAACTAAAACTATGACAGAAACATAAACCGTGACAACTTTAGCCACAGTTTTGCAATAGCGTACCGCGCACGTGACGTCACCGTCTCAAGAGCAACGCCCCTTTTGCCGCTTAGGTAGGACAAACAGATAGAGAACCCACGTAGCAACCAGCAACAGAACCAGCGATATGACCGACTTTGCAGCCATTAAACTTTCTCAAGACGATGTCCCAGGCGCACGGTTTACTGGTCGCACAGTCGAAGAACACACCAACCTTCAGCTCAAACGATGGCTTGAGTGTCGAGGGCTTAAAAAGACCGGAAAACGGGCCGAGTTGATCGAACGGTAAGCTTTGTTTTTTTTACCATGATAGCCTATAGGCTATCATGGTAGCAGGCGCTTCATTATTAACATGTCGGCCACCAAAATACTCTTACCTGTTCACTACTTGATGTCGCTGGAATTGGGTCAGGATGTTCTTCGGTTGTGCCCTTTCCTCCGACAAAATGCTTGCTACATATGTAGGCCGACCGCACCGGTGTACCCAGCGCACACATTTCTCCTTGGCACTCTTGAATTTCGGAAAAGTAATGAAGAAAACATCCTTCATATGCGGCCGATCAGCGTACCTCGAGTCACTGTTGCACGTTCCATAGCAACAATGTTTAATAACCATGGTCTTAGATTTTGGAAAAAGCAGTCGTTTAAACGAGTAAAACCAAGGCTAACGCACGTCTCTTTTACAGCGAAACAGCGGCGGACTATGCAAGCTTGTCCTACCGCGTACCACGTGATGTGACGTCATCGTGACGTTACGTTTCTAAAAATAGCTCGCTCACGGTACGCTATTGGATTAAGGTCAGGACTATGATTGTGAAATATTTCAATTTTTAACGCATTACAGTACTTAGACATAAACAATTGCATTGTACTTCTAAGTCATTGTCCTGCTAGAGCATAAACCTTAGTCCCAATCTCAAGAAAGTAAACTATAGTAAAACTTTATAGAGCACATTTAAACGTATAAAAGCGCTTAACAATAAACCAGTACAGCAGACCAAGAGCTAACAATACATAACAAGAGAAAATAATATAAAGCAGATTTTTTTAAATTAACTGGGTTTTAAAAGAGTTACAGATTCCACTAACCCAAGTTTGTTCTTTGATTCTGTTGCAGTTCTATCAGATAGGTACTAATGGATGATGCTGGCACCCCCATGTTTCACAATCGGGTTCGTAAGTTTAGTTTTGAGCTTACACTTTTTGCATACAGGTTTCATCTGAACAGAGCGTCCTTTTCAGCATCTGCTTCAGTTAACTGAATCACCACTTTTTTGTTCTGTTTTTCTATCTACATTTTATTCCTACTTGCTTTTATTCTGTTTTATTTTGCTATATTTTAATCATGTAAAGCACTTTGCATTGTCTTTGTACTGAATTGTGCTATATAAATAAATTTGCCTTGCCCTGCCTTGCCTCTATCCTCCACATCAGTGAAGAATAGAGCTTCAGCTTCTCCCCCCCCCCCCCCCCCCACAGACTTCTCTTTTCAGCTGATGGATTGCTTTGCAGTGTTCAAAGCTTTTATAACCTAACCCTGCTGTAAAACGTCTCCCTTCAACTTCTCTGATTGTAAATTAGGGCATTCCTAAATGCAGATAGTTTAGATTTCCCAATATTCTTCAATCTGAAAATGTTTTTCAAACTAAGAGAAAAATACATTTTTAAAAGAAATTCCAATAGCCTGTCTACACCTTTTAGAGAAAACATAATCATTGAATTGATTCACCTACTGCACAATGAACAATGCCAGATTTAAAACTACTTCTCAACCTATTTTTTACCAATGTAAGGTCAATAGACATTTGCTCATAAAGCCAAAAGACTCAAGATGAGCTAAAAACAACCAGCCCGAATGCCGAACAAAACCTTTTTCGGGTAATTCTGTCCGGAACTACTTATTCAAACACCCTTAACCTTCCCTTCCCATAACCTTTCAGTTTCAAGGATCTGCTGCCTCCCCCTTTCCGCAGCCTATCAGCTGCTCAGGGAACCATCACAGAGAAAGTCAGGGTCACCCCTGGTGCAGACAAGTTACTCCCACTACCCTGGAAACCCAGCAAGCATCCTGGAGACAAACACAGAGCCGCTGAGTAACCACGGTCAGGTTTTGGACTCCCACAGTTCCCAGCCAGGCCTGGGAAAAATACTCACTGAAAAAAACCAAGACGAAAAAGGGAGAAGGGGATGTTGGAGAGAGTTTGACAAAAAGCTCCAGTTATAAAAGTCCTCGTTTCATTCTGGGTTTGTTCCTTTTTATTTGTTTTCCTCTGGCAGACAGAGAAGGAAAGCTGAGCTCATCCGTATTTCTCAAGGGCTTTGAGTTATTCTGTCCCGGATCCAAATGGATCATGTTCACGGTGTTGTACCTCAGCAGGGGTTCTGATAACTACCCATGTTTAGCACAAATCAGGTCACTGTTCTTGAGTAATGCTGAAACTGTTTTCTAGCTCTTTTCACGCTACCTGCAACACACACCTGGCTTTATTGCCATAGGTAACTGGTTTACAAGCACTAAAGAACAGTATAAGGTCACAGTAGATGGACAGCTAATATTTGACGTTGCAACTGAGGTAGTAGGAAGACTGAACTATCACCGATTACTTCTACAAACTACACAAACACATCTCAGCTGATGTTGTGAAATCTGTAAAATCATCCTAAAGGGAGGCGGAAAGTACCTTTGTTTGACACCAAGTAGTGAAAGGCCAAAAGTGGATACATCTTTATGGTCATATACTGGCAGTTAATGAAAGTAAATAGTAAACAACGTTAGATAAAAAACAAACAATAAAAACAATATACTTCCTTTGTATTTTTTGCCACCTACGGGCCCGGTATTAGTCTGTGTTCTGTTCTGGAAGCAGATATTTTTCTCAAACAAGAGAAAGGAAAATCTCTTTTACTAAGTTATGTTGATAGTAATACTATGGGCTACTATTTTATTGTCTTACATAACTCTGAAACTATGCATGATTAGTTCAGCCTCATCTCTGATACAGATATTTATTCCAGTGGCTTTATTTATGTTTTTATTTATGATGATTTCCTTACGTATTTATCCTGCTGTTCCTCACAGATTTCTTTAGAGTTAATGCCAAACAGTAAGGCTTAATAGCAGCAGGGCGTAGAACACTGACCACTGAAGGTTAGCCTTAAAGCCATGCCAGGAGGCCTTCAACAACCCTCTGGCCTTACCGGGGTCGGTGGGAAACCAACAGGAGTACAGTGGAGCAGGCGAGTAGAGAGATGCAGGGGAGACAGCAGCAATGGAAATAGGGCATTAGTACCAGTTACGTATCATTTATAACCTAAAGGCCATTTGAGTTTTGTTACTGACCATGTCCATACCTTTATGACCAAAGTGTACCCGTCTTCTGGTGGCTACTTCCAGAAGGATCAGATGTCCTGTCACAAAGCTCGACTCATTTTAAAGGAGAAGTCCGGTCAACAAGGAAAAGTCAGTGGATCATTACCTATACCTAAAACTAATACGTTTGTGGTGATTTAATGAATTTAGTGTTAATCAATAAGAAAATAAAAGCATAAATTGTCGTCTCGATCACTGTGTATGGGGGCGGCCATTATTGCCCAAATATGGGCAAAAATGGCCGCCTGACATCACATCCTGTGACGTAGTGTTGCGGTAAGGCACTGCGCTCTACAAGCTAATTCAATAGGAACTGTTGTACACAGCTGCGATCAACAACAATTATTTTGGATTTCGAAAGGACTTCACCATTGAAATTCGCGAGAGCTGTTGTTGAAGTGACAATGCCCACGTGCATGGCAGTTGGATGTTCCAACATAAAAACAAATATTTTGGAGGCGCACCAACAAGGATCTAAAAGCTTCTCCTTTTTATTTATGTTGTGAGTGATGTCAACTCTCATACCACCCTCTCACGTGATTTTATTTGTTTCAATTTATGTGTTGTAGCGCATTCAAAGTCTTCCTTTTTTTTCTTTCTTTGTTTTTTTTGGTGATACAGATATTTCCACTTTCAATTTGAAGAGCAAGTCTTTGTATGAAGCAAAGTCAAAAACTTCCTAAAATGCTTGGGCACATCTGCCGTGTCTGTAGGTAGCACTGAGGTAACAATGTTCTAGCTTTGAACCTCAGTTCAGTCCTCTTTTAAATAACTTTGCATGTTCAGTCCAAAATGTTCAATATTTTTCAGCGGGAAGAGCAATATGGACAGAATTAGTAGATTATTAAAAATGGCCATTATTAGACCCAATTCAGTGTTTCTCTACAATATTAAACCCTTTCACCTAATGCTTACAGTTAAATGGTGTAACATTCAAGGAGCAGTGTGCCAGACGAAGAAAAATCTGCAAAAGCAGCACAGTGGTTCCCGTGGTCTGCTTCATTCTAAGACTGTTCTCATGCATTCATACGAGACAACGCACAGTGTCAGGTTCACCAGAAAGAGACAAGACGGGAACAGCTAAGAATCCCTGTTTTTTTTATTTTCTCAAATAAAGTTTTCACAAATCATGCACAGAGTTTTGGATCTGAAATCTGTGAAGTATAATGAAGACCATTTTGACTTCCTTCATTTATTCTCAAGGGGTTGTAATGGCAAAAACCATTGAAATTTATTTTTTTTGTTTTAACATTAGTTGGAAATAAACGACCAGAGATGCTGTATGTCCAGTTTAACATTGATTAGACACATATTGTAACAGGCAATCACAACTACAATGTAGATATCAGCACCTCTCTGACGGCATATATTTTTTACTCCACTATGGCCAAGTCTATAACAATGACTATAACAATGTGTCGTCAGCGCCGTGATGTGCTGGACCCTAACACTCAAAAATTGAGTTTTTAGAAATCTGCACTTTGGCCGAAGTTTTCAGAATCATCAAGTGTTGCGGTAAGGCACTGCGCTCTACAAGCTAATTCAATAGGAACTGTTGTACACAGCTGCGATCAACAACAATTATTTTGGATTTCGAAAGGACTTCACCATTGAAATTCGCGAGAGCTGTTGTTGAAGTGACAATGCCCACGTGCATGGCAGTTGGATGTTCCAACACATCGGGTAAAAGTGAAAAAAACATTTGTTTTTTTCACCTTTCCAATTCATGATCCACCACAGGCTCTTTAGTTGGATTGCTAACTTGCCATCGAACTTTTGGCTAGAGAGAAAAAAACGTCGTCTGTAGCCAACATTTCGAAGAAGAATGTCTTCAAGATGACATGAGAGCGAGACTTTTCGGTAGGTTTTTCTTTTGTATAAAGACATTTGTTTACCCGACCAGAGGGGCGGAGTGATACGACACACTTGGAAAGAATGCTCACTGTTGCGAAGCCCACTTATTTTATGCAACTTTGGTCTTCTTTTTTCTAAAGTTGCTTGTAAATTTCATGAGTTGTGGGGTTGCAGTTTTTTGGGCTTGTTTCTGAAAGTGAAGTGGCTTGTTTGGGCTCTAAACTAAATGACGCTGAAATATCCCTCCGCCTCATAACGCACGGCAGCTCATCCTGACAGGAGCAGAGTAAACTCAGAAGGAGCCGCTCTGCCCGTATTTTCTGCAGTTTACGGTTGCAATAACTGATGATAACTGCTGAAAGTAGATTAGGCGGTGTAGATCACCATTTTGAGCAGAGATTGGTTCTAAAGAGTTTTTACTCCCTGATAACATTGCAGAACCCAACCCATAAACAGTACTTTAATGCTTATTTGTTGTCTTTTTATGTCTCTAAAATGTAAAATTAGTATTACTTTAAATTTAAATGCTTAATACCATGTCTATCTTTGTTTAAGAGGTTAAAAAAATATTTCGGCATGAAAACGGGTATTTATTTACAAGGGGACAGATAGGGCATTGGGACTTGCTCTACAGTCGATACCGCACCGTGACGTCACAAACTGGGAGGTGGCAGTACTCTTCTTCACCAACATGGATGCCTACACTAAAGCACATTCAAATGAATATTACTCTTAATTAAAAAAGCTTATCATTTATTGTACAGTATGTAATAATTTTATATTTAAAGTACTTTCAGCAGTTTGAATTCTGATTTTGACCGGACTTCTCCTTTAAACTGGTCTGCACAGCCACCAGATTTCAATCTGTTGGAGCTTGTTTGGGATTTTGTGGAATGTTTCTGACACCTTGTTGAATCTATGCCATGGAGGCCCAAGGCAGTTTCGGAGGCAAGAGCGATACTAGCAAAGGGTACCTGATTGGCATTTGTCGCAGGTCAGTCTTTGCGGTTGTGCTGGTCAACCTAGCATGAACATCACTCCCATGCTACAATTGCAGGCCTTTCCATCCCATCTACACCACTGGTCACAGAATCTCATCTGGATATCCCTCTGCGCTGGGATTTCCTCTGGTGATGACAACCCTTGTTTTCCCAGAGAGGAAGATGCTGTCACACCTTCAAACTGTCTCTGCCAATAGCTGTTTGGCAGTAGCAGAGAGAATTTGGCAAGCTTCTCAACGCAAGCCTTTCACACAACCCATACAAGAAATCCTCATGCTCAAACCACAAATGCATTTTTCCTTACAGATATGGCACCGTTGAAGAGGCATCGAACAAGCTTTTCAATGGTTCTAAGATTTGTTGGCACGAAACATTGCTACAACAAAGAAAAAAATCACCAAACACAATTGTTCTTATGTTTGCCCTACATTTAGAAGAAGTAGTAAAGCTTTTACAAGACAGCAAAGTTGGCCAAAGCCTGTCAAGAGAAGGAATAAATCATTGGTTTCACTTTACTGCTCTGACTGATGTAGCTTCATGACATAAGTAAGGATGTTGGTTGATCAAGCCCCTAGCTAGTTTTTTTTTTTTTTTTTTTTTTTCCCCAGTGTCCTGTCTATAAAAATTGATATCTTAATGCCAAATAGAGCTCGACAGATTTTACTTTCACAAGTGGAGCAAACAGCTTTCGCCATAAGCCCATAAGCCCCTAGCTAGTTAATGTAAAGATGCATATTTTCTGTTTTGGCTTTTTTTTTTTTTTTCAAGCTAATTTACTGGCGAGTCATGCGTAAAGCATTCCCATTTTTCATGGCCAGCACTTTCCTTCCTCTGGAATTACAATTTATCTCTGAAAGAGTAACGGTAAAAAACAACAACAATTTTTAATACATTACAAATCTTCACAGTTCTAAGGTTTGCTTTCACTCCCAAAGGGAGAGGTCTCTCACACACACACAGATGCTTATTTAGTGCACCCGATATTCCCTTTTATCAGCAATGGTTGATCTATGTGGGAAGAGAAATTGCAACAGGTTCAGTTGCCCAATATGGTGGTGTGTTGTGTTTACATAGCGCAGTTCTCCCTCCCTGTACAGGCTTGTTGGCCGTGTGGCAGCATTATGACCACGGATGGCCGCAGAACCGTGGGATCCCTTGTGACTGTTGAGAGAGTGCTGAGGTGGGGCAGAACGCTGCCCAGTTTCATCCTGCCTCTGTCATTAGAGAGCTGAGTCATTCACAAAAATGTGAAAACAAAGTCAACAACGCCTTCATGTGACTGCAAGCTGAGTAATAGTGACTGATGGATTCAGCCACATTTGAAAACACAGGGAAGCATTTCCATTCAACGAAGCAAAAGGCGGTTGATGAAGAAAGGCGTGAATCATCTTTATATTAATTCACTGAATGCTCTGCCGCGTTTGTTTTTGTTGCACAAACCCAGTCAGAAAAAAATAATTACCACTACAGCTACTCTGAGGAAGCTGTATTTCTGGAAGGATGTAGTTTTCCAACATTTATTATTAACATTACAAGAAAGAAAAGCAACAACAATAATACGAGGACTACGTTCCGTTGTTTTGTTTTTATTTTGGTCTGTCAGTTAGCCGAGGGCGGGGCTCAGTAAAACTGCAGTATAAGTCTTTGTATTGTTGTGGTGTTACTTTCGTTTCTGTTGTATGAAAACATTGTGCAGAGATGTGTTGGTTTTCAGTGTTGCCTCATCGCAGTAGTCTTCCTGGTTCTCCTTAACTGAATTCTGCGTGTTTACGTCTTTGCAAGAGGATGCAATATTTTTTATAGCCCACAGAATCCAGGTTAGGTCACCTAGTAGTTTCAAGCAAACTTTCTATTTGACAATATGAGTTGGGTTTAAGTAGGCAAACTTTGTTTAGAACGAAAAATCATAAATGTGCATGTTTATTTCTGTGGGTGCGGATTAATTCTTTTAAGACTCAGACAGTAAAATAAAATTGTACCAGGTACCTATTCCCTCATAAATGTGTGGAGGACCAAGTCTTCCATAATTAAAAATAAATACAGAAATAAATAAATGCTCAATAAATAAATATGCATACAATTAATTGTATGCATATTTATTTATTGAGCATTTATTTATTAAATTAATGCATACAATTAATGCATACAATTAATTTATACAATTAATTGTATGCATATTTATTTATTGAGCATTTATTTATTTCTGTATTTATTTTGAATTATGGAAGACTTGGTCCTCCATAAAGTTGAAGTTGGACCAAAAAAGTAAAAGTTGGCTTTTTAGAACCTTTCCTTTGACTTAAAATGGTAAGGCCCGGTCCAAACTTGAAAAAAATCTTTTTTTTGCTGCTTTGTTTGCACATGTGAATCATATTGAACAATGTGAGATACAGAAAAATGTGACAATTGATATCATAATTTTTAACATATCTGTGCGTATGTCAAGATCTCAAAATGGGAATTAACATTTAATTGGTCTCTGGACACTGGAATTTCATATAGTACTTCTGTCATGAAAGGGGAATGTTTTCAGAATTAAAGGACAAACTTTGATTTTTTTTTTTATTTTCATCCCGTGCTATCAGGTAGCCATAATGCGTTGCAAGGGCCTGAGTGCTGCTGCAAGCAAGTTCAAATCTCACTATAAGAAAAATACAGTAATACTTGACACGAGATTGATTGGCAGGGTGTATAATGTGGTGTCAGAAGGGGCGGGGTCAGGGGCGGACTTGCAACACATTTGAAAGGGTTCTAGTCTTTTTTATGTATCTGGTGTGTGTGTGTTCTTGTACTTGCAGCTGAGCAAGAACATTTTTGCTAGTAAGGTGAGGACTTTGATGTATGTAAATTGAGGAGTTTTTTTGTTCCTAATTTTTTTCTGGGCTAGGGGTTAGGTTTAGCACTAATGTGTCAATTAAGTCTATGCTAGGGTTCAGTACCTACTGGTAAAGGTTTGGGTTAAGGTTAGGCCATAGAAAGGCTTGAAAATGAATGGAAGTCTATGGAAGTTAAAGCATGGTTCTCACTTTGTACTTTAATGAAGGATGTGTGTGTGTGGGGGGGGGGGGACTGTAAAGTTATTTAGAGAGGAAATGGTAACCAACATAAAAACAAATATTTTGGAGGCGCACCAACAAGGATCTAAAAGCTTCTCCTTTTTATTTATGTTGTGAGTGATGTCAACTCTCATACCACCCTCTCACGTGATTTTATTTGTTTCAATTTATGTGTTGTAGCGCATTCAAAGTCTTCCTTTTTTTTCTTTCTTTGTTTTTTTTGGTGATACAGATATTTCCACTTTCAATTTGAAGAGCAAGTCTTTGTATGAAGCAAAGTCAAAAACTTCCTAAAATGCTTGGGCACATCTGCCGTGTCTGTAGGTAGCACTGAGGTAACAATGTTCTAGCTTTGAATCTCAGTTCAGTCCTCTTTTAAATAACTTTGCATGTTCAGTCCAAAATGTTCAATATTTTTCAGCGGGAAGAGCAATATGGACAGAATTAGTAGATTATTAAAAATGGCCATTATTAGACCCAATTCAGTGTTTCTCTACAATATTAAACCCTTTCACCTAATGCTTACAGTTAAATGGTGTAACATTCAAGGAGCAGTGTGCCAGACGAAGAAAAATCTGCAAAAGCAGCACAGTGGTTCCCGTGGTCTGCTTCATTCTAAGACTGTTCTCATGCATTCATACGAGACAACGCACAGTGTCAGGTTCACCAGAAAGAGACAAGACGGGAACAGCTAAGAATCCCTGTTTTTTTTATTTTCTCAAATAAAGTTTTCACAAATCATGCACAGAGTTTTGGATCTGAAATCTGTGAAGTATAATGAAGACCATTTTGACTTCCTTCATTTATTCTCAAGGGGTTGTAATGGCAAAAACCATTGAAATTTATTTTTTTTGTTTTAACATTAGTTGGAAATAAACGACCAGAGATGCTGTATGTCCAGTTTAACATTGATTAGACACATATTGTAACAGGCAATCACAACTACAAGGTAGATATCAGCACCTCTCTGACGGCATATATTTTTTACTCCACTATGGCCAAGTCTATAACAATGACTATAACAATGTGTCGTCAGCGCCGTGATGTGCTGGACCCTAACACTCAAAAATTGAGTTTTTAGAAATCTGCACTTTGGCCGAAGTTTTCAGAATCATTAGTTTTTAGGGATGTAAAACACCGTTTATGTGTGGATGACAGGCATAACTGCATAAAAATGTATCCGTTTTCCCAGATACCCGGCTACATGTGGACTAGGCCAAAGTATAGATTTTGTTCTATGTATGACAGAAACAGTCCAGACTGGATGAAAACACAGATGGTAACTTTAGCACCATTATTGGCTTTTAGCCGTTGACACAATATGCATGTTTATCTTCAGCCATATCTTGTTGTTGGCTAAGGTGTTGATTCTTTATTCTTCAGATTATCTAAACTACTGTCAGATATATCGTCTTTAAAATGGCAGGCTCTTCCTGAATGCGTAAAGGGCAGCCTTTATTAATTGCATCTTTCAAGGCACCGCAGTCACTAAAAAGCCACTTCCTTTCTGTGCTGGTTGTCCTTTGGAAAAAATTTATTTAAGTTGGATGTATGTTTTTCATAAAAGATGTGCTTTTTGAATAAACGACCTCTTCATTTCATCCGATGCTTGCTCTTCATCCCTCCTCATCCTCCTTGACCATATCCCACAAACCGGACAGAATACATCTCCCTAGGCCACTCCAAATCAAATCCACAGTTTGATTTGGAGTTACGTGTGGTGTCCCTCAGGGGTCAGTCCTGGGCCCCATCCTCTTCATCCTTTACCTTACCCCCCTTGGTCAAATCATCAGCTGCCACAATATTTCACTGCAATGCTGATGATATACAGCTCTATGTAAATGTCACAGCTGACACCCCACCCTCACAGTCATCCCCATCAAAACTCACCACCTGTCTGGAGGAGATAAAGGTATGGATGGAGCAAAACTTTCCTCAACTCAATAGCTCCAAAACCGAAGCCACCCTGGTTGGAACTCCTCATCAAACCAAATCATTATCCTTAACCAGCAGCACCTTTTCTGGTACTAACATCCCGCTCTCATCAACAGATAGAAATCTTGGTGTTTCGATTGCAATGCAAATTGTAATTGACAAATAAAATTTGATTGATTGATTGATTGTAAAAATGGACTCCCAAATCACTTTTGAAGCCCATATAAATCACCTATGCAAGACCTCTTTCTACCACCTCCGTAACATTTCCAAACTTCGTCCCATTCTCTCCCTCCCAGATGCAGAAAAGCTGGTTCATGCCTTTGTCTCCTCCAGACTGGACTATTACAACGCACTTCTCATTGGGATCCCTAGAAAAAGTCTGCAGAGGCTTCAGTACATTCAAAACTCTGCAGGTAGGATCCTGATGAGAGTGCGGAAACATGAGCACATTACCCCCATTCTCCATTCACTACACTGGCTTCCCATCTCCACCAGGATTGAGTACAAGGTTTCCCTCCTCACACATCAATGCATCCATGGACATGCCCCCCCCCCTCAAAGAACTTATCAACCCACAGAAGACAACCCGCTCCCTTCGCCCCACTCACTCAAACCTCCTCCACATTACCAGAACCAGACTCAGGACAATGGGAGATAGGGCATTTTGTGCTGCTGCCCCACATCTGTGGAATTCCCTCCCTGACACCTTGAGGGCACCTCAGTCCACTGAGTCATTTAAAAAAGGCCTTAAAACATTTCTTTTTAGCAAAGCTTTGGTCCCCTTTAGATGTTTTTTTTTCTCTCTTCTAAAATGGCTTTTTTACTTTTTTTATGCTTTTCTCTTTTTTACCTGTAGTACTTTGAGATCTTTTGATGGAAAGTGCAGTGTAAATTAAATGTATTATTATTATTATTATTATTATTATTATTATTATTATTATTATTATTATTATTATTATTATTATTAATAATAATAATAATAATAATAATAAGAAGAAGAAGAAGAAGAAGAAGAAGAAGAAGAAAGATAAGAAGGTGAAGTAGGGTGTATGAATGGTGTTTTTCTTTTGACGTATGAACATGGAAATGCCTTCCTCAAAGACAAAAAGCATAATGTAGGAATTATACATTTGAGAAACATTTATTGATGATTTAATTGTCTATTGCAGCTTTATCCTGTTTATGGTCAGAGCATGACTTGAACCTACTTTAGGTGTGACAGTGCAAAACAAAGGGAGAGAAGACTTGACTATATACATTTCATCATTGAGCCAACAAAGATTCGGATCAGCAAGGTTGATGTGCTGTTGAGAAATCCAGTGTTGTAAGCACAGTACCTTTGTGTCCTAACATCGCACTGACATTACCTCCTACCGTGTGTGGTCAGAACATGTGCACTCACTCTTCACCTTCAAAGATTGTTTAATGGTTTAGATAAAGAGCACAAAAACACTGAATTCAAACTCAACCCTTTATTCAGCCAACTTTTTACCAAACTACAAGTTTTTAGAAAAGAAAAAAGAACACATGCTCTCTGAACTTTTTTGAAGGGCGGAGCTTAGTGACGGAGCGTTCCTGGGTCTGCGTTTGTGATTGGTTGGGAGCATGTAATGACTGTAATTTTAACCTACATGATAGGCTAGAAGGCAAAAGAAAGGACAATATATATATATATATATATATATATATATA
Organism: Fundulus diaphanus; assembly: GCA_037039145.1. Taxonomy (NCBI): domain Eukaryota; kingdom Metazoa; phylum Chordata; class Actinopteri; order Cyprinodontiformes; family Fundulidae; genus Fundulus; species Fundulus diaphanus. Next base: position 12,541,003 of record CM073129.1, on the reverse strand, counting down.
TATATATATATATATATATATATATATATATATATATATATATTGTTACTGAATTATCGTTCAGACCTAGCTTTGAATCTTTTTTACAAAAACCTTGGACTGCCTGTGTTGAGGCTTCCTGACTTGTTGGGTCATATTTTGGGGCATCTACAACTGCACACTTTTTGGGGGCATGTCTTTGCCAAGTTGGCACATCCACAGCCTGAACTGTTGCTGTTACTGGACCATTCTGACACATGAATGTTTAGATCTATATCATTTTATTTTATACTATAGTTGCTGGAGAGTGAACCTCAACACCAGTCTCAAGTCTTTTTGAAAATCTAATGGGTTTACTTCCATGATTGCGCTGTATTTAGCTCAGTCTATCTTCCCATCAATTCTGATCCCACACCATGACGCAGCCAACGCCACCATTTAAGTGTTTCTACAATCATTTGCATGTAGGCCAAAAGTTGTGTTTTGTTCTCATCTGACCACAACGTCTTCTTCTGCAAATGGGAACTCTTAAGGCTTCCCCTTTGCAACTCTTCCATAAAAAAACAAGAGTCTCATTCATAAAGCTTGCGTAACCACAATATGGGGACTAAATCTTGCGTACGTCACTTTCCACGCAAAGCCAGTGATCTATAAAGAAAAGCTTGACATCAGAATGTGCTGTCCCTCACGCAAACTCTCACCTATGGGTACGCTTGTTTTGGAGACAGGGGAACTTGGTAATGCAGATGGTGAAGTGATGAATTGCAGCCACACTACATCATGGTTTCTCTCAGACATAAAATTTCTGCCAAGAGCGGCTCTTGAGTGGACCCAAGTGCAAAGAGGCATCCTGGGGCATAATGGTGAGAAGAGAAATTTAAGATAAGATAAGAATTCCTTTAATATCACTTAATGGGGCAATTTGGGATAATAATAATAACACTAATAATAATAATAATAATAATAATAATAATAATAATAATAATAATAATAATAATAATAATAATAATAATAATAATAATAATAATAATAAAAGAAAAAACGTACATCTTGACATGGGTTTTCGAACTTGGCTTGGCGTTGCGTGGTTTGACTTGGCATGACATGGACAGAAACTGTAATCACCTGTTAGGAGTGACTGAAACAGACCATTATGTCTATGATAAAGTGCAGGTGAAAACAAAGAGAGTGATGGTAATAAACAGGTGAACTGAATGACACTAACTAGAGTGGCGGCAGCTGAGAGTGGGAAATACATAAACATAGAAAAACATCTTACAAATATGAACTTGGAGAAGCGAATCTATATGGAAAAACCCAAAATGCCAAACTAATAACAGAATACGCAAAATCTGTAGAACATAGTAAATGACATGTAACATTCACAGCTCTGCTCCCTGAGCTATGCCTCAGATTTCCCCAGAGTGCCTACACCTGCAGCAGCTCTAATCACTGAAGCTGTTACGCCTGACAGGAGCACTACTTATACCTGGCTCTCCCAGTGTGTAGGCGCCAGATTCCAGAAAACCATCAGTGTGAGTAGACCTTCCAGGGTTCCTCGACTGCCTTCCTGTGTGTGACTCTGATCATTCAGTGGATTCCTGTCTGTTCGCCCTGCCCCTGTCTGACTCTCTTGTTTGGTCTTCGGATTGTGGACAACGACCCAATCAGGTACCCTGACTCTGTCTCTCCTCCTCCGCCCTCCTGTTAATAAAAATAATAATAATTGAACTTTATTAATCTCACAATGGAGACTTCAATGGCACTTCTGCATCTTAACCCATCCCCTGGGGGAGCAGTGGGCTGCCACTGTGTGGCGTCTGGGGAGCAATCAGGGGTTAAGTTTCTTGCTCAGGGACCCAGAGTGCAGGCTGTGGGGATTGAACCAGGTACTTGCATCCTTCTCAGAGTACAAGCACGCTGTTCTAACCACTAGGCCAACACTCCCCCCCTACTGCCTCTCTGAGACATTTCTGCCACTAGCTCTGCAGCCCCGGCTCCTGTTGGCAACCGTGAGCCCAGATTGATCCCTCCAGAGGGGATCCTGATCAGAGTAGCTGTTTCTTTACTCAGTGCGAGATCCACTTTCAACTCTGACCCTCGTCTTTCCTACAAAACGTCCATGGTAGCATTAGCAATCTCTCTGCGGTCAGGAAAACAAAGTCTTGGGGAACTGCCGAATGGCAGCGCAGATCCGATACCTGTGATTCATATCAAGCCTATTTTAAAGAACTTATTTGTGTGTTTGATCCTGTTCTCCCTGATTGAGAAGCAGGCAGAGCTCTCTTATCCATCCGTCAGAGAAACAGACCAGTCACCAGTTACATCATGGATTTTCATACCAATGCAGTGGATAGCAAGTGGAATGAGGCCCTAATGGATCCTTTCATGCAGGGTTTGGATGGTTGTATAAATCAGGATTTTTTTGGCATGTGTAAACTTTTAGTATAGATTATATGCAGCGTTTTATAAAATGGACCCTTCAGGCCTCATTCATAAAACATTCTGTAGGATCTATATTGAAAGTTGGTGTATGCCCATAAACTGAAAATGGATTACATGTGGGTCAGAGTTGCTGTTTGGACCGTACATTTTCCTGTCAGTTTTTTTTCTTTTTGGTAGATCACAACCTTTGGGTGGAAAGTGGCGTCTGCAAGTTTCAAGCTCTGCTTTGTGCGTACGCAAGCTTTATACATGCAAACCCTGAGCGTTTCAAATATATATATATATATATATATATATATATATATATATATATATATATATATATATATATATATATATATATATAAACATCTTGGAACAGATAAGGATCAAATTAAAAGTATAGGTTAGGAGCTATTCCCTTAGATAGACGAAGGTCTATCTAAGGTTTTTTTTTTTCCTGAATTCATAATACGAGTTTGGATTGTTAGAAAGTTTCTCAATCTGACATTTCCAGCTAACATGTGATTGACCATATCTGCCAGGTCAGCTTGACAGTCAGCCTGACCAGACTACCCCCATAAAAACACACACACACACACACACACACACACACACACACACACACACACACACACGCACGCACGCACGCACGCACGCACACACACACACACACACACACACACACACACACACACACACACACACACACACAAACGGAATGAATCAGCTGGAGAGACAAAAAAGAAAACGTGGGCAGAAGCCAGGCAGTGACATCAGGAACACTGTGTAACTTTATGAGGAGGCGGTTCGTCTCGACCTTACTGGAGCATTGTACCCTCAGTTCTGTCGGAGCGAGTGATACAACTGCAGGCTGACCAGCATCGTCAGGCAACTAATACCTGTGTGTGTTCCTTTTATGAGGTTGGACTGACCTTACTGAGGCAGAGACGATGGAAGAAAACTGATGCTTTTCAACTGGCAGCTTGCAGAGGATTTTAGTGTTTAAAGTTTGCCTTTTTTTTTCTAGACACGGGCCGGTAGCTATCTTATTTTTGGGTGTTAAAACTTGGAAAAGAATCACTTGGATTTTTGAGATGACCTTTTGCAAGGCTGCATGGTTCATAAACCTGTCAACATGGTTCTTAAACCAAGAACACTGAGATCAGCCCTTCAGAAGCACAGGGTGTGCTACTCTGCTGAATGCCCGTTTTGTTAAAATTGTCACACTGTTGTACATAAGAAGGAAACAAGTGGCGCCCCCGCTGTAAAATAGGTTCATTTTGGTTGTTATAATCTAATTCAACCATCCATCTGCCATTTTTGGTGTCAAGGCCTTTGCATGTGTATTTCTAAAGTGGGAAGTGTCAACCTCCCCTCCCAGATGTAAAGAAATGTTGTGCACTTTCTCCCAGCATTTCCCATTACACTGTTTCATCAAACAGCTTCATCTACCTTTTCAAAATCCCCTGCACAATGGAGAAGAAAGTAGAAAAATGACCTACTACCCAAAGTGTAAAGGAATCAAGCTGCTCCACATAACTCTAGCTGCTGTTTGTAAATAAGCCTTAATGTTGGAGTTAGCTTTTGGTTGTTCCCACAAATCCACACATCTGTGATTCTTTCTGCAAGGCAACATGCAGGAACAACGCACACAGGTGGTTCCATGTATGTTCTAAGATTAACGTCTTTGCTGTATCGCATCTTTGCATCGGATGGGGATATGCATGGAAGCCAGTTGTTCACACTAAGGCAGCGATCAGCTGCTGTCGGCTTAAATAGCTGTTACATGTGGGACGCATGTTTTAAAGGGGAACATGTTCAGCAGATCTAACCAACGTAAATGACTGCTGGAGAGGTAATTTGGCGTGCAATTTCAAAGTCATGAAGCCATTCCAGTGAATGCGAATTTATGCTACTTTGGGTTTACTTCAGATATACCAGGTAGGTTTTCAGGCTGGATGTTCTGTGCTTAACAGCACTCTCAATCTTACGCAAAAATGTCAATTTACTTCTAAGTAAATAATCATCTAATCTTTATTAGATGATAATTTAATTATTTCTGTAAATCCCATCTTTATTAGATGGGATTTACAGAAACTGATGGATTTTTGGGGGATTTAAGGTGTAATGATAGGGCCGAAATCTACAGTGAAATGGATCTCACTCTATCCTGCTGTCAGCTTGAATCTCCAGGGAGAGCAAACCTCTGTTTCTCCAACACGCGGAAAACTTTCAGCTCCACAGAGTAGGATGGGATGGTTAGCAGGATCACAATCCCATTAAGAATGCAGCTACACCTGTTGCATTTATATCACTTTTTCCTTTCACTCAACTTTCAATCGATATGCTGAGACACAGCATTCTGTAAACGGCTAATGTCTTCACTTGACATGTGCCACTCGGTTGGTAACCAGCCTAAATGACCCTGCGTTTAATTAAACTCCTGCAACGACTATTAACTAGACGTTTGTTGGTGCATTTGTCACTGCATAATACTTTGGATTTATTTTGTATGCAGACGAATCTGAACGCATCACATGCATTTCTCAAAAAAGCATAATCAACAGGCTTAACCAGTGCTCCCCGTGAGTTCCCGCTCATCCTCTGAGCCACTGCGTATGAATGGGTGTGTGTGTGCGCCTTCACCTTTAGGCCGGCAGATAAGAATCCGAATCAGAAATAAGAGATAAGGAGAAGACAGGCGTGTGCAAATGGAGACAGTGACAGAGAGAGTGAGAGATAGGGGTGGGTTGCTAAGGGTTGGGGTGGGGGAGAAACAACAGGAGGAGGGTGATTATGCAACACTTGTGCTCTCTGTTTCATTATCACACAAACGTGGCTGCAGCACTTCACTTACGGGAACAAGACGGGAGCGAGCCAATCAGCTGTCAGCTGCCGAAGCGAGGAGAGGGCCAGCAATGACCGCCGGAGGGATGTTCCTGTTACTGAGCTGCCTTTAGAAGAAATGACACATACTGACTCATTATCATACATGGGGTCTTCTTGTAGAGAGGCGAGTCTGTTGCCTTTTCTTCAGAGAGCTAAACATAGAGCTGCAGCATAAATGTGTGTGAAAACTATCTCCCTCTGTGGCCTGTGTTCGCCGTGACTCAGATCTGGACTAAGGCAGTCAAATGAACTCTGAAGGGCAACAGTGACTCACCATGCAAATACCCCAGCTCTGCGCAGCATTTCCCACTCAGGGCGATTCGCATTAATACTCCTTCAATTGCACAATGGCACAAAAGGGCGTTATGTGTATGCAGCAGAGTGAGGAAACTATTTTGACATTTTGAGAAAAAACTGTGTATGTTTAAGAATGCTGGTCAAGATGTTGACCCAGTGAGGTCAGGCTGGCTTTAAAAAGCACAGGTAAAAGTAAATACAAGTCAGCTTGTAAAAACAAGACATCCTGAAGCATATCCTTGTCGCTTTTAAACCGTTCCTCTGCTCTTTTTGTTTCCAGTGCCTTTCCAAAGTATACTGAATCAGACCCAGCGTAACTCTAGAGGAGCTGCAGAGATCCACAGCTCAGGTGGGAGAATTTGTCAAACAGCACCAGCGTTTGTCACGAATTCCACGAATCGGGCAAAAAGATTTCTAAAAGAAAGCCAAAGGAGGTCCTGTTTGCAGTTAGCAAAGAACCCATCAAATAATGTGGAAGAAGGTGGTCTGGTCAGATGAGACCATTGTCAAAGTTTCTTGGCCTGCATGCAAAAGGTTGTGTGGAAGAAACCTTATGGTGCACGTCACACCGAGCACACCGCCGCCAAGATGAAACACGGTGGCGGCAGCATCACGCTGTGGGGACACCTTTCTTCAGCAGGGAGCGGGAAGGTAGCCATGATGTGAAGTTAGATGGAGCAACAGGAACTGAAGCACATCCTTCAAGGAAAGCTGTTAGAGTCTGCTAAAACCTGTGGCAGAGGTCCACCCTCTGGCAGGACTGCGACCCTAAACATACAGCCGGAAATACAATGGCGTAGCTCAAAAACTAATCACATGTGGGTGTGGGCCAGTCAAAGTCCGGACCTACATCCAATTGACAATTGATGGCTAAAATTCGATTTTTGAAGATGATCTCCACCCAACCTAAAGCTATTTCTAAAAGAAGAGAATTTCAGTCTGTTGGTGTGCAAAGCTGGTAGAGCCATACCCCAGAGGATCTGAAGGTAGATTTGCAGGTAGAAAGTGGCTCAAGGAAATACTTTTTCAGATTTTTATTTGGGCAAAAAAAGGTTTGCTTCCACCTCATGGTGATGCACTGTCCTGTCTTGATCTATCACGCTAAATCAAGGGGGATTAATACTTTTGCAAGGTACTGTAATTAAAGTCCTTTCTACTGACCTGTTAACTAAGAAGAGCAGAACCCTTTTTTTTTTTTTTTTGCCGCCAACTTTGGACTGACACGTAGACACTGAATAAGCATGCGGTTCTCAGAACGATAGGGGAAATGATCAGCGGTCTCATTCGTAGAAATGTGTGCTCCCCAGTTAGCTGTGGCCTCTTTCAGGGAAATGTTGCGTGCATGTGTGTGTCTGTGCGTGTGTGTGTGTGTGTGCGTGTGTGTGTGTGTGTGTTTTTGCGTTTTTCACTACCTGAACAGAAAAAAGCTCCAGCAGATCAAAAGATTCTACATTTTCTTTTCATGCTGGAGATGGAATTTTTATTTTTAGCCTCTTTTTTTGTGATTTCCATCTATATTTAACCGATCCATCCGTCTCTATTTAACTGATTTAAAAAAAAGAGAAATGGACTAAAAGCTTGCGTGAGCTGATGTAAGACCAAATAGAACTGATAAACCACAGATTAGACGCTGCTATGTGAGTTTTCAGCTTGAAGCAGAATGCGGTGACAATGAAGAATCTTTGAATCTTTGTCAGTAATTTAGGAGACAATGGGCGAGGCATTAGAAAAGCCCTTGAGGCATTACCTGCTTTCTCCAGAAATTCTGCATTATCTCACAGACATTCCTGGGACAGTTTCTCAGGATATATTGCCTTTTGCTTCTACAAGTAGAAAATGGAAGCGTGCTATTTATTCATACAAAAATTGTCTAAAAATGTCCTAAAAGACCAAAGTCTTTCTCAATGTACATCAATTTTGTGAGTTGAAAAAATAACTAAATATGCTTTTCTGAGGGCTTATATCCTGATGGTCTGCATGGAAAAAATTGTTCCTCTTTTTGCAATTTTATAACATTTTCTTTCTTTTTTTTTTTGGTGTGCTCTTGTTCTGAAACAGCACAAAATGTACAGGAAACACATGTTTGGTCAAACACCAGAGACAAATTCTAAGTAAATGTGTCGCAATGACACAAATGTGCAAGCCACACTTCAAAGCAACTCATTTGAGGCTGCAGATTGGTCAATGTCAACTTCAAGGCACCAGAAGAAAAGTCACGTTTTGGGAAAGAAAATGATGGTCACAAACACAAACGGTCTGCATGAACTGTTGCTGCTATTTGTCCAAGACAGTATCTGTGTTGGTCTGTGGCTTCTAACCGAACTAATAAACACATTAGGCTATCAAAAATACGCCTGTTAGACAGCAACTGAAAGAAGAGAGAGACAACTTTAGTCTGTTGTCTTTCTAAACTGTCCACCAAAGTTGCATTTGGTTTATTACAGTTCTTTCAAACAAAGATGGCATTTCCCATTTACACTTTCCAAAACTTAAACTCTTCAGAAATGTCATTTTAGTATCTTTGCATCAGTTTATAAAAGCAGTTTGAAAACAGCCAAAAGCTGTCATCGTGTCATTTTGTCAACGCAGGATCAGAGCCTTTCAAACAGCCTCAAGTGTTTACATACACCCCACAGATATTTGCTCAAATGCCCCTTAGTAAATCCCACCAAAACCACACACTTATGTAGCCAAGAGCAAGATTCTGGCTAAATATGTGTTTAACTGTTGTTTTTGCAAGAATAGGTGGATTGATGTTTTTCAGCCCAGTCCAGAAATGTTCAATAGGATGAATTCAGGGTTCTGAGAAGATCCATGCTGGAGACGTTTTAAGCATGGAGCTGCTGACCTGAGGTAAAATGTATGAATTTGGAGGGACTCCTCCATTTGTGCAACACACCAGTGCCATGAACTGCATGATTCTATTGCCACCATGCTGTAGAGTTGGTGCAGAGTTATGAGATTCGAGTGCCTAACTTTGACTCATCCCATCATTCTTCTTGTCACTGTGTCCAACATGTCTCTTTTGGAGCAGGGACTTCTTTCTCAGTTTTCATCCTCCTGGTACATGGTGATATAAAACTGAGCTCACTGTGGGAAAGGATACTTATGCTCAGTGTTTCCAGATCATGGAAGGCTTTTGTGTTGTTGTTTTTCTTTTCCTGAACAACTAACCTATTTTCTTCCATCTAAGGGGGGCAGTAGGCTAAAACCCGGGTTCACTTAGGTGTTCCAACAGAGCAGAACTTTGATCCCCGACACGCATTAAAACCTCTACAAAGTTTCAAGGAAATAGGAGACGCATTTCTCGACACGTAGCCTTACTGCAAGGGTGCTGTCTGGTTATTTGCTGGTGTCATTCAAAGTTGAAGCATCTGCTGAAAGTTGCTTGACCAGTTTGTAAACCCGGTGGGAACCGTTTCCACCTTTTTATTGCCGCCCCTCATCCAGTTGGACCCCAGCAGGTAAACACACTTTGTGTTCTCCTGACAGACACTAACTGGGACTGATGGGAACAGCAGCTTTTTTTTCCAACCTCATTTGCTGCAGCTGTAAATCTTCTCCTGGCTGTAGGTGGGGTCCGCGCAGCGCTGTCTCTGAAGATTAGTGGTGAGTCCAGAAATCCCCCAAGGAGCCTCGCTACTGATTAAACCTACAACTCTTATCTATCCGAGACAACAGGCCTCTGAGAGGTTAGAGCCTGCTGGTCACCATCACCGCTCCCATGTCGAGATTAATCCCCGTGAAAATCGCCAGCCTGGTAGGAGGATTCAGAAAGACACTGAGTCGGGTCATCATCCGAATGGCAGAGAATGCCTATGCATTTGTGTGGATTATTCACGATCTTTACTTTTAGGCTAAAGTAGTACAGTGAAATTTGACCAAAACAAATGCTATAATGTATAATGTGATGCATTTCTCACATACAGTCTCACCTTGTTAGTCCCGCCTTATTACCTGATATTCGTATCTGTTTGTGCTGCAGAAACACCATTTTTTCTTCGTTCTAACGTTGGATCTCTTACAGGAATGATCAGTGCATAAAAACAAAATTCATTAAAAGGAAAAACGCTTGTGACTTCTTTGCTAAGTGTTTTTCAGTCCAAGCTGTGGGCTATACATGGTGCCAAAAGTATTTGCTCACCCATTCAAATGATGGAAGTCAGGTACTCCTGTTGCCTCCATGACCACAGGTGTTTAAAATCAAGCACCAGGCATACAGACTGGTTCCACCAACAACTATGAAAGAATGGGTCGCTCTCAGCAGCTCCATGAGCTCCAGCGTGGTTCTGTGATGGGATGCCACCTGTGCCACAAGTCCAGTGGTGAAAACTCCTCGCTCCTAAATATTCCTCCTTCAGCTGTCAGTGGTGTTATAATAAAGTGGAAGTGAGTGGGAACATCAGAAACTCAGCCTTTCAGTGGTAGGTCACGCAGACTGACGGAGCGGGGGCAGCAGATGCTGAGGAGCGTAGTGAGCAGAGGTCACCAACGTTCTGGCCTTCAGATTAGATCCAGAACAGAGCATAGAGAACTTCTTGTAATGGGTTTCTATGGCCCACCAGCTGCATTTAAGCCATACATCAGTGCAAAGGGTCAGTGGTGTAAAGCAGCCGCCACTGGAGTCTAGAGCAGTGGAGACGTGTTCTCTGGGGGGATGAATCACGCTTCTCCATCTGGCAATCTGATGGACGAGTCTGTGTTTTGGTGATGTCTGATTGTCCTGTGCCGAGTCTAACGTTTGGTGGTGGTGGTGCTGGTGATGGGGTTGCCTCTCAGTTCCAGTGAAAGGAAATCTGGATGCTTCATACGTCAACCCGATAGAGCCCCTTGGGATGAATTAGAGCGGAGACTAAAAGCCAGGCCTACTCGTCCAACATCTGTGTCTGACGTCACGAATGCACTTCTGTAACAACTGTCAAAAACTCTCATGAACACTTCAGAACCTTGGGGACAGCTTTCCCAAAGCAGTTCTTCTTTCCGAGAAGAAATCGCGGATTCTGACTAAACAGATGTGATAGCAGCAGCTACGCGTGCGTCCTCCTGCGCTGCCACGTTTGTGTTGGTTCAGCTGTGGGCTCGGCAGCTCTTGCTTTCGTCACAGGGGTATGTCCCGCCTTAATCCATAATACTGCAACGCGATTGGCCTGAACCGATTTTGTTTTGGACCTGAACGATTGAGATGGGAGTGGGACAAGATGGATTCTCGTGTGTTTGTTAATGCACAAATACCGCAACAATTCCGCTTGCAGCCAAGGTTGTGTGAGAAATACGTTTGGCAGTTGGCAATATATCTGACTGGCCTGCAGCTGTAATGCTACAGAGCACCACCACAGACACCACAGGGGATTTTGGAACGACAGGACTGTTTGTTACCCAGATCAGCTGGCCTCGGGGAATACTGTAACCTGATATAAACTTTTTTTGTACTTGCAAACATTATAATAGGAGTCTGTTCTGTCTGTTTTAAATGCACTGCAGCAAAGGAGACCCTTAAAATGTGACATTTTAACTTCTTATTTTTTCCTCAGGTCATCCAGTGTTGTATTCTGGTCTCTGCAACAGAACAATTTTGTTTTTCTATGCAGAAAAACACAGCTGTTATGTGTGTTTGAGGCACAGACTTTAGATGTCGGAATCATTTTGATGACCGGTACTTGTATAGCACTTCAGTTCTGATGACCCCAAAGCTACATTTAGTCATTTACACGCTGACGAGCTACATTGTAACCACAGTTGCCCTGGGACAGAAGTGGCAGGCTGCCATACAATCCTGCCCAAGGAGACAAAAACTGAAAAGGTTGAAGCTGGTGTTCGAAGTGGCAACCCACCGCTTACAGGGGAAGCACCTAACTTCTGTGCCACTGTCGCCCCAACTTTGACTCTGACGCACATGAGTTTTAAAAATTATTAATCCAGATTGTTATAGGTGTGGTATTTTTCCCTGGTCCTGTGTGAGAAACAGCCTAAGATTAGCCCAAATGTATTTAAGTCTCCAACCATTCTCTCGGACATATCTGCTGATTGATTTGGCGCTCCTCGTGAGGTATGGACTTCTGAAAAAGAAATTATTTTGCTGCTTGGAAAGCGAAGGATACATCAATCAGAGCTTGAGACACGTGGTAAACTCAGTTTACCCCGATCAGGATTATTAGGATTATTAGGTTAGGTATTATTATTTTTTTATTATTCATTATTTTTTTATTATTAGTCTTTTTGCCAGTCCTGCTTGCTTCCCATTCCTGCAATCCCAGAGAAAACCTCCTTTGTTTTGCAATTGTCTGAAACCAGACTCTTCTTTCATGGGTGGTTACCACAGCAGGCCCAGAGCTGCCCAAACAGTCAGATATTGGTGCACAGATTACCTGCGACTGGCCTGATGTGAACCAACCCCCAGGCCGACTCAAAAGACGTTGTGCCAGTATTCCCGTACAAGAGAACACTGTCACTTCGGCTACTTCAGCTGCAAAGGTCGGATTGCTTGTGTTGTGGCCAGAGTGAGAGATAACAGGTGTCCACAAAGATGGAACTGAACCCCTTCTCTTCCTGCCGCCTGGTTCCCATTCTTTAACAGACAGCTATAAATCAGGGAGATTTAGGCTAACTTCTCCAAACAGAGTCTTGGGAGAATCTGCTAAAGATCTCAGAGCTGGTAGAGCTCGATCGCTTGACTTATTAGCTGCTGAATGTTCTCTCATTATTCTAATGTCTCCCTTTTTCGTCTGGTAGAAGTAGAATATTTGTCCTTTGTTGTCCATCCTTTTAATTGCGTTAGTCTGGTTTGTGACTTCTGTTTCTCATCATTAAATACTAGTAATACAGATTAAGCTCCATAATAAATTTACAGTTAGATTCAGTTGGTTCACGTGTTTGTATCTTTGACTGAAAACAAATTACAAAACTGAGAGAAAAATTGGATCCTTGCATCGAATGGTGTGACGCTACTTCCGCTTTAAGAAGCGTTACTACCAGTACTTCTGGTCCCTGTCTTCTTGGTAGAGAAACAATGGTACTTTTTTACACTTGTTGCCTCCAAGACTTGCCTAAAGTCAATATCATTTTTCTCCACTAACAACGCCATTGCTCGCCTGCTAAAAGTTCACTGTAGGATAATAACAGTGGAAGTGCTCAACATAACACGTATCAACCAGAAGTTGACAGACGGCATATTGTGCACAGAGCCTATTAAAACCCTAGTCTTTGAGAATGTGCAACACGTGATTGTTCAAGAGAGAAAAATAACAATTCACATTAGATGGATAGTTCAATTGCATAAACAAATTAGAATGAATGATTGGCAATTTATACACTAGCATAATTTCAAATAGCTCTTACATATGCTAAAGCCACCAGATACAGTTGAAACCAGTAGTTTACATACACCATATAAAAAGGCACAAACTTTTTTCTCACTGTCAGATATGAAATCCAAATAAACCTTTCCTGTCTTGGGTACATTTGGATTTTTGAAATTATGTCTAGATTTTAAATGCCAGAGATAATTATTTGGACATTGTTTTACTACTTTCCTGAAGGTCAGAAATGTTTGTACCTTTCTTTTTTTGTTTTGGAGGTTTTCTTTGCGGCACTAGTGGCTTGTTTTTCATATAGAGAACTGACAAGAAAGGGGGTACGAGAGAGGGGGGAGATATATGGCAAAGGACCACAGGTCAGAGCTGAACCTGGGTCGGCCATGTCGAGAACTAAGGCCTCCATACATGGGTTGTGTGCACTAACCACTCCGCCACCGAAGCACACCCCTGTATGTACATTTCTGTTAATATTTGGTACCCTTGCCTTTAAACTGCATGACTTGGGTCAAACGTTGTGGATAACCTTCTACAAGCTTCTCACAAAAGTTGGCAGGAACTTTGGCCCATTCCTCCTGAGTGAACTGGAGCAACTGACCAAGATTGCAGGCTGCCTTACTCCTACATGCCTTTTCAGCTCTGCCAATCAATTTTCAATAGGACTGAGATCAGGGCTTTGCGGTGGCCACTCCAAAACATTGACTTTGTTATCCTTAAGCCACTTTTTAATAAGTTTGGCTGTATGCTACCGGTCATTGTCCATTTCTAAGACCCATTTGCACCCAAGCTTCAACTTTCTTGATGTCTTGAGATGTTGCTTCAGAATTTCCACATTATGTTTTTTTTTCTCATGATCCTATCTATTTTGTAAAGTGCACCAGTCCCTCCTGCAGCAAAACAACCTCACAGCATGATGCTGCTACCCCTGTATTTCACAGTTGGGATGGTGCTCTCAGGGCCGAAAGGTTCCTCCTTCTTCTCCCAAATGTATTGATGGTCATTATGGCCAAATATCAGACCACAGGAAATGTCCCTCAGTATACATTTGCAAACTCTAATCTGGCTTTTATGTGTTTCTTTTGGAGTAATGGCTTCTTCCTGCAGAGTAGCCTTTCAGCCCACATTGGTCCACTACTCGTTCCACTGTTGATAATGAAACTCGTTCCAGCTTCAGTCAGCATCTTCACAAGGTCTTTCGTTTTTGGGTTGTCACGCACATTTTGGACATTTCATCTCTGGAACACATACCTGTCTCTTTCCTGAGAGCTATGATGGCTGGACAGTTCCATGGTGTTTATACTTGCGAATAATTGAACACATGAATGTGGAACGCAAATGAACCACAATTCTCTTCCTGTTATCCTGGCTGATTTCTTTTGACTTTCCCATTATGTTACACAAAGAGGAAGATTGTTTTACGTTTGCCTTTAAAACATCCAATAAACCAACCAGAAGCTTCCAAAGACATGACATCTCCAATTATTCTGGCATCTAGCTAATAGAAATAATTTTGGTAATTGTAACAGACCTAAAATAGGAAAATGTCATTCTGATTTTATGTCTGACACCGAGAAAAAAAAGCCTATTTGTCTTATTTTTTATATGGTGTATGTAAACTTTTGGTTTCAACTGTACATCTCAGTATATTCACCTGTCAACAGAGCCTGTAATGAACTCGTTTCACATCTCTAACCACATAAACACTCTAGGCTTTTTCGCTGCCATCTGCCACCCCTTATCTCTCCATCAGCTTCCCGCATCGACTGTTTTTCTACTAAAGTGTCAAACAGGAAGTTGTACAACCTTCTAACCTACTAAACCCGTGTAGGCGTTCATAATAAACACAGGTTTTGAGCGGCAACAGGAGTGAAGCTGAAAATAATGCACAGGAATCGAGAGTCAGTTAAAAAAAATATTTATTGAAATCATATAAAAATAGCTTCTAAAGTATTTTACAATTCTAAATCGAGTGGGTGGAAAAAAAAAAAAGACGATCCAAGCTGCGACCATGCAGCAAATTTCTCCCTCACACACACACACACACACACACACACACACACACACACACACACACCCTTACCCAGTGGAACGACACTGGTTACCATCAGTAGACGTTGGATGTTAACATACATTAAAAATGGAAGTGCTTTTCAGGACTATTTACACTTTATTTACATGACATACACAAACATACACACATGTCTGCTCTTTGAGGATTTCAAGCCATAATAAATATGGTCAAAAAAACAAAAAAAACCCAAAAAAAATGCTCATCCTTGTCTTTTTCTTAAATAATCCGTGGGCCCTTCAGTGACTGTGGAATGAAATCTATACATTCATAGACAGCCGAGATTCTCTCATAAATAAATAAATAACCTCTGCCACAACAGGAAAAAAAACAAAAAATAGCTCATTGCGTGTTGGAGAGCTCTCACGACAATAATAAATATCTTTTCATATGTACAATTCTTTTCCCCACCGAATTTTTTTAAGACCTGTGTGAGGCACATGTTTAGAATAACCCAAAACAAAAACGACACGTTTTAAAGAGCAAAGGATGTTTGTATCTCGGTATGGTGGGGATTGCATTGTTGGGTGCATTCAGGTTGATGCGAACGTGTTGGTATCAAACACAGGAAGAGGAGGAGGAGGAGGAGGAAGAGGAGGAGGAGGAAAGACGTGTTGTGGAGTAGAGGTGGGTGTTGAAGTAAACAGACTGAGGTAAGTCCAGTGTTTTTTTCTCCTTTCTATCTCTTTCGACGTTGTTTGCACGAGTTGCTGCCGGCGCTATGAGGTCGTCTGGTTGCTACTGACATGGAGTAGTGAAGATAGTAGTGGTTGTAAAAAACAAACAAAAAAACCGACACAGGCTTTACTGATCTAGGCCTATGAGAGGAAAAACAAGCCTTGTAAAGAGTAGACAAAGAACAAAAAGGATGCCATCTTTTTGTGTTTGTAAATTCAAGTATTTTCAGGCTTCCCCTGCCCCAAAACAATCTCACATAAGGCACTTTTCTTTTTAAAGTCATCGCCGACGCCTCCACTCTTCCCTTTCAGAGGAAAAGAGCGTGGCGGGAGATTACATAACTCGCACTGTCCGCCTGCTGTCGCAGAGGACGGCCGGGAAATGTGCTGCTCGGCCGCGGGTGTCTGTGCACGCCCGTCCTGGAGGGCACAGGGCAACCGCCGCCCGGATCAGAGTCCGCAGCGCGGCGAGTCGAGAGGTGCTGTGAGGCTTCTGCCGTCACACTTTCTCTGGCCCTCTTCTCTTTGAAGTCTATTTAGGCAAGCCTCTTTAATAGTCTCTTTGTGGGAATGCTGTTCAGACCAGGCGAGTCTGGAGATGTGTGTCCCCCCCATCATCGAGCCACACCCACAGCCACAGGGGTGGGCATGAACGTGGTGGGCTCATGGGCGATGCTGTGCAGTCGGATCTCCGTGGCAGACTTCTCCGTCTGCACCGTGAAGGGCACCACAGACGTGGACGCGCTCTGCATCCACGAGTGGTTGATGATGTCCTCGAGGGACGGGCGCTCGGCGGGCCTCGGGGACAGGCACCACTTGATCAGCTGCTGGCATTCTGCGGGAGGAAGCGGCGGCCAGTTAGAAGGCTGTCAACGTAAACCATAAGCACAAGCGTCGGGAGAGATGTGCGCTGCAACTAGGGGTTACCTGCGGAGACTTTCCTCCGGAACAGAACTTGTGCCTTCATGATCTCCTCGTCGTGTTCAAATGGGATGTCTCCACAGACCATGTCGTACAACAGGACACCCAGGGACCAAACTGTGGCCGAGCGGCCATGGTAGCGATGATACTTGATCCACTCTGGTGGACTGTACACTCGTGTGCCTGTCAGACAAAAAGGGAATAACTTGTAAGTTTTGAGTGTATGAGATTTACACTTTCACAAAATACATAACAGAAATGCAACATACAATCCGTAAATAATGTTTATTTATCTCATAATAGTGAAAATGAAAGCATTTAGGGTGCCAGCTGAGCTAGCTTATCATAAAGGGCTCAGGTGCCAGGCAGCGTGACAGGCAATGTTTGTGTTGAGACCATGTGGGCGGGGGTGAGCAGACATGTGACTTTGTTTACAAACTTTGAGTTGTAAGAATACCGCTACCCTCCATTAGGGGGCGACAAAGCTGCAGACATGTTGCGAGTGGTGGGAGACGACACGACCCAGCAATTTCTGACATGAGTCCACATGCGGTCTAACGCATTTACAGGGGGAAAAAATACATAAATAAATAATAATCATCCAACTGTTTTAATCATCCTACCGTCGAAGTCCGTGTAGACGGTGTCCTTGAGCAGGGCCCCGGAGCCGAAGTCGATGAGCTTCATCTCGCCGGTGCGGAGGTCAATGAGGATATTTTCGTCCTTGATGTCGCGGTGCACCACGCCGCAGCTGTGGCAGTGCCGCACGGCCTCCAGCACCTGGCGGAAGAAGCCGCGCGCCAGCTCCTCAGACAGGGCGCCCTTCTCCGTTATGAAGTCGAACAGGTCCTTGACGGTCTCGGGCCTCTCCATGACTACGATGAAACTGTCAGGCCGCTCGAACCAGTCCAGCATCTTGATGACGCCGCGGAAGCCCGTGCCGACCTTCTTCAGCAGCACGATCTCCAGTGGGACCCGCGAGCCGTTGGCCTGAAGGCACGCGGACAAAAAGGGTCAAACGCGGCACTTAGACACGCAAACGCTGACGTTAAAGCTCGAAGGACACTAAAATAGGGAGTTTCTCACCAGCTCTGCCCACTCCGTCACCCTGTCCTTGGCTACATGTTTGACAGCGACCTGGCAGGGCAGAGGAACAGTCCACGTCAGAGTCGGAACACGACAGAATGTGGGCAACAGCCATCTTGAAATTAGATTTATAGAAACATGGGAGGCGAAAAAGCCGACTAACCGGAGCTCCATCGGAGGTCCTCGTACCGGAGTAGACGGTGCCGAAGCCGCCGCTCCCTAGCACTGCGCCGACCTGATAAAGCTTCTCGAAAGGCTCCTTCTCCTTCACTGCAACACAGAGAGAGAAACACAGCCGGTGAGCACCGGAGCCGGTCCCAAAAAAAAAATGCCCCACGCGTCCCCTGCTAATTAGGGAACCGGGCCATTGCTGCGGCTCCCCCGCCTCACCGCGGGGCAGCGCCGCTGTGAGGCGGGGGAGCGGAGAGACACACAGACAGAAAACAGGGCGTCTAACCTTGCTGAACTTGGAGCTGCATTTTCGCCGGCATATCCACGGCGGAGATGTGAGCCAGAGAATTGAGCTTGGACAGCAGCATTCCGTCGATCAGATCCAGGGCGGCGACGCTCGGCGGTAACCTTTTAGTCCGATAGAAGGAGACTCCCGTCGCTGCTCGTTGCGCTGCGTGTCCACGTTGCAGGAACAAAAAAAATGCGGCAGGGATCCTTTCATCCAGATAGGAGACAAAATCCGCCCGCGGTCCAGGGAAGTAAAGAAAAAACGAAGCCGAAAACAGAATCGTTGACTCGACGTGTTCTCTCTTTAAAAACAAAAGGAAATAAAGAGAGGGCAGAGTTGTTCCCCTTGGTGTTTGTAAACAGAGGAGTAAACGAGATAGAGCGAAATCACCAATGCCTCGACTAGACACCGGCTCCTGGAAACAAAAAGCAGGGGGTAGGACGCTTATAAGGCGGTAGTAGAGGGCGTGACGATTCGCCCCGGTGTCTTCCTTAACCCCACCTCCTGGAGCCCCGGGAGCCAATGGGAACGCGGGACCGGATTCCAAACGCACGTCAATCACAGGATGAAAATAGAGACGCCCTCGTAACCGACGGAGCCCAGACAGACGTGGCGGGAATCAAAACGCGCCAAAAGGGGGTTAGAATAATGCGTTGTTAGGAATTCATGTTGGAGGGAGATGCAAATTCAAAACCGGGGCTTCCTGCACCCATGCAATACATAAACATGCAGATAATATCACAGAAGTAGTTTATTTTACATGTCGCATTTCACTTTTTTTATCTAGACTTAAACTTATGCATCAATTAAATACATAAATATACATTTTAATTAATCTAAAATAATATAAATATTAAATGCAATTATATGAATAGTTTTCATATTGTTTGATACTTTGAATATACTTCTATACAGTAGCCTATAATTGTTATTTGGATGTATTGTGCATACATATACAGCCAATTACTAAAAATGTATTACGTGAAACTACTAAAAGTCCAGTAGTTTGCTCCTAGTTCCCTCCTTTCTTTTTCTGCATCCGTAGACGAAACCAGCCTGCCGCTGTTTGAGCTGCACTCAAAACAGACACAAAGACGGTTTTGGACAAAGAGGCGCAAACAACCCGAAAGCAGTTCATCATTTCGGGTTTCATCTACTCAAGCCACCATTTACCTAAGTGCTTTCGCATTGAGACAAAGCAGTTTACTGGCCGCAGTGAAGCTCTCCCGCTGTGTTTTGACGCTGCCTGCCTCCCAAACTGCGCCGCTGCGCATCAAAGCGGCGCAGGGGAGGAGAAGAGGCGCATTCCACTCATTCTTTCAAATTGGGTGGCCGCGTTTGCGACCCGTTCACAGGATGTGGGAAACTGGAGATAAAAAGACTTCCATCCCCCCTCTCTCCCCCCCTCCCCCTCCCCCCTCGACTCTTCGTCTCTCCGCCCTGCTTTTCCCGCGCATGTTATTGTCTGAATGGCAGGCTCCTTCTTTCCTCCCTCCCTCCTCCTTCCCCGCCTCCTGCTTCAACTCACCTTTTGTTTTCCTTGGAAATTTCATCCCATTTTGTAAACAGTCACTCGTGTTTTACTGTATTTGTGCAACATAGAAACAGGAACTCAAATCTTAAAATAAAATCCAATTCAATTCAAAAATGCTTTATTAATCCCAAATGGAAATTAACTCATTTGTGGGGGTTTCTTCAACGAGTTGTAGGTCCTGATGGTTGTTGTTGTCTGCTTGTGGATCTGGAGAAGCTTCATTAAGTCAGTTGCTCTGTTTCTCCTGTTATCCCGTTTCCCCTTAAATCTACGAGCATCTCCGTTGTTTTATCCACATTCAGAATGAGATGATTGTTTCCACACCATGCCATACTTAGTTTCTTGTCCTTCTGCAGAATCATCTGAGTATTTCTGCAAATGACAGCAGTCGGACATTTATTTGAAGTCTGGGGAGTAAAGGGTGAAAAGGAATAGTGAGAGTACGGTCCCTTGTGGTGCTCCTGTGCTGCTGACTATCTGGTTAGACACATGACCCTTAGGTCTCCCCAACATTGGTCTGTTTGTCATGTAGTGTCTGATCCAGGTGATTATCGGGGCCTCCACCTGGATCTTCTGAATTTTCTGACGAAGTAAATCGAGCTGAATTGTGTCAAATGTTTGAATGTTAAATGTGTGTAATCAAAATATAAACAAATAAGGTCATAACAGTAATAATAACTGGCTAACATTTCATCTGGATCTCTGCAGGTGATCCTGAGCGAGTGGAATGAAACTTGAAAAAGATGACTTTTCATGCTTGAGTTTGAAAACCCCCACAGGCAAATTCTTTAGTTGCCTTGTAAAGTGTGAGAGCTGAGGACTATATGCAAATTGTCTCTTGCACTACATGACTGCTGGATGTGAGGCATTAAACAGGAACATGCAACTTCCATTCTGCACTTTTTAAAAATGTAATAATGTTTTTTTCCCCTGTTTTTTGTGCCTAATTTCACTCCTATATGAAATCATGGCAATCTGTATGCATTTTCTTTTTTCCCATTTTCTTTTCCTTTCAGATGTATAAGGGAATGGCAGAGTTCTTGTTTACATTCAAGCATTCAAATTGCAGAGGTCTCCTATCACCAGCCTGTGTCCAGCATGGGGTCCTGAGACAAAGAGGCCACTTGCTGCTTCTGAATCCAGATTGAAATTTGGGATGATCCGCCTGAGTAGTTTAGGCCCTCTTAATCTCTGTCTTTTCTTAAATAATCTCCTAATATTTAGTGCTTACTTAATTACTTTATTATTAATCTATTCTATCCCCTGCCTTTACCTCACTGCTGTGTGTATATTAATTAAGAAGTACAGAGCTTTGATCCAAAAAAGGTTAAAAGATAAAACAACTGGACTTCTATTCTGAAGCTGAAGACGTTTCGCTTCCCATCCAAGAAGCTTTCTCAATTCAAAATGTCTGGAGTAGTGTGGAAAGAGCCTTCTTTCTGGTTCTGATATGTGGACGACACTTGGGTCAAAATCCAGGCAAAAGATAGAAGATTTCACCAGACACTTCAACTCAGTGGACAACGTCAGGTTTACCGGAGAGGATGCCAACGACAACAAGCTACCTTTTCTGAACTGTTTGGTGAGCTTGGAAAGAGATGGAAGCCTCAACATTGAAGTCTACAGGAAACCTACTCACACAGACCAATATCTTCTTTTTGATTCTCACCTTCCACTGGAACACAAACCATCTGTCATCAGAACCTTACACCATCGAGCCGAACATGTCCCCACTAGGACAGAAGGGAAGAACAAGGAACAGGAACACGTCAAAGATGCTCTTCAAACCATGTGGATACCCTAACTGAGCCTTTGTCAAATCAGCAAGGAAGTCCAAAAGACACGTCGCAGAACAGAACATAGAGAACAGACGCAAAAAATACATTGTCATCCCATATGTTGCTGGAGTCTCTGAAAAACTCAGGAAGATTTTCTCTAAACACAAGATCCCAGTACATTTCAAACCCCACAGGACCCTCAGACAGAGGCCGGTCCATCCTGAGGACAAAACCCCAAAGCCTAAGATGAGCGGAGTGGTGTGTGCGATTCAGTGCATTGAGGAATCTTCTGATCTTTATATTGGAGAAACCAAACAACCTCTCCACAGACGCATACCTCGACACAGGAGAGCTACCTCTTTAGGACATGACTCAGCCGTCCACCTACACCTCAAGGATAAAGGACACTCTTTAGAGGACCAAAATGTTCACATTTTGGACAGGGAACACAGATGGTTGGAGAGAAGGGGTGAAGGAAGCCATTTATGTAAAGCGAGAACAAACACCTTTGAACAGAGGAGGGGGGCTCAGGTTTCAACTTTCAAAAGCATACAACACAGCAATAAGTTTCATTCCTACCAAGTTTCACCCCAATTCACACTTCCATGCATGTGACCACCTCATTCCTCCTGTGAGCCAGGCAACGACTGGCCTAACGACTCTCCATTGAAATGGAAGATCAGTTCCAGGTGAATCTACATGTGAATCTGCCTCCCAGCAGGTCTATCAAGCTTGGGACTCCACGCTACTCCAGACATTTTTGAACCGAGAAAGCTTCCTGGATGGGAAGCGAAACAAATTCAGTTTCAGAATAGAAGACCAGTTGTTTTATTTTTTTAACCATTTTTGGATTAATCATGACCTGGATGACTGAGAATCTTCACCAACATACAGAGCTTTGAAAAAGTATTCACACTACTTGAATTTCTTGAGGATTTGTTTCATGTTAAGTCATCAATCTTGTTTTTATTTGGAGTTTTATATAGTAGACCAAAGCAGCTGCACTTCTTGAGTGGAAGGAAAGGGTTTCCAGTATGGTTGCATACATAGAGTGATGCTAGAGGAAAAGAACACATATTCCACAGATCTGAAAATAAATTAACTAAAAAAATGAGTGCATTTTATTAAAATGTAGAAGTTTTTACTTTTCTGCCACACAATGACAACAATTTAATCCTATTAATTCTTTCTAAAAACTCACCAACTGTTGTGAAATGGTAAATGGACAGAACTTACATAGCGCTTTTCCAGTCATACTGACCAATCACAGCACTTTACACTTTAGTCACCCCATCTCACTCACTAACGAGCATACACCGATACGCAGATCGGTAGGCAACTTGGGGTTAAGTGCCTTCCCCGGGGGCACATCGACATGTGACAGGGGGAAGCTGGAATTGAACCAACAACTTTTGGATTGGAAGACAACTTCCCACCGAGCCACAGTCGGCTCAAACAGCCCACAGAGCCACAGTTCAGCCTGAAGCAAATAGAAATGGAATGCCCCCCAAAGGTTAGCCGGGGACAAAACCTGTTGGAGACCATATAACACTTGAGACAAGTGTGCAGGTTCACTGTTTGGCAGGATAAAAACCCTAAACATCCAGCCAGAGCTACAGCGAAATGGTTTAGAGCAGTGGGGTTAAATCCTCGAAGGCCGGTTTCCTGCAGCTTTTAGATGTGTCCCTTGCCCTACACACCTGAACCGAATGCAGCCAAGCTCTGCAGAGCTCTGCTAGTGAGCTCATCATGCAGTCAGGTGTGCTGAAGCAGAGGCGCATCTTAACGTCGCAGGACGCCTGCCCTCGAGCACTGGAGTTTGAGACCACTGCTTTAGATCAAAGCGTATCGATTTGCTACAATGGCCTAGTCAAAGTCCAGGCCACTGAGCTCCTATCAACGTATATATTGACTCTGTGTTCCAAAAATGATTTGATGTGTTAAAGCAGCAGTGGCGTTGCAGTCAGCAGTGTGCTCGGTGATCATGTTTAGTCAGGGGTGCTGAAGAGGTGCGTGTAAACGGAGACGAGCAAAGGTATGAGAGTGACGTGGGAACGCCACCAGTGAGCGCATGGATTTATTTTATTTGGTGGTGGAGGGGGTGTGTGCTGCAGATATGCCTGGCTGCATGCATCAGCAGGGTTCGAATGACAGCCATCCAACCCCATCTGTCAGAGGGGCATATTATTAGTTTGGGACCAGCTGCTCGCACCAATATCTGGTCTCAGTTACCCCTGAGAGGCCACGGCGGCAAGTTCTTACAGTAGCGCAGGTCTTCCCGCCTCTCCCAACCAACAGACAGCTCTGCACGGCAGCACATTTGATCAGCTCCAAATTTTAGCCGGCTTTGCACTAGTGGCAGACGAGCTCACTGCGCTGAAATTTAAGAGGCCACGTGTGGAAAAAAACCAAGCGCTGTGGCTGATTATTTGGTTTACATACGTAACAGCCATATTTCAATGAATTACTTCCTCTTTCTAGAGAAACAGAAACCCCGTCCAGAGGAATGTTACACAACATGAGAGTACGTGTCTTCATGAAAGCTGTTCAGCGGTATGGGCAAAATTCCTTGGAATTATTTCTTCTTTATTTTTTTTTTACTTTTAAATCGACATTGCTTTTATCAAAACAAACACCTTAGGCTTTACCCATTTAAAATGACTTTTATTTGCAGTTTATATGTCAAAGTTTGAATGCTTTCGCCAATTTATTGCTAAAATGAATTAGTTTCATTTCCAAATGAATGAAGCGGCAAACATTAATTTCCCTCCGCTGCTGCAAACTTTATGCAAGGACACGAGACTGTATCCATGTAAAGCAGCACATGTTCAACTGTAAAGTTATGCAATGCTGTATCCCTGACTGCAAACTAAAGCTTCCCTTATCTCCCTGACCTTTCAAGGCATCCTTGACCTGACACTCCACCCTCGAACTTCTTTAGAAGGTTACGATACTTCCTGTGTAAAACATTAACTAAGTGAAAATTGTTTACTGAGGATATGATTCACCCCTTTATATCCTTTCCCTTTACAGTGCCTTGCAAAAGCATTCATGCCTCTTAAACGTTATCATATTTTGTCACGCTACAGCCACAGACCTAAGCTTATTTCATTGAGTGTTGTATGTTATAGATCAACAAAAAAGAGTGCACAGTTATGAAGTGGCAGGACAATGATATGGGGTCTCAAATATTTTTAGAATGACAACCTAAAAAAATGTGGCATGCATTTATATTCAGCTCCCCTGACGCATGGTTTTGCCTATTTTTCTTCAAGTCTTACAACAGATGTTAAGTTGGATTTGGGTTTGGACTTTGAGTGAGCCACTCGAATACATTAACATACTAAACTATTCCATTGAAGCTCTAACGGTGCGTTCACAACGACCGAACGATCCAGGCGTTTTGAGGGAATGATTTACACATCATGCCTTTGTAGAGGCGCATTCAGAAGCAAAGCGAGGCGAAGGAGAACAACATTTACTCTATTTACTAGTTAGCTAAATTTTGAGGGCAGGTAGTTGCGCTGGATTTTATTCAGGCATGTCAAAGTAAAATGGGTCTTACTACAAATGCACACCACACTTTTCAGATTCTCATTCGTGAAAATGCTTTACAAAATAAAAAATCACGTCAAAGAACACGTTCCTTCTCTTCACAAGCATACGGTGCTTACACAAAACCCTCGTTAAATACGGCAAAGTTTAGTGGCTCACGTCACAAAATGTGAAAAGGGGGCTTCATTTGCAGGGCCCTGTAATTCCTTGCTCCTTCAGGTTAAAGGTCCCATCAGTTGGCTCTGCTTGAAGAACTTGTTTGCTCTGAAGTCATGCTGACGAGCCAATCGCTCCTTCAGCTGTCGCTGCAAATCCCACCTGCTTCCGCTCTGTAAGCGGCAGGGAAAATTTAAAGGTGTTGACCAGACCAGTGGAAGCCAGCAAAGCCCAGTGGCTGTCCACCTCATTCCTGCACTGGCTCTTTGAACGACGAGGTTAGGGTTAGGCTCATCCGTCCAGTCTGTCCTGGAGATATCATGGACAGCGGGGCTGCAGAAACTGTGCAAAGCAAGGTGCCCTCATGCTGTTTGTGCGCGCCTTGTCGGTGATAGACAAAGATTAGCACATAATTAGAGGGTGGTCGTAAAGCTGCCCTGCAGCTCAGCAGGAAGAGCAGCATCACCTCCCTCACACAAACACCGCCTGCCCGTGTCGTTTATGTTGATTGGCTTGCCAGACAATGAAGCCTTCAGGGACGTCGTTTCGAACCACTTTGGATTTGACAGCAAGGAATTTATTGTCGACGGCAGGGATAGCAGTGATGCACGGCTTTTGGCCAAGACCATCTCCGGCTCACCATCTAAGCTGCCAGTAAACATCACCTCACCAGCTCACTCGGCTCTGATCTTACTGCAGAAACACGCTTAGAGGCCAGCGCTAGGTTTAGCTACTGCCCCCTCCGGCCACGCTGCTCTCTCGGTCACCGGCACAGTCGCTCCGCTCTGACACATGCTGAAATATCCACAAATAAACAAACGCTGAAACATCATCTGTCATGCTTCCGATTTAGCTGCAAAGTGTTTTTAACCCTCCCCAAATAAGGGCAGCTTCCGTATGTGTGAGAGGGGAGGGGAAGGGGAAATTAGTTTTAGAGGTCACTTAAAGGAAGAAAGAGCCGCAGTAGGGTGGTCAACCTCCAGTGTGGCCTGACCTCTCCTCAGGTAGCCTCTTATCCCCCTCCTCTCCGTTGGACCTGACCGGCAGGGTCTTGGGAAAAGCCTCTGATAGACATCAAAAGGCGGTCTTTGTGGGAAAGCCCCACACAGGGTTTGTAGCATACCCCTAAGGTCACCAGAGGTCAACTCTCCTGTCAGAACAGGCCGTGTTCGGGGTCAGAGGTTATTGGCATACCTGTGTAGCGCCACTCAGACGGTTCCTCTGAGGAATTAGCCCCACTTGTCCACAATAAAGAACTTGATTACCGAAGAAACTATTTATGGTTTGTTTACAGCCGCTGTTGGGCTTCTTTAAAGGACGTGGGGATAATCTGTGAGTGAAATAAGGCAGGATGCTTTTATTGTTATAGCAATGGGAGCCATAATGACACTGTTGTCAGCGTCTGATTTGTCTGTTATGGGGTTTGGATCATAGGAAATAACATTTCCTACTTTATTCCGGGAATTCCTTCTGGATAATGACACTGTTGACAGAAAGGATTATCCTATATCCTCTAAAAGCAGAACCACCAAATATCATCATCTAGCAGAGAGACTTAGCTCGGCTTCATCTGACCGCAATTATGAGCAAGTTTTGGATTAGCACAAGTGTTGACGTCGACATCCATCCAAGAACCTGAGCAGCATTTATCCAGTGACGGTGTGGTAAATAGGAAGAAAGCATGAAGATGACCTTTGATCTTCATTGTAAAAGTTGTTTGGGGGGATTTGATTTCCTTTTGTACTTATTATTTTAAAACTGGATTGCTTTAGTTTAATTTTGATCAAATCTTAATTATTTATTCGTCTTATTTGATGACTTTATCTGTTCTTTAAATGTTTTCCATTCAGTATCAGTTCACCTCTTCCAAAAGTTTTTGTCCATCTCACTTGAAATAAAAAACATGGAGATCACCTTTTTCAGCTCATTTTATACCTTTCACTCAGTTAATTATTGTGTGACATGCTTGGCTCCATTGTTCGATGTCTTTATTTTTCTTAGCAATATGGGCCAACCTCGGCGCTTTATGCAAAATATGTGTTCTATCTTGTTTCGTTTTTCCATATATTATGTCTTTTTAACATCTGTCTAGAGATGATTTGTTTTCCATTGCAGCTCTGGCTGGAAGAGGAACCTTGCACCAAATTTCTTCCAGGATGTCTTGGCTCTAGCTCCATCCATCTTCCCATCAATTCTGACCAGCTTGTCTGTCCCTGCAGAAGAAAAGCATCCCTCCAGCATAATGCTGCCACCACCGTGCTTCACTGCAGGGATGGCGTTTTTCAGGTGATGTGCTGTGTTAGTTTTCTCCCACACGTAGCATCAGTTTAGGTGGATGACATGTCTTGGTAGGTTTGTAGCTAAGTCATACTCTTTCCATTTCTACATGAGAAATTAAACAGAGCTCTGAGAGTTGTTCAAAGCTGAAGCTATTGTCACCACAATCCTAATGTTGTTCACAAATGTTCCCCAACAACCCCTTTACAGATCAGCTGTATCTATGCTGAAATAAAATAATTTACAGGTGGACTTCAAGTTAGGTGACTCTTGAAGGCAGCTGGTTGCGCTGGATTTTATCTAAGGGCACCAGAGTACATGAAGTTTTGATTTAATACAAAATTCTGAATTCTCTGCGTTCCAGCTCCGCTGCTGTGATGCTTTTGCTGTCAGTGAGAGCAGCGGATGCACACGGGGACTCTGAGGCCACGTGCCTCTGTGGAAAATGTGCTGAACCAGGAAGAAGCTCTCTGTTGTCAGGTAAGGAGGGAGCGGGCTCTTGGTGGGAGTTGTTGTTCAGCAGAGCTTGTACACATTCATCCATGTGGGAAACAGGCAACGGTGACACATTAAACCGGCGTCGCAAACAGCCCAGTGTCACCGCTGAGGAATGCTGGTGGTGGGATTATCTCAAACTTCCCACAGAGAGAGAGAGAGAGAGAGAGAGAGAGAGAGAGAGAGAGAGAGAGAGAGAGAGAGAGAGAGAGAGAGAGAGAGAGAGAGAGAGAGAGAGTTTCTCCTCTCTTTATGTTTGGCACTCAGCTGTTCTGGGTTTATTTCAGCAATGTCCTGGGAAAAAAAACAGCACGTCAGAGCAGGTTGCAGTTTTGCATCTTATTAATAGTCTCCTCTGTTGTGGGACAGTGAAACCCCCATGACTGAGGCAAAGTTCCGTCCCGCTCTTTGTTTTGATAACCATTTAAAGGTTTTCAGCGCTCTGTTTTGTTATGTACTGAACTCTAGTTTCATCACCCGCCCCAGCTCTGACTTTCCCTTTCTATGGCTCCCCTCCCCTCCTCTGTCTACAGTTGATTAGCATCGTGGCCTGGGAAGACGGGTGAGCAGTTTTCTGTTGTTGTGCTGCTGGCAGAGGGGCTTTCCCACCAGTTTCTTCCTCTCATCCGGCTGAATCAAAACACCTCTGTATTGCGGGCCGGTGATCTCATGGCCCAGAAACCGCTCAAAGCTGTTTCCCTGGGAAACCCCATATCAGGAAATCCAGACACCCCCCTCCTCTCCCCTCTTCTCTCCCCTTGATTGTTATAGCAGCGCAGCTTGGAAAGGCCTGTGAGGTTTCTGATTAGGTTCCCATCCTACTGCCGGCAGAGATGGCCAACTTGAACTTACTGAACTCCACCTAGCTGGCCTCATCTGCTCCGCTCTTTGTAAGCCATGGTCTAAGATTCTTGCTGAGGAAGTGCACTGCATGGCGAGATTTACTGGGTCATTTGCCTTGAGACTTACATAAACGTCATTAGCAGTCCGTAACCTCAACTCACGTCATTAAAGCTCTTCTTCTGGATTGTTCCAGCCCTTTTGTACGACTGGTAGCTACCACCATGCTTTACGATTTCTGTGGAACTTGTGCATTGAGTTGTGGAGCAAGTGCTTCTTTCTTGGATGAACACAGCTGTGTTGACGTTCTGGCATCTTTCAGTTCATGATGGGCTTGAGGAATGGCGGTTCCTGGGTGGTTCCTGTTCCAGTAAAGAATCTAATCATAGAAGCTGCAAAAACAAAACAACTACCGCGCACGTGAGAATGGCGCCGCAGATTTGATTACAAGCATTGGAAAACATTTGCTGTTTGAAACCGTAGAACTGGATCAACCAGATCAAGAGTTATAAACACTTTACAGTATTTTTGGGGTTTGCAGAAATTTGACCATGTTTAGAAAAGCATGCCCCGCTTCCATTGCCGAGTCCCCAGTGATGCTCGGGTCAACAGCGATGAGTGCTCAGAGTCGCTGTTGGTAAAAAATAACTTTACTGAACAACATAAATTATGATTCTCTTGACTCATTCAAATGAACACAGGCAGGGTTTTTGCATCTAATCTCCTTTTTTTATTCCTAATGACTGGATTTGCCTCTGAAAGCCCATGTGCATTATGTGCGTGTGAGTAGTGTGTGGACGTTTACCTCAGCATTGACGTGTGTGAGCTGTACGTCTGTCAGTGGGTGTGTTTGGGTGTGTATTTGGTGAGGCTTTTAGAATGTAGAGTTGTCAGGCGGTGCAGATCCCTACAGGGAAGGGCAGGAATGCACAGAAGAATGTCTTCACTGCTCATCTTCGTCTTCCCGCGTCTCCTCTTCTCCTTGTGCGACTGCACTTATCACATCCTGTCAATGAGCTATTAGAGGATAAGGCATAAACTGCATTCTTCACATTTGATGTTTCCTTTGTGATAAAAGTCAATGAATAAAACCGCCCACGTTATCACTGGAAATAAACATCTCTGTCTAATTAGTGGCGGGGCTCGAAGGACATGTTGTTCTGACTTCTTCCTTTTTCTCTCTCTCCCTGCATCCAATGTACAAAGACTCTGACGTCCGGCCTCGTGTACACAAAGTGGTTTTTAAATGGAGGGCTTGCTCATGTGGTTCAGTGTGTGGTCTTCACTGGTGTGTCTCCACGTCGCCCTCTCCCTGATGATGCTGAGGGTTTCTGCAGATCTTAGCAACAGAGGGGGCACGTGGTAGCGAGCACATCGGTGGTGCTGCTCAGCCATCATAAGCCTGGTTCTGAGTGACAGCAGCTGCTTTTATCAACCAGAAACCTAACTTCCTGTGCAAAATGGGAAAGTTGAGGAATCTTAATTCATTCAAAAACTAAAATGCTATTGTAATGCCAATTAAAACGGCTTTAATTCTAGTTAAAGCCCTAAATTGATCATAATAAGGTAATGCAGTACTACAGCATTGTTTGACAATCTATGGGACAGCAGAGATATGATCATCAGCACTCCATCCATCCATCCATCCATCCATCCATCCATCCATCCATCCATCCATCCATCCATCCATCCATCCATCCATCCATCCATCCATCCATCCATCCATCCATGTTCCTGCAGGCTGGAAAAGTCTGGAATTTCATTTCAGTATTTTTTGGGTCCTTCTTTTATTCTTTCTATTTCGCTTATTCGTTCCCTCCTTTTTATTTTTCCTTCCTTCCTTCCTTCCTTCCTTCCTTCCTTCCTTCCTTCCTTCCTTCCTTCCTTCCTTCCTTCCTTCCTTCCTTCCTTCCTTCCTTCCTTCCTTCCTTCCTTCCTTCCTTCCCCCTAATTTTCTGCCTTCTGTCCTTCCTTCTTTGTGTCCTGTTCCTTCCTTCTGCTTTATCTTTACCGATAATGAAATAAATGTTTAGATTTGGCACCAGTTCTGTAGGAGCATCAAAAGTGACATGGTCCTGTGCTCTTCAGGTCTTATAGCATTTTAAAATTTACAGAATGGATTCACAATCATCAACCATGGGTTTACTATAAGCTCTTCCTGCCCACCATAACCATTGTTTGTGGGATATGGACCACCACAGAACCAGTGGCTAAACTGAGCTATCCTGGCCAGACACTGAATAGTTCAGTTAATTATTTTAGCAGCAAGGAAATGATGCTACGTTCCTGAAACATGTAAACATCCTGACCGACCATAACTCGAATTATGACAAGCATAATCTCAATACTATTATATGAGGGTTCTTGTGTAAAGTAATGGTTATCCTACCAGGAAGGTGACCTTTATTGCACGTCATAGCAGTTGTTTACTTTGCTCCTGTAATGACTGCCAGCCAAACTCCCAACCTTTCTTATTGTGGACATGTCAAACAAGAGGTGCTGAACACCAAAACCTTAACAACACATACGGATGTGTAACTTTCCCTTTCATACCCATCTCACCCTGCCGCTGTGGGACGTGCACAGGGAACCCTGTTGTAAACATGGGCTGATATGAGGGGAACGTGAGAGCACTCCGGTCTGGAGAACCCAGCCTTTGTTTACATTCTCCGGCCCTGACGTCAGCTGTGAGCGAAGGGGCTCGGTGGATCAACAGGGACCATGCGGGAGAGTCGTGTTTACTTACCTGGGAAAAGATGAATGTGCCAGCAGGGATGTTTGCTACGTCTTCAGCAAACAGGAGGAGGAAAACACCAAGGCAGGGAGAGCAGGGGAGGAATAAGCAAACATGGAGAAAAAAAAGATGTCGCATGAAGAAAAAGAGAGAGAGAGGGCCTTTCAAAAGTACATATTTTGTTACGTTCCAGCAACTATTTTACTGGGATTTTAGAAGACAGACAACACAAGGCAGCTCATAAAAGAAAAGGATCCATCCATCCATGCATCCCTCACCTATACCCACTTATTCCCCCAGGGTTGCGGGGGTCCGTTAACTATCTCCATCGTTCATTTATCGAGTAGGGTACACCCTAACCAGGGCGCCAGTCCATCCTCACAGGGCAACAAAGAGACCCACAAGGCAAACAGCTATGCTCACAGGCATTCATATGGGCAGTTTAGAGTTTTACAAAATGGAATATTGTGGTGTGCATTTGTATTCAACCCCCTTCATCCTGATACTCAGAAAGTCCAGTTCAACTGCTTTCAGAGTCCACCCATGTGGGATTTGATTTCAGTATAAAAGACCCACCTGCAAACCTATGAAGACATGGTCCTCTGGCTGGCCTGACAGGCTGGGCAAGGAGAGAATTAGCCTCAAGAATACCTGCTCGCAGGTCACCAAGGCATGTAGGAGACAAAAGAAACATGTGGAAGAAGGTCCTCTGATGAGACCATAATCTATCTTTCTGGTCAACATGACAAAACGGCGTGGCAGAAAAATAGCACTGCACGTCACCCTGCCCACACGATCCCAGCTCCGCTGAAACAAGGCGGTGTCATGCCGTGCTTTTCTTCAGCAGCGACAGAGAAGCTTGGGGTTAAAAATAACAGGTCAGACTTTTGTTGGGGTAAAAAAACAAAAACATTATTTTTCTTTTCTGCCCCCCACAATAAATTTCTGTTGGTCTTTCAGATAAAGTTATGATAAAACACATTCATGTTTTCGGCTGCAACATGACAAATATCTGAACGGGTTCAAGGCTGTGCATGTGTTTGCAAGGCGGATTAAAAGAGCTGCACAGGAAAGAGGGATACACCAAGGGCGCCATCACGGCAGAACTATCTGCTAAAGATTAGCTTACAAACTGAGACACCTGCGAAATTCCTGCTCTAACGCAAAAGAAACCCATTTTGAAACTTCAGGCCCAGTTAACGGCCCTCCCTTTAGTCGTGTCCCCTTGCTTGTCTAAGTCACAGTTTATTTTGGCACATGTAAGAGCTCTCTGATCTCTCTGTCTGCACACATAGCTTTATTATGGCTTTACACACACTCCCCCATCATCTGTCCATGTTTTACATCGCAGGAGCGGCAACAAACTCTTACAACTTTTCCACTTCGGCTCCTGCAGTCCTCGCTTCGGTATCCATGACAAATATGACATTTATGACTTAGCTAGCAGGGACCACCCTCTGGGTGTGGTGCAAATACGGCTTTTAGCCCGGTTCTCATGAGCGGGCCTCGTCTTAGGCAACACACGCTCCCAGCTGCAGGCCATCCAGGGATGCTTTTGTTTACCTCTGCTCGCCTCGCAAGTTTTTTTTTACTCGAGTCCCACCCAAGCTCCACATCTCTTTGCTGTCAGAGACACGGCTCAGGCAGATTCCAAACATTTCGCTGTGAGTCATGACTCATGCATTGTCATGTCAGTAGTTTAAAACAGAAATCCTGTGCAGGCAGGTGGGGACAGTTGTATCGGCTCTGCTTGTACTAACAGTATGCCTGTGGTATGAGCTGCTTTCACTGCTTCTGATCTTCTGTACCATCAGACAGGTGAAGCAGGAGGTCTGCTGGTGACAGCTTCTGCTGAAGAAGTTTACTGATGCCACATGGCTGTATGGTGGAGCAGCTGTTAGCGCTGTTGCCTTGCAGCCAGAAGATCCTTGGTTTCAGTCCCAGCATGTGGTCTATCTACATGAAATTTGCATGTTATCCCCAATCTACTTTATTATGGATAAAGAAGATTCATACACGATGCCAATGAAATGTGTAGGTGGCATGTCTGATGAAAAACATTACTCATAATGTTGTCATCAAGGTACCACATTTTATTAGTTTTATTCAACTGTTTAAGAAGTCCATCTTGTCTGTAACCTGCACTGGCAGTTACAGACAAAGCCTGCCTGAACCCTCAGTCTTTGGCAATCTTATCTTAACATAAGCAATGTTTAATGTTGAAACTTAACTAAAGCTGTTTTCCCAGAAAACAGGTCACTTTTGAATGTAAAAATTGCACTGAATTACCTTGAGTTTGAAATAAATGTACCTCCTCAAAGAAATCAAATTAAGCTTCTTGATTTTATTTCTGAAAGAAGCAAATGAAAGGAGGTGAATGGAAACTGTATGAATGGAACATAAAACTTCCCCTCATGTGTTTGCGCTTCCTTGTGGGACTTTTATCTGTTTTAAAAAAAGACTTGATGGCAGAAGAGCATAAGCAACGTTCCTCCTTACCTCCTGGTCGCATTTATAGTTCACAGACTTGATCAGATTCATTTTGCAAGAAAAACAAACTTCTAAATATCTGCTTGCATATTTTGACTTTAATCAGATGAGATCAGCTATAACTGTCAGGTTGTGTGAACCTGTGTTGGCTTTTGGAATATGTCACTATATACAGTATTTGGCCTCAGTTGCTAGTGTTTTGATTTGTTTAAATAAGTGCTTCTGTTAACTGGTAAATTATCTAAATTAGGTTTATTCATCATCCAGGCAAACAAAGTCATACTTGGCCTGCTCGGTTGTCTGTGTTTCAGGTTCAGCAAACATGTTTACCAAGCACATTTATGTTAACAGGGATTTAAAAGAATGCTGAAAACAACATTTTTGGACATTGACAAATGTAGAATATCATTAATCGCTGCACAAATGGCTTCTAAAGTGTTAGTTTCAATGTAACTATAAAATAGGCATTAGATTGTTGTTTCTATGACACCAAAATTGAAAAATACATACACATTTACAAGGAATTTACCAGAGAAGTCAAATCTCTTTTGATGAATGATGTTATATCCAGTTTCTACACGCTCTGGTAACAATTTGGAACCAGTGGGATTAAGGAGTTCTTGTGCTCAGTGACCAGGCTAACTACAATTAGCAATACAAACACATGGCATTTTATATCATTGTGTGCCTTCAAAATCAATAGCAGCATGTTCACTGACAAACAAAATAACAAAAAATGCTAAAGGGTACAAATGGAAGTCCACAACACTGTTGTTACTGATATTTAATTTTGTGTAACCCTCAATGTCTTTCTCACACCCCTGTTCTTCGACTGCCATCCAGAGTCCGGGGCCTGGAGGAGGAGCGGACCACCGGGTCGGGGTCTGGGCTCGGGTTGGGTGTTGGGTCCCAGGGGTCGGCTGGGGATGGGGCTGGTGGTTTTGCTCTCCCCTGGAATACGGGGGTAAGTGCTTAGGTATGGAGTGCAGGTTTGTGTGGCGGGCTCTGGTAGGTTGGCCCGTTCCGTTCATTTTGCCCCCACCTCCAGGTGGATGGGCCTGTGGGTCGTCTGGGCTGGGATCAGGGTGGCAACAAAGAGTGACTCCCCCCCTCATCTTGATGTTGGGGTTCACCTCCAAGGTCTGGGGGCAGGATATCCCACTGGGGTGCCAGTGCCTGGACCTGGGAGTACCGGTTTGGACTGCCCCCTCTCCTGGGATATCTCAGGTTTCCACTAAGTGGAAACCTGAGATGCCCCCCCCCCCCATCTGCTCTCCTCCATTGGGTGGCGCCTTGGCCCGCTGGTGCGTTGGTAGTCCTCGGTGTCTGGGGCTGGGTGCTCGGGCGGGCGCTGGCTCTCTCCTAGTGGCTTCTTCGCGGGGCCTGGCCAGTGGCTCTGTCGGGGCCCCCGCCAGGTGGTAGGGCGCCCCTGGGCCTCGGGTCTCTGGGTCCATGGCTGGATCCGCTCCTGCGTAGCTGGCTGTCGGCGGAGCCTGCAGGCTTTAGTTTTCAATTATGTATCGGGGACAATCAGTATGTCTTGCTCACTGGACCTCAGAGCCCTAATGGGGGTGTAGGGATGTAGTACTTCAGAGATGTAGACTGGTGTCTGTCCATGCAGAGCTCTCCAAGTCAAAATTAAGATCTTGAAATGCACTCTACTATAAACCGAGAGCCAATCAAGTTGCATAAGCAGTGGAGTCACATGACCAATTTTTGAAGATCTAGTCAGGAGCCTAGCTGCAGCATTTTCTATAGACTGCAAGTGGTCTACGTGTAAAACGCATTGCAATAATCCACACGTGATGAAACAAAAGCGTGAATAAAAATGTCCATCTCAGATCTAAAGACAGTAGTTCAAAGATTTGCAATGTTTCGCAGATGGTAGAAGCAACAATGAACTGGAGATTTTCCACGATTTTTAAGTGCAAATCCTGAATCAACCGCTATCCCAAGGTTTCTAACAGCAGATTTACCCAAAGAGCCAAGAGGCCCTGAACAGGATCTGCTTTGTCTTTCTAGCGCTGTCATTTTTTCTGGTGCAAAAATTATTACTTCAGTTTTTTTTCTTCATTAAATTGAAGAAAACTCTTGGTCATCCAGCTTTTAATTGAATCAAGGCATTTTAGTGGAATGTGCAGTTTCGGAACTGGATGCTGTGCTCATTTCTTTCAGATGTATGTTGTTAGAGCTCCAACCGCCAAGTGATATTAAAACAAATTGACAGTATTCTTATTTCCAGTGGTAGCACCAGTGGGACCAGGCAAACTACTGTTAGCAGTACAAGCTAAAAACAAAATGAAGTATTTCATAGCATGTTGTTTACTCAAGCAACGTTCTTTTTACATTGGGAGAACATAGAACACAAGCTGTGTTTTGGAGGCTGACAGAAACCTGTTACAAAAGTCAAACGCTAATTTATCATGACTACAAAACTAGTGGATCGTCCTTGAATCCGCTACATTTGTACAACAGATGTTCTCTGTTATACAAATGTAGCTGTCCCTGTTTATTTGCAATCATTTTGTGTTTCCCAAACGTCGCTGTCAGTCAGAGTCAGTCTCTTCCTGACGCCCTCACATCGAATACTCAGTGTTCTCCATAACAATTAAAACCTTCTTGTGTGGAGACACAGTGTGTAGAACAGCATGTCCCCTTTTAAAAGTAATAATACAGACACTCTTTTTAGATAAGACGGAAAGGAGGATAGAAGAACATGATCCCTGGTTTTGAGCAAAGCGTTCCTCACAGGCATCTCAGCGGTGTAGCATTTAATGGGTCAAATCATCTGATGGGAGTGCGGAACACAGTGAGCTGAGGTGAGACATCACTGGCGGGCTGAACATTTGTGATTGGAGTCTGCATTTTCCTACCAATTCTACGTGGGTTTTCTCCATGTTTTCCAGCTTCATCTCTTCTAAAACTCGTATGTTCATCTTTTAGGCGTTTATGCTTTGCCTGGATGTGTGAGCATACACTCCAGCCTGTACCGGTTATGGCCCTGAATGGGGAAAAAGCAGATATGGAAAATTATAAAATAGGTCTGAACGGGACTTTTTGACAGAAATGAAAGCGTGAAGAAATATGCTTGTGTAAAAGGATAAACTCAGATGTGATGTAATACTCCCAAATGCAGAAGTCAATAAAATAACCCTGTGAAAATGAGTGAGCCAGACCTTTGGTGTATAAACGGGAAAAAAAGAGAACAGGTGACAGGAAAGGAATGATGTTGATTGCTGCAGTAATTATTATTAATGGTTAATAAGGTAGGCCCTTCCTGCTCCATCACTGTGTCCACCTTATGTGATACCCCAGTACAACTGGCAGTACAGGGCCAGAACATCAGCATAATGCTACCACCACCATGTTTCACAGTTGGTGCAGTGGCCATAGGTATGATAGCCTCATCTTCACTCCTCTATACATTTCTCTTCTCTATGTCGCCATATAGCTCTATCTTGTAAGACCATAAAACCTTCCTCCAAAACATGGCTGGTTTGTCAATATAGGTAGCTGCAAAATGTTTGATTTCCGAGTAGGCGGATCTTAGGTGGTGGGACCATCTCAGTTCAGGTTGATGTTAAATTGGCTTCAGCGTGGAAACGGTGCTGTTCCACTTTGTTAGAGGCTTGAGCCTAAGTGGTTCTGGGGATGTCCCTCACCGTGCAAACCTATTTAGTTTTATTTGAAGGAAGCAGTTATGGTCAGATGGTTGAAACTTAATTGGGTGTTCCAATTCAACAATGTTCCCAAACACACATCCAAACTGGCTTTGAAATGGATTTAGTAGACTAATAAGCTTGGTTACAGACCTGGAAATCAGTTCTATTGAAAACTTATGATGCCAGAAATGATTTACTGTATTCAAACGTTGGCTCTATTCAAGAAAACTACCAGTTGGAATGAAATATACTAATATTGATAGAAAGACCAGTCAGTTCTTATTTATCGCCTGTATGTATATTTATGGAATAGAATAAAACATCAGAACTTGTGCACCCAAATCACTGACGTTTTTTTCCAATTATGATTTGCGTAATTGTTTCACCCAGGGAATTTCTTTTGTGGATATAAACACAGAAGTATTCAGACCCTGACCCGGTCTTTGTAATGTCCCTCCAGCTAAAGTCAAGCCTTGCATAACAGGGCTTTCTTCTGGTATGCTTCTGGTAACTTTGGAGCCTTTCATAACAGTTACAAAACTGCTTTCCTTTGAGTGTTATTGTTTTAAGGTCCAAAGTACATTTCCATTTATTGTTTTTCACTATCTTCTCTGACAGAACTTCACTGAAAACATGTCTTTAAGGCATCTGTTCCTGTTAGCCAGCTTTCAACCCCTGGAACAGCCATCTATCACTAAGGGACTTGTGAAGCGGAACTCTTGTTGTTTTTGTTGAGGCAACCTTAGGTGTTTAAAGTTCATGTCAAAGCAATAAAGGATAACTAGTCATTTATTCCTGCTTTAAAAAAGAAATTAAATACTGCATATTCTGTCGTTTTACATATTCAACCCATGTTTAGATGTGCAAAACTTAACAAAACAGTATGAATTAAAAATAATTTTTACTAAGTGTCATGGTGCTGTAAGGGGCCAAGACATGTATTTTGACCATAAAAAGAAAACTCAAAAAGCCATATATTGATCGTCAAATAAAACAATATACCTCAAGCATTCGTCCTGATAGTCTTTACTTAGTACTTTTTGAGCCTGAAAAGAACTTTGCACCGAAAAGAGCTTTGCATCAGCAAACATAAACATTGCTGTACTCCATCTGCCGGCCAGCTGTACCGTGGAGCTATCAGAAAGCAAGATGCTGTGAGAGCCAGCGGACCGTCCTGCAATGCCTCGCAGTGAAGTGACAGCTCGCCCTAACCAGGTCTACAGGTCAGAGTTACTCAACCAATTTTTGTACCTCCACTGGCTATTTCTGACTTGTCCGGCTCCATTACAGACTTTTATATGTAGACGTTTCGTTGAGTGCTAAATCACACGTCAACTTCGCTGCCATATTGGAGGTGTCATAGTGGGGCAATTTGGAGAAGATGCCTCATTCATGTGCTGTATTGTACCAACCGATTCACAGTACAAGCCAGGTCTACTGGCATTATCCTTCACAGGTAAAAATAAAGATATACTTATGATTGTATTTATTCGTTATAATGTCATTATAAATGTCATATATGTCTGTGGACTCCATTGCTTCTCCTTAATTACTCTCTGCACGCTTGTGTGATGTCGTACGTCTGGTAACATGGTCTTGTTATTGTGAATACACACAAAAGGGTTTTGTTTACTAACAAATAGAGCAAAAACAAATGGAAATAAAATATAATAAGCCAACAGGGCACGATAATTTAATTGGAAAACCTTTGTTATTGACCAGACTGAGCTACAGGAGTAGAAATTTGTAAAGTCATAGTACGTGACCAGGCCCTTTTAAAATGGTCACTTCAAGCAACCAGTGACATATTTCTTACTCCTTTTAGAATGCCTTTTCTTGCAGGTTTGACTTTGTTTTTTTTAATCCTGTTTCTGTCTTTGAAAAAAAAAATCTTTTGACACATTTTTCTTCAGCTTCCTGTAAAATAAAAATTGGACAAATTAGATAAAAGGGAATGGCTCTAAAAATACAGTCTGTAATGCATGCTTCTGAATTTATCACATGATTTCATCACATGAGCCTCAGCAGTCAATATCAATGTGCATGTGTCTGCAATCAGGAGAACATGCAGGAGAAGAACACTGACAACTCAAAAGCAGGGTAAAGGACATTTGATTATTTTTTCCCCCTCCTTTTAGCTGCAATAAGGCGTTAGCCAGCTATTGATTCAGTGAAACCGTGAAATTTGCAAGACATCAAAGAGTGCAAGAGGGCTGTGTGAGGGCAAATTTCTGAAAGCTGAAGCTGACCTGGAAGGTGACCTCTAAACAGGATAATGATCCTCAGCATGCTAACAATTCACCAGGGGCCGAATATTAATAATAAAAAAGAATGTGGAATGTCTACTTTTGAAGATGAGATTTTAAAGTTGTTAAAACGTTTACAACTGGCTTGATTTAATTCTTTATTCCTTTTAAGTCTTAGAAGATCAAACTAAGAACAAGAAGCACACTCTGAACAACAGGTTCAGCTTTACTCTCAAATGAAATGGAGATTAAAATTCCCTGCTGTCATTCCACAGTTTCTTTGGGTTGACAAACTGGTTTGAATTAAACGTAGCGAAAGCAGATCCAGATTTCTTTGTTTGTTAGTCAAAAGCTTACGACAACAGAGATTAGAGCAGGCTATTCCTGTAATGACACATGACAAAATGGTTTCACAACTGGGTCTTATGATTCCTACCAGGTAAAGCACATTAAGCAACCTGCAAAGCCTATTATGAATTTGACATTTTCCTTTATATGTCTTAAAAAGTAAGTACTTTTTATTTATATTACACCTTTCACAGATAAAACTCACAATGCACTTCACAAGAATAAGAGCACCAAAATCTTGAACCGGGTTAAAAAATAAACAGGAAGCCAGTCCAATGAGGCAAGAACAGGCGTTATGAGGTCTCTCTTGTCAGCCCCAGGTAAAAGCCATATTTTGCACAATCTGAAGGCCATCCAGACATTCCTTGTTTAAGCAAGTAAAAAGATTGTTGCAGTAGTCCAAGTAAGATGAAATAAATGCAGGGGTAATCCTTTCTAGCTCTGTGTTTGATCCAAAAGAGTGTTGCTTAGAGATGTTTCTTAGGTGATAAAAACTGTTTCTAACTACAAAAAGAATATCAGAAGATTCCTCTGACAAATCAAAATACATCTCAATATGCTAATGATAATTCTTTTTGAGATGTTCCCTTTAAGTTCAGTATGGATGGAAACAGCAATCAGTGAATGAAACTGGAAATTCTGCTGTGTGGAAAAAACTGACAGAGGAAGAACTAGATCCCTGTCCCAGACATCTGTATGCAACTATATTAAATCCTCATTAAGCCAGAGTCTCTTCCCAAAGATATACTCTCTGAAAGCTGTAGGAGTGTTGCTGGAGCGGGCAAACATTGCTAAAACACACAAAATACACTCTTTGACTTGTTTTTCCAATTCTACTGTTGTGTTAATATCTGGAAGTGGATGGGTTACACTCAAGAAGCCTCAGTCTCATCTGGGTTGCTCTACAGGACCCCTGACCTCTTGTGAAGGAGGGCAGGTGAGTCGGAGTTGCTCCCTGTTCATGATCAATAACATATCACAGAAAAATGAATGCGAATCTGGATATTCATGCAAGTGAAGCATTTCTCTGGGGAAATTCCGTTTTGGTTGTCTCTTGTGGGTCAGAACTCTAAATAGGTTGTGGGCCTATTAGTGACTGATCCCCTCATGGTAATATGTTTTAATGAGCATGGCTCCCAGGGCAAGGGAACACATTTTCTTTCAGTATGAAAGCTTAATGGGTCATTAGGCAATCTGGGGTGTTTATTGACTGTTGATGAAAGGTTTTATTCCCCCCAATACCTTCATGAATTTTGATGCAGTTGTGTTTTGGCTTTTAAAATGTATGTATAAATGTTTGCTTTACTGTATTTACATTTATTGGTCTATTTATATACTTTTGGTATTAAAACAAAAATGCGAGAGTACAGGTTCCACCTGAAAGGTTTTAGCAGTGCACTAGTTGTCAATCAACTATACCATGCTAGCTGGGTTAACCTTTAAAACGGTTTAGATATTATTCAGTGGTGGGGGAACATTTTTGATGCTTCTAGACAAGGTTATGGATGATTCTGACTAAAATAACAAAAGCTAAACTAGATTATCTCAATAGTCAGTTATGACCTAATTTTGAGAAACACAGAAGACAGAACTGAAGTGTGCAAAAGTTCGGCACAGTAAGTTGGACAGTGGTGGATATCACATGCAAAGAGAAAACCACTTAAACAAGATAAATGCCTTGTGCACGGTGTGTGAAATTTAAAGGAAATCTTTTGAATACAAGAAACGAGAGGAACTGTATTGTATGTTTTGACCCAGAGGTGGAAGTAAAACACAGGAAAACCTGAAGCCCATCAAGCAAGCAATGCTAACGCTCCACCTAACTCTGAAAATGCAAAACTAACAACATGGTTCATTCCAATTATCAGCA
This sequence comes from Fundulus diaphanus, assembly GCA_037039145.1. NCBI lineage: Eukaryota > Metazoa > Chordata > Actinopteri > Cyprinodontiformes > Fundulidae > Fundulus > Fundulus diaphanus. Next base: position 12,498,904 of record CM073129.1, on the reverse strand, counting down.
CAAAAGATATGCAACCATCAAAACTCATTGAAAATCAAGGCTTTTCTGTTATGGAGTGGTCTTTAGAAATAACATCCCCTTCTCAAGCATTCTTCAATAAAAAACACTGAAACGCGGGCACTTCAGAAAAACCAAACCACGGTAACTTGATCTGAAGCAGGCAAAACAGAACTAACATTTGAAGGCGTGGTGGTGGGTGTGTGTGTGGGGGGGTATGCTGTTGTGTATGCTACAATGTTAAATACCTGCCGTTTAGCTGCATTATTTTCCCAATGGGGACACCTACTGTTTTGGAGTGGCAGTGGTATATATTCATTTATACTGAATAGAAATGGGGTATGTACTACAGTATGGTGGGTTGCTTGTTGGACCTCGTTTGGGCTTGTTTTCATAGAGCTGGTCACTTGTTTCCCTCGCAAAAATTGGCAACACTGGTCAGGAGACCAGTGTTTCCTCCATCATAAAAAGCTGAAATTAGGGACATATCCAGGGACAGTTTTTGCCAGGGACAGGTTGTCCAAAATAGGGAGTGTCCACAAAATCGGGGACCTTTACACATCATCATTTGTACATTTGATATCGCACTATGGCTTTCCACACTCTCCTGTACTTTTCCTGAATGTTTTGTCTTGCCGCCCACAACCTTCTCTAGCTGTCCTTTTTTACTTTGAGTCTGACAGTAAGCCTTAAGCTTGTTACATACTCCACGAAAACAAAGAGTTTTTTTCCCTCATAGTCGGGGTGGGAAGAACACAAAAAAAGTTAGTTTTGGCTCTGTCTATACATAAGGCCCGTTTACACTACACTTTTTAAACCGAGCCGAGACCAGTCCGAGCTCAGTAACCGAGATAACTCTTGTGTGTAAACGGTCAGCAGACTGAACCAGACCGCGCTAAACCTAACCGGACCGCGCTAACTGCAGACCAGCTCTTGAGTAGGTCTCGGCCTGGTTTTATTTCTGGCCCAGTTTTTTGATAAAGAGCGCATGAGCAGACCGCGTCATTCCCTTACAGTCAGCTGACTGTCCGCGGGTTTTCCGGCAGTCTGGCTGCACGTTCCGATTCACACTCCATTCAGACAAATTTCAGACATTCATAATAATACTAGCTTCCTTACCGTGCCACACGGTTTCCAGAGATGAATCTGCTTAGCAGCGCAATGAACCTCAGCGTCTGTCGTTGTTTCCTGCGTCTGTAAATCCTTATTAGACGTTCGTTTGTCTCATCCACTTCCCAAAAAAGCCAACTTTCTCAAGTAAATTCACCAATGGTTGCCTTCTTCCCCTGACTCTCCGCAAACACCGAAATATCACAATATCAAGCATAACTTCCTGAATGTTACGGGCACTGCGCTGTTTTGTTTTGCTGCTACCGCCTTCAATCCCAGAGAGCGGTAGTACCGCAGATCGCCACTAGGGGGCGAGGAGCAACCAAGGAACTGAGATAAGCTTTGTGTGTAAACGGGTCGGCTTGTCTTGGATAAGTGATCCAAGCTCGGACTGGTCTCGGCATGGCTCGGTTTTTAGGTGTAGTGTAAACGGGGCTATAGTGTATGAGACGCTCAGCTGCAGAAATGCGGCCCACGTCACATCAGACCCGGTAGGCGGAAGGGGGAGGGGGGCGCATAGAGCCGAGCACGCAGAGAGCTGAAAATTGAGAAGCAGACACACAATATCGTACAGGGTGCTTTGACGCTATTCGAAAAGACTGCGAACATCAGCGAGGTGTGGTGCTACGAGAGCGGGACTGCCCCTCTTGGATCATTTATAGAGTAAACGCAACAAGTGAGCAGAATTAGCATTTTGATCGCTTAAATGACCAGAGTTGAACTGCGGGACGACTGCAGTTCCACAGATGTGTGAAGCATTTCTGCTTTTTAAGTGCGCATGCGCGAAAGCAGCATGCTGCAGTTACATGCTCCGTTTTTGCTTTTTAACTTTTGTTAGAAATATGGCGTATGAGTAGAATGTAGAAATGGGAAGAACGAGTGGAACATCAGTCCTGGGAGCTGCATGTACACCTAGACAGTCTGGGACACAAGGCTGGGACACAAGGTCATCAGATAGCACCCAAGTGGTGACACATTATTTTACTGACGACATTTTAGGAAGCGTACAGCCCTTGCATGGGCGTGTACCTAGACTTCTTTATAATGCTTAAGAAATGATCAGTCGGGGCTCTTGCCACATTCATTGCAGTTGCGTCATGTTCGATCAAGAGCCCATCAGCGCTGATGTGTCTGTAAACCATTCCTCTGCCTTTTAGATTAAATATGGTAAAATATAGTTACGGTTTGAAGAGTATTTTTATTACTACAGAAGTCCACAATGCAAACACCACATTATCAGATAAAAGAACCAGGGGATCCGAGAAAAGGTCTATACCGGAACACTTTCTTACGTTTATCTCTTTTTGATTGCTCTTATTTTTTCACGGTAACTCTGTGAAGTATTGTCCTCACTAACGAGGTCGTTCTCAGAGAGTTTTCGTGCTTTTTCGTGTTGTTTTTATCATGCCGCGCTCACCGGGACACACTGCCTTTGTTTACTCCGGAGAACAGCTGATCGCTCTAATGCCGACTGGCGTTGTAGCCAGACCAGCCGGAATACCGCCCGAACTCTGGAGAAAAACACGCCGAGGTTGCAGAGGAGGAAAGCAACATCGGGGGATGAAAGGAGGGTCGAGACGGGACGGGCTTATTGAAAGGAGAAGTTTTAAGCATTGTCTCCCCTCTGTTGTTATGGGAAATGTGCGGTCCCTTAGCAACAAGATGGACGAGCTAACGGCGCTGACGCGGAGCCAACCGGATTACCGGGAGTGCAGTCTGATGTGTTTCACAGAGACATGGCCGTTGGACTCCGTCCTTACCAGTTGCCTAGAGAGATCCCACATGTCATCGCTGCTGTCCTGTATATCCCTCCGTCTGCTAACCCAACATCTGCCTGCAGCATCATACACACCACCATCTCCAAACTACAGACCCAACATCCTAATGCCCTCATCATCATGTCGGGAGACCCTAACCATGTCACCATGAACAAAGTTCTGCCGATCTTCAAACAGTATGTGAGCTGCCCTACCAGAGAGGAGAAGACCCTGGACCTGATGTATGCTAACATTAAAGATGCATACATCTCCTCTTCTCTACCCCCTCTGAGCAGATCAGATCACAACCTGGTTCACCTCAAACCCTGTTATGTGCCTCTGATGAAGAGGAAGCCTACGACCACAAGGACTGTGAGGAGGTGGTCGGAGGAGGCTTATGAGGCACTGCAGGCCTGCTTTGAGGTGACTGACTGGCCTGCACTCTGTGAGCCCCACGGGGAGGACATTGATGGGCTCACAGAGTGCATCACGGACTATATCAACTTCTGTGTGGACTGCAATGTTCCAGCTCGGACTGTCACCTATTACGCCAACAATAAACCATGGATCACCAAGGACATAAAGGTCATTCTGAATGAGAAGAAGAGGGCGTTCAGAGATGGCAACTGTGAGGAGGTGAGGAGAGTGCAGGGGGTACTCAAACGTAAAATCAAGGAGGCTAATGACAAATACAGGAGAAAGCTGGAGAATAAACTCCAGACCAACAACTTGAGGGATGTGTGGAGTGGGATGAGAGCCATCATAGGGTTCCAGAAGTCCACTGGCATGGGGTTGGAAGGTCGCGTGGACCGGGCCAATGACCTGAACCTATTTTTCAATAGGTTTGATACTGCGGCCCATCCCCCACAACTCTATGCTGCTGGCTTCCCTACAACGACCACTCCACCTTCCCCCACTCCTCCTCCTTACAGACGCCCTGTCTGCTCTTCACCACCTCAATCCACATCCACTGACTCCACTCCTCCTCCTGCTTCACATCAGGTCCTCCACAACACGAGGACCTCCCTCCTCCCCCTACTGTTACCTCTACAGTGTCCTTCACTCCTGACCTGGTGAGAAGACAGCTAACCAGACTCCACTCCGGCAAAGCTGCTGGCCCTGATGGTGTATTCCCCAGGGTGCTCAAAGCTTGTGCCTACCAGCTGTGTGGAGTACTTAGCCTAGTCTTCAGCCTGAGCCTGCACCTCCAGAGAGTCCCCGTTCTGTGGAAGACGTCCTGCCTCGTTCCTGTGCCAAAGACGTCGCGTCGCGTCCTAGCGGCCCCCAGGACTACAGACCGGTGGCACTGACGTCCTATATCATGAAGACCTTTGAGAGGCTAGTCCTGGAGCAGCTAAGGCCCATGGTCAGGCCCTTCACCGACCCATACAGTTCGCCTACCAGCCCCGCCTGGGAGTTGATGACAGCATCATTTTCCTGCTGAACAGAGTCTACAATCATCTGGACAAGCAGGGGAGCACTGTGAGAATCCTGTTCTTTGATTTCTCCAGTGCCTTCAACACCATCCGTCTGGCTCTACTGGTGAGAAGATGACTGCGATGCAGGTGGAGGCCCCCATCGTGTCCTGGATTGTTGATTACCTGATGGGTAGACCACAGTATGTACGCCTACAGAACTGTGGCTGTGTCTCATTCCGCCTACTTCTACACTTCGAACACTTAGTTTTAAGTAGGTAGTGTAGATAACACAAAAAGTCAGTGCACTGAAAGTACCCTAAAAACGGGCACAAAATGCAGTGTGTAACGATGGACCCTACTCGCACTAAACGGACGCCATCTTGACTACAAAGCGGAAAGGGAGGGGCTAAAGACGTCGGGAAGATGTTCCCATTTTGAAAATAATGGCGGACAATTCAGCCGAGACAGCCGGAGCTGCGACACCGCAATCATATAAATGTAAGTAATGGTGGTAATACGAGGCATTGTACTCAATAGGTGTTTGTAAAATATACGAACATACCTCATGTTCAGCCAATATTTGGAGGATCCTGCGTTGACGTCGGAGGCGATGTAATTTCAACATGCTGTGAATGTAAACGATTGTTGTTTTTATAAAAAAAAAACGCCGGCATATATTTTTTGGCGGTCTGAAAAATTTGCGGTCACGTGTGTTGCGTTCGTCACGTCATCCCGTCATTTCCGGTAAGTGTTTTAACTAGGGCTGTCAAAATAACGCGTTCATTTCGATTAATTAATTTAAAAAAAATTAATGGATTAAAAAAAATAACGCAGATTAGTCGATGTCGTATAGGGGTTTTCAATAGGTGAGGCGCGCCTCCCCTGGGGGCGCCAAAGAGTCACAGGGGAGGCGCATGAAGACAGAGAAGAAGACAGCGCTGCCGCTCAACTCTGTGAAACAGTGTAGCGATATTCGTGCCTTCTGTTTGAGCGCGCAGGAACCAATCCAAGCGCGCAGTGAAACAACACTCAACGCTCAAAACCGGTCTGGCACGGTCTGAAAAACTCTTCTCAACCTGCTGTCCTCGCGGTGAGTTCCATCTCTGCTCGCGCGCTACTTTGCTCGCGCACACCTGCTCGTTTCACACTCAACACCAGCTGTGCACTCGCTCGGCTGTTAAAGCCAATCACAGACAGTTTTTTTTCCCAGTCAATCAGAGTATGGCTTGCAAATACTGCATTCAGATGAATTAAATCAAAATGCTGCAGCCTTTTGCAGAAATTACTAAACATCACCGAGGGATTGAAGAAAAACAAATAAAAAGTGTAATATTTTAGCCTAAAATATTTAGGCTAAAGTATTTAGACTAAAATATTAGAGTTACTAAGTGAGCTGTGAAAAATGTTTTTGTCTCTTTTCTTTCCAGCTTCTGGGAGGTTATGCAAAAGTTTATTCTGATCATAGTCATCATGAATGTCATTATTATTTAAAGAGCACTTTAACACGAGGTAAAACAAAGTGCCAAACATCAGAAATACATCAGATAAGAGATAACAACTAATAAAATGCTTGTTTGTTAAATAGCACTAGGTCTAAATTATGTATAATTAGCCTAAAAAGTAGATTGGAATATGGAATATGTTGATGTCTGTTAAATTCAGGTTATCTTTTTTATTATCATTTCAGTTGACGTTTCCTGTTGACGTGAGTTCAGTTTGACATTGGCATCTGTTTAGTTCAGTTTGACTGCTGTTGAAAACAGCACTTTAATGTATCTAATGCTGATTATTCATTGAAACATTTGAATTTAAATATTTTAAATACTTTCACAGCAAAAATTATATGCGATTAATTTAGATTAATTAATTACAGAGTATGTAATTAATTAGAATATTTATATTTAATCGATTGACAGCCCTAGTTTTAACATAAGTGTTCCTTTTGGAACACTACTAACGGTCGAAAGTGGGCACTACGGCAGTAAGTGGTCAGTGCACATTAGCAGTGCACTGACGGAAGTATACGGAATGAGACACAGCCTGTGTGTCTGACAGGGTGGTCAGCAACACTGGGGCCCCTCAGGGGACTGTCCTCTCCCACTTCCTCTTCACCCTCTTCACCTCAGACTTCAACTATTGTACTGAGTCCTGCCACCTTCAGAAGTTTTCTGATGACTCAGCAATAGTTGGCTTCATTGAAAAGGGTGATGAGAGTGAATATAGGACTGTGGTGGGCAACTTTGTCACTTGGAGTGAGCTGAACCATCTGCAGCTCAACGTGACAAAGACTCAGAGGCTAATAGTGGATCTGAGGAGGGCAAAAACACCTGTGACCCCTGTTTCCATCCAGGGGGTCCCTGTTGACACTGTGGAGGAGAATAAGTACCTGGGAGTGTACTTTAACAACAAGCTGGACTGGACTAGAAACACCGAGGCGGTCTCCAAAAAGGGCCAAAGCCGACTCTTTTTCCTGAGGAGGCTGAGGTCCTTTAACATCTGTGGGACGATGCTGAGGATGTTTTATGAGTCTGTTGTTGCCAGTACGATATTCTTTGCTGTCTCATGCTGGGGCAGCGGGCTGAGGGTTGCTGACAACAACAGACTGAACAAACTGATCAGGAGGGCCGGTGATGTTGTGAGGGAGGGGCTGGACACTCTGACAACCGTGGCAGAGAGGAGGATGCTGTCCAGGCTCCAGTCCATCTTAGACAATGTCTCACACCCTCTCCATGACACACTGGCCCAGCAGAGGAGCTCCTTCAGCAGAAGACTCCTCTTACCCAGATGCACCGTAGAGCGCCACAGGAAATCATTCCTGCCTGTGGTCATCAATCTTTACAACGCCTCCCTCAGTGATTCAGACACCCCACCTCTGTAACTGACATTTATGCATTCTTTGCACTGTTCACTATCACTTTACTTGGATTTATAATTATACATATGTATATATATATATATATATATATATATATATATATATATATATATATATATATATATATATATATATATATATATGTGTGTATATCTGGATCATGTAACAAAAGTAATTTCCCTCTGGGATTATTAAAGTATGTCTGATTCTGATTCTGATTCTGATTCTGATTCTGATTCTGCTTCTCCAACCTAAACACTGCCATCTAAATCCTGTCCAATCACAGTACAGTAGTCGGACACCCCTTGAGAGAAAAGTTCTGCACAGACGTATCATGAACATGCAGGGAGACTCTCATAGATGGGGCTGGGAGAACAAAATTACGCCATTCGCTGCAGAAGCGAGAACAAATCTCTTGTTTTTGGTGGAGTATGTAGCGGTCTTTAGAGTAAGCAGCATATTCAACTATGCTTCCGTGTCCTTCTGTGTCCTTTATTGTTGTGTTGTATTTGTGTCTCATACAAACGTGTCATGTATTCTTGCTATGATGACACTACCCACATTTACGTGATACCTAGCTGTAATGTAAAAAGACCCGAATTGTGTAGAGGAGAGCAGAACCCTATTGAGTCAAGTCAAGTTGACACTACTGGAAAATGGCCGAGTGATACAAATAGGAATCAAAGGACTGGTGAGCACTGTGAGAAGAACTCTGCTGGCTTTCTATTAGCAGCTGACAATGCTGAAGTTAGAATCTGTTTCACAGCCCTAGATCAGTGCTAAAAGAGGGCTGTTTGATTTTTTTTTTCTTTTTTTCTTTTTACTTTTCAAGTTGAGCCTTACAGATTTTAGAAAATATGGTTTGTGATTTCTATAATTTTCTGTTTGTAAAAACAAACAAAAAAGAAAGATTCTTAACTCTTCAAAAATTGCTGCTGAAGTCTCATTCTCATGAACCCAGAAGACTATTTTGCGTTGTGTTGTAACATGTGTCGTTACTTGAGTATTAAGTTAGTAGTTATGTAGTTGAGTTGATTTGACCTTTTTTATTCCAGCAAATCTCTTGCTCTAACTTCATTTATTTATGAAAAATCAGTTTCAGCAAAATTCTGAAAATTTTGAATATTCTGAAAAAAATATATTTTATATAAGTTTCATGTTGAAAACCCTGAGCTCTTCCTAGCGTTTTATCCTTATTTGTTCCGCCTTTGTCTCTCTTTGGATGGTCAATAGACGCGAGGAGCCCGAAGAAGGGACCAGCGTGAATCCATAACTCTGTCATCAAAGGTCACATTGACCCAGAGGATGGCACTTCATGTGACAGGTAGGCCACACACAGACAAGCATGCTCTCTGCAGGCAAGCAAAGACAAAACAAAACACATCGGAGAAAATTTGAAAAACCGCATGCACAGATACAGTTGCTGGCAGTGGCTCCAGAAGGACTGGAATGCAAGCTATTGTTTTGAGGGCCATTTAACAACAATAGAGGATCACAGACAGTTTGCACCACAATGCCTCCACGCTGATCTGTGCAGAAGCCTCAGTGCTGCTCGCTGCTGCGGTGCCCTGCTGGGCTCATTGAACTGCTTGGGAAACAGGTCGCTTGTGCAACTCATCCATTAATGATGCTTTCCAACAATTACTCTGATGGCAATCCTGCCATGATGGCATCACTGAAACACCACCCAAGCAGAATATTAAGATTTGTGATGAGAGTTTGGAAACTTCAATCTGGGGCAGATCCAAGCAGGGAATCTGCACCAGATGTCTGGAATTATTATGTACTAAAGAATTATCCCCTTTCAGGAGCTCATTTCTCAACAAGCAGATTTGTGTGCATACATGAACACTAAATCAAGGCATGTTTTTTCCAGTGTTTTACGTTACTATAGAAATTCATAACATAAATTAAACTGTACACTAAACCTACTCTCTTGACATGTTTGGCTTTATACCACTATTAAATTAGCTGTAACGGTACAACTGTTATATAATCAACTGCAAGGGATTATCATTTGAAAATCAGTAAATTACAGTTATTAATCTCTAATGCTCAGTCAGTAGAAACCATTTGTAGGTCAGCTTGTTTCAGGCCTGACTCTTGGTCCACCATTTTATTAGACTGAAAAGTCTCCAACAAGAAGAGAAATAACCACATTGAGATTTGTTCTAGTGCATCTACCATGGTTTTGTACAAGGGTTAGGGGTGCAGTAACGTCCTTCATATAACCAAGGGTTATATGAAGGGGTGCAGTGTTCATATAAACTAAAATGTGTGACAAAATTCAATCCTTTGATCGTTAATTTAGAATTTTGCCTAAAATGCTGTAGAAAGTGTCCAGATCAGGTTTGATGGAACCTTTTCTATCTTGAAGAAAAACAGGCACTGGTCATCGCCTAACACCTGTACTGTGAAGCATGGGGGTGACAGCATCATGCTGTGGGAAAGACCCCGAGCCTTCCTCTGCCTGCTCAAATGTGGTGTGGTTGCATGTTGTTCTCAAGTGTGTTTAAAATTGGGAGAGCCAAACAGGGGGGTGCCTGGCGCAGCCCTGCCCGCTCCGGAAGTTAGCAGGTGCCAGCCATGCAACCTACCCAGAACCCTCAATGTCTTTCTCACACCCTGGAGTCCCGGGCCTGGAGGAAGAGCGGGTCTGGGTTGGGGGTGGGTGTTGGGTCCCGGGGGTGGGCTGGGGATGGGGCTGGTGGTTTTGCTCTCCCCTGGAATACGGGGGTAAGTGCTTAGGTATGGAAGGCAGGGTGTGGGAGAAGTAGCACCTCAGGGTTTGTGGGGTGGGCTCTGGTTGGTTGGCCCGTTCCATTCATTTTGCCCCCATCTCCAGGTGGATGGGCCTGTGGGTCGTCTAGGCTGGGGTCGGGTGGTGGGTTAGGACCGTAGTATGGACTGGGTAGATCGGGTTGTGATGTGCCCCTCCCGTTTGATGTTGGGGTTAACCTCCCGTGTCTGGGCTGGATACCCTCTGGGGTAACCTAGCCTGGACCTGGGAGTATAGGATGTGTGTGGTGAGTGCGCGTGTGTGTACTGCATCCCTTTTTTTTTGGATAGGAGTGTTCGCATGTGGGGGCACTAGGGTGGGAACGTGTGAATGTGACTGTGTACATGGTTTTCAGTCTGGCTTTCTGTCAGGTTGAGTTTGGACTGCCCCCTCTCCTGGGATATCTCAGGTCTCCACTAAGTGTGGAGTGTGGAAGTGTGGAGGATGTTATATTGCTCTCTTCCTTTTCTCTCCACTTATTCTTTCACCTCTTCTCCATTTTAGCATTTTGTCTCGTGTTTCTCTCATTTTTTTACTCTTCTACCTTCCTGTTTCTGTGTCCATTGAACATGAAATAGTCCCAGCATAAAATCTAGTAAAGCTTCTGGCATATATAAATCAAGCAGAGACACACAGAAAAGAATGGTAGAAAATACTTTGAAACAGGTGTATTACGGTTGTAAAGCCCAGAAGACTTGACGTTGTGGTTGGTGCAAAAGGTGCTTCAGCAACACATCAAGCCATGGGTGTGAATACTTATGTACCTACTATTTTTAAATGTTTGTGTTCACTTTCTGATACGGGATATTTAAAGAAAAATATACTCAAGTTAATTTTAGAATAGGTTGTTAAAACAAAATGCTCAAAAAAAAGGTGTTTGAATACTTCCATGTGAAAATGTATTACAGGACAAATTTGTAGGTTATGTTTTTGGCAAAAAAATAACCTATTCTGACTTTATAATGGTCTGAATAAAAAAAAAGTAGAATAATTTCTTAACAAGGGTAAACTTCAGACTATAAAAACATTTGTCTATTTTTGGATTTAGAAAAATTAAACTACTTTTCTCCCCTTAAGGACACAATTTTTTAATACTTTTGCGTCACTTTAGGGAAGCGCTTTTTTACTGTGGTGTAACAATGCGGAACAGAAAACACAACAAAAACATCCTTGACAGCGGCTGACTGACTGTCTGAAATGAGGAAGTGACTAAACTTGTTGGAAGGGAACTGGAAAGCTGTTGTCAATGGGGATTTCTCTCAGCCCCGTTTCCATTTGTTCAACAGTGAGGTCCGCTGTGCTGCTAGAAGGAAGTTGTTTTTTCTATCAACGGGCATGCTGGGTTTAAATCTGCATGACAGCAGATAAAGTCCAGTTAATCAGCACCAGGATGGACCAAATAGGGTGAACAAGGAAACTAGTCTTATAATTCTTTATTTGCTCATCTAAACCTTTACTGTAAATCCAAACCGTGTTAATAGATAAATAAAATATTTTACCTTGCGTATTATTGTATTATTATTTTATACGTGTGTCCAGGCAGTCAGTGATTAGTGACTGACTGTGTGGTTAAAAGAGAGAACAAGGTGCTTTTTATCCTCCTGAATAAAAAAAGTCTCAAATTAAAATAGCAGTGATATGGTATTACATGCTGAAAGTCCCAGAGAAACACACATACGATTTAAAAAAAAAAGGAAAGCGAATATGGATGGCTTCTGCTTTACTCTCGTAAACAACAGTAGGATGTGGCTTAGACACACAAGCAAGGAAGCAGAGTTCAAAAAAGGACAGAGGTTGAATTTTAAAGTAAAATAGAAGTGGAGCCTGAAACAGGCAGTAAATACAGGTTTCTACACCCACAGCTACACTTGACAATAATAAAACACCTGCATAAAGATAATAAAATAAAAAGGATGTGAGTCACAAGCAGATAGGCTTCAGACAGACTTGTGTATTCTTTTTTTCCTTTATGAGTTACAGCTTAATTGTGGCAGTAGTATACAAATTAACAATAGATCCATGTGATATAGGCCTGGAAACAATGACTGATAGTCACATGAATGGATAATGTACCTGGGGAGTGTTTGCTCGTGTGTGCGTGGGCCGGCTTTGGAACAAAAACAAAAGGTCAAAGCCCATTGATAGAAAGTATTGCAACCCCACAAATGTATAATTGCCAGCATGCTCCTCACTCTCGCAAACAACACAAAAAGATGGCGATGTCCAGTGTTGTGGCTTTGTTCTGGCTGTTAGTAGCGTCCTTGGACTCTTCCTTTCTAACGAGCCAAGCTAACCAAGCTAAAATAAAACGTAACTTTAGACGTGTTAGATAATTTATTTTGATTTAAGAGTAGCTATTCAACTTTACACTGCAGTGTTCAATCAAGATATCTTGTCAAATGAAAATTATCTTGCTTCGTGAACAGATCATTTCATTTGTTTTGAGTATCTTATCCCACAGATTTAGCATTCTTACCTTGATTTTAGATATACCTTTTTTGCATTGCGTTCAGCTGGGTCCTCCAAATGGAGAGCTAAACAACTCGGAGGAAACACATGTTAAATTTGCTTAATTCTTAGTCAGGCATTTAATAAACAAAGCAAATATTTAATTTCCATGATGCAACAGCATATCAGTTATGTTTTATTTATTTATTTATTTTTTTACCAAGAGATCCCAGGTTAATATTACCTAATTAAGAGCCAGCTAGCTGATATAGTCCTGTTTATTGCATGTACCAAATAATCAGGACAAAAGGTTATCAGTGTGAAGCCATGGTAACAGGCGGCAGGGATACTGTTCAGGGTGTGACTCCATAAGCAATAACTCGATTGAGCTGGCGGAACACTGTGTGTGCACCATTAATCTGGCATGCTGACAATACCACAGGCTACAAATGTGAAATGTGAACTCTTTTACCTTTGTTGACGGGCCAAAGTGTATGTTGGTGATGCAGTAGGACTATTTTTGGATGCACATGTCACAGCTCAGAAAATTCAATCATACTGACTCAACCATGTTGAAGAGCAAATATTGCTTCTGCAATGTGGCTTCCATATACGCAGCTGCAGTACTTGACGTCTTGAAGGACAATTATACAAATTTTCTAACCTCTGCGAGTTTTATGGTTGGGTCAATTTGTGGCCCCCTTGGACCCAAATTTATCTTTTATAACTCAACTTTGCAGGCAGGCATTAACTTATCCGATGGGAATGATTAGGAAAGCTCCCATAATAAGACCCAGTGATAAAGACAGACTGAGTTTGTTTTTAGAATCAATGGTATGCCACGTCTGTTGTATTGCAGGTATTTGTGGTTTATTCTGGTTTTATCTCCACCCTGATTGACCAGCTTCCCGGTCTCTGCCGAAGAAAGCATGCCTGCATCAAGACGCAGAGGACGAAGGGTTCAGGGTGAGACACATTCCACTTTAAATGTGGGTCAAAAGGTTTAGTTATCTTTTTTTGAAAAGAACCAACATTACATATATTTCATTAGCTCCCTACATGGCTTGTGAAAAACTGCAAACATGACTTTATTGCTTTCTTTTGTCTCCTTTCTATGGGTCCATCCGCATACCCTTAATAATAGCTTCTAGGTCCTGCTCCTAGGACCTATTCCTTGACCTTTCTTGGGGTCAACAGTAAGAACTCTATCATGGGTAGGAAAGGAGCTTCGCACTGCTGTGCTGAATTTGGACAGCCTTTAACTCCTATGGATGGAAACGCTCAGGGATGATGCGAGTCAAATCTGGGCCTACAGGCTTACAAAAATTAACAACAAAGTGCTTGCTCCCTTCTCTCCTGATATTTTTGTTGATTTCTGTGAGGTGCCTGTGCTTATATGTCATTGTGGGAAACCTTAAGGCTTCTTAGCGCCAGTAAACTAGGCAAAACTAGCCGCAGGAGGGAGCATACAGGCTACTCTTCCCACCTCCTTCCTTACTGACTGCACTATTCGGACAACACTTATCATGCCAACCACTGACGCACTTCCGCTTTGCCTGAAGAGTCCTTGCTCTTTGGGTATTTGGATTGTGCCTAGGGTTATAATGGTACACAAATCACGAAATCCAACGCCCCCCCCCCCCCTTTTGTCTGCAGTAGACAAAGAATATATCTGGATTTAATTAGATTTGTTATGTTTTAAAAATCACAAAACAGTGAAAAGTATAGGACTGACTGGAGATTTGGTTGGATGATCTTCAATGAATAATGTAGCTTAAGCAGGCATGGTAAATACTTGTACAGTTGAAAATGGTCAATGTTGATGTTTAGAAGGTTTTAAAAAATGACTGTGTCCATGTTTGAGAATAAAACAGGTTTGAATCACTGGAGTCATTTTGGAGTTTCAGTAACCTTGTGTTCCAGCTGTACCTGAATGCAGCATGTGCAGCTGTTGGGAAAATCCCCTTTCATCAAGGGGGACGCTGACTTACCTTTGATACAAAGTACTTAGTTTGGGCTGATTTGATACTAAAAGTAGCCATTTGGACATCAGCTGATTGTTCTCCAGTATCAGTAATGTTTACATTCCACTTGACCTGGTTTCAGGTAATTCAGTTCAATGCAGAGCGTGCTGCATACTTCATAATAGCTATTGAAAGATGCGTATACTGACACAAAGCTTTGGTTCAGTCCACCTTTCTTTCTCCACTGTAGCTGCATGAGTAACCTTAATGTTCCCAAAAAGGAGAGTTTAGTGATAATTCTCCTCACTGTTCTGTTATGGTGTCACCCTTTCAAGTTTTTGCTACAGAACAATGCACATGCATGTGTTAATGCTCAGTTCCCAACATAAACTGTCATGATTTCGGCACTGTTGTCTGGACTTAATTCTCTATTATACACCTGCTTAGCTCCACCTATTTCTCATTACCACAGATCTGTTACACCTGCTTCCACTAGTATATAACCAGCTCTAAGACCAGACAACAGTGCCAGTTTATTTCGTCAGCTTTGATCGACTTATTCCAGCATTCTGTTTCCTGACTACCTGATCGTGACCTGTTCTGTCCTCCGACCTCTGAGTTAGCCTAGCCCCACCTGATCCGTGTACCCGACCTGTCTTTAGACACCCGACCGACCTGAGTATCTGCCTGTTCCTTGCCCGACCGTGTACCGAACTCTGAACTGTGACCTGACTGCGATCTGGATTATCCTTTGGCACTTCACCGGCTCTCTGACCTCCTGGTTCCGACCCTCTGCCTGTCCACCGATCTTCGACTCTGCTTAATGAACTCTCGAGGCTTCACATCGTGCCGCGTCTGGCGGGCCGCTCACCAGCTGGAATCTCCTCCCGTCCCCGGACCCACACTGGACATAAGGACCAGGTTAGTGACCCACACTATCGTGTCTAGTCATATTCAGACTGACGAGGTCACTAACCTGTTGTCTCTCCCCGCAGAGGATTCAGCTGCTAGCGCAGACGTCGGTCGCCTCCGGTTTTCCTTTAATAAACTGTTTGTCGCCTCGAAAACTGGGTCCTTCTGTTCCATTCATAACATAAACATTCTGCATGTGTCCACATATAAAACAAGGCTTCATTCGTTCTGTACACTTGTGTACCAAACTGACATGTACCAAATATTCTCAGTACCAGTACGTGTACCATTGTACCCGTACTCTCTACCATAAAGGCTAAATGTGAGAAGTGCATGACTGATAGTTTTCGTGTTGACAGATTCTCCCACATGAGCTGTAAATCTCTGCAGCTGTTCCAGAGTAACTATAGGTCTTTTGGGCTACATTTACACAGCAGGCAAATCTGACCCTTTGCTCGTCCTGATATTGTCAGCTCACAGTGCTCAACAACTTCCTAGACACTGGTATCCACCATTTAAATTTTTACTGAACACTTCTAGTAACAATTACATCCATTATTACTTCTGTAAACAGCGTGCTGCTGCATTCAGGTCCGTTTAGGGTTGGGAACCGTGCAGGTTCTAAAAAAAGAATTCGATTCCAAAAATCGTAATCAAACGTCTCTTTGCTTATTAAAACATTTCTTGCCCAGTGCATCATTCCAGGTGGACAGCTTTGTCTTAGTAGGTTTGAGGTAGAGGTTGCTTCATAATTTGCTAGAGTTGGAAAAACCCAGTTAGGGAGGTTGAAAAAATTAAAGAATTTCCCAATATAGGAGTATTATTCTTAACTTCTTCCTTGAGAAAAATTAATTACTTTCAAAAATAAAGAAGGTCTTATGTGGATAGGTTTAGTGGAGTTACTTTTTAGCAGCTATATTACCTCAGTGTGTTCATTTCAGTGTCTAGGATAAACTGATCTGCACAAAGATTAACCGCTCAAAGCTTCTTTTCAGAAAACCTGACCTATGTTGTTGAGACTTTGTTGTTTTAAAAGTTTGGTATGTCTGCGTAAGCGTCTGGATGTGATAGTAATGCACATAGCTGAGAGATGGAGCAGAACATACTGTAGTGGTTATCTTTTTTCTTCAGAAAAGCTGCCAAGTAGCAAAACGTTTAACATCATGATGCAGAGTTATTTCCAAACAAAACTGAACCTAAATGAATAAAATGGATGTAAGTATTACGTTTCTGCTACAAATGGTAGGATAAAGAAGCTACCATTTATTTTATGACATCTTTAGAGTTTTCTACACTGAAGCATTTTCCCTGGAGCGCAGTCGCATACTTTACAGGTTTAATATAATAGGTAATGTAGTCATATATTGGGAAATATCATTAGAGCGCAATGTGACAGAAAACTGTGACTGCGAATCACAGTTCAGGTTAAATAAACCACCATGACTCATATTTATGGACTCCACAAACGGAATTTTCTTTCCAGAGAAACACAGCAACACAGCCACCCATTCACTGAGAGCGGTTCCCCAATGAGTTTGTTTACATCCAGTTCCAGCCCTCCCACTCCACCGCCACCACCCCAGCGCTCACTCTCTCTCTCTTAGCTGTCATGTGCCGGCGCCCTCCGTATTCCGTGGAAGCCCCGGCCGCCTCTTATCTCTACCTCCCACTTCTACAGAAACCAACACGCCCATAGCTCTTAACAGAAACATGTGTGAAGCATCATGTGCATTTTTTTTTTTCTGTTAGTGCTCGTCTCACTGCGAACACATTTCTAGATGTCTCATCGGTTCAAACGTTGGAAAGGAAGGCCGCACATCCTCTCAGGGTTCAGATTATCACACTGCAACATATCTTCTGATGGCTGTGGTCAAGAGAGGTTTTCCTAGAAAACAGTGACAGCCCCTGTGGCACCTCTGTGATCGCACAGCTGTTGTGTTAGCTAAATTCAAAGTTAATTGGCCTGCTGTAAATCCTGCAGTAAAGTAAAGGCAACTCTTCACTACCTTAAAAAAACACAACAAATCTTGCATACTGGAGGTCTGACATGAGATTGCTTCCACTGTTTTCAGGCAAACAATAGTGCTATAGCTTAAGCTTATGAAATAAACATGCATTAACTGTACATTGCACTTTGAATGTGGGAAGGAAACAACACATTTAATTCTAAAACAATCAAACACACCACACATAAACACACACACCCTAAAAGGCTGAAAAGAATTGATCCCACTCTTGTGCGTCTGATGATAAAATTTTAATTGCCTTGATGTGAGGAGCAAGAGCATGTTTCCTTTCATTAACAACTGTGCATTTGAAATAAAAACACAGCCAAATGCGGATAACGCAATAATTTCCAATGGAGGATATTACAAAAAGTGGCCAGTTTTAAAAAGCATTCTGGCCAAACAAATACTATTTCCACACTGTTTGTATCAAGGTCAAAGACCGAGCAGGAGGCTAAAGGACTCTATGTACCTGTTGGACAGTTTTCCTGAAGAATACAAAACAGTAGAAGGACAGGACTGCAAAGATTGGACAGAGACAGAACTCAAGTTGGGAGTGATTCAACTTTAATTGTTTGAGCCTGACAATCAGACAATCGGTGGAAGAAGAAGCAGTGATGAGGAGAATTAGAATCTTCAGAACTTGTATGAATATATTAATATTTCTGTTCAAATGACTAAAATCAAACACACAATGGTGACACTGAGGCCTTCAAAAAAAAAAGACTGTAGCAGTTTCTTAATCTGGTAAGGGTTTCAAAAGGTTTGAAAAGAATGTGAAATTGAACCATTCCACTGTGCAGAAAATATTCTGTAAGTGGAGGATATTCAAACCGTCTGCCAAAATGGCCAGATCTGGCCCTCCAGGTAAGTTTACCCACCGCTACTTACTAAAATAAGTCCCTAAAATGTCATCACAAGACCAACTGCAAGGTCTTGTTTCTTTACTTTGCGTCCTGTCTGGCAGTGTAGCACTAAGAATTTCTTCCTCAATGCCAAAAAGAGCCCAACAGGTTAATTTTCACAAGTGGAGTGTTACTGCTTTCGCTATAGTGCTCTGCTTGGAATATATGCAAAAAACTTTATTGGATATTATTTTGGAATACTTTCAAGTTTAATAGACACAGAACAGAAAGGTAAAAGAAAAAGAAAGGAAGAGAAAAGATGAGGCAAAATGTTAAAATGAAGAAAAGGTGACGCCTTTTGGTAACATCCCTGAAAAATACGCAATATTATTTAATACAAAATGTATTTAGTGACAGCCAAAGCTAACTATATGGTTCATCTGTATAGAAGTGAATCTGTAGGCACCTGAAATCAAGCACCTGTAGTTGTTTGTGACAGTGTGCTTGTATATGTAAGGTTTTTCCATAAGAAAATTGCTCAATAGTGGTTGTGAGGAGCCAAAGACCTGCCTCCCCAGAGCACCAAGGCAGACACCGGGGAGACCAGAACTCCAGACGTCCGAAAGGGCCCCCAGAGCACAGGAGCCCGATAGGGACCAACACAGGGATAGCTGTCTCCCCCATCCCAGACAAGAGCAGAGGAGAGCCCCAGGAAATTTGACTTTATTAAAGTGCCTGAGGAAAGAATGACATAAAGACCTTTTTTCTGAGGCTGATGGAAATGTCATTTCATTAGGAGCAGGACCCTCTTAACCTACTGGTAGGGCCCAGGGCTAAGGGGTCTGGCAGGCCCTCCCATAAAAACCTTCCCCATTTACCGCATCACACACTGATGATGGCAGCAAACTATCAGTGTCATAAATTAAATTATTTAATAAACCAGCCAATAAAACAGAAACTGCAAAGAAAACCTTAAATAGTTTAAAGTAGATGCTTTTTCTCCATGTACCTGGAGACATGGCCTGAATGCCAGATATCACAGATCTTTTTTTTTAATGGCACTAGCGGCCCTTTTATTAAAAGTAGGCTGAAAGGAAAGGGGGCTGAGAGAGGAGGAAGATATACGGCAAAGAACTGCTGACTAGAGTCGAACCTGGGTCAGCAGCGTCGGGGACTAAGGCCTCTGTACATGAGCTGTGTGGGCTACCCTGTGCCACCAGTACATCAATTGGTTCATTTTTTTCCCAAGATTTGCAGTATATTCTAGGTAAAGGAATAGACAAATGCATATTCCTTTTAAAAACTTTTAAAAACCTAAACAGGGTGCTGGAAATCAATAAATATAGCACTACCTTTTGAGAAGTACTTCCACACATCAAACACAACTATTTGTCTAAATTTGAAGCTCTTTCCTTACTAAAGCTACCTGAGGGTACAGAATATTTCAGCCTAGGCCTGGATGATATAGAAAAAAAGCATATAGATAAAATCAAAATCCTATTGATCGATATTGATAATTATCAACAAATTCAAAACATACATTTTAAGTGCAACCCTGCCCATTTTATGATGTTGCTTAGCAACCTATTTTTTGATACAGGACACACAAACACTGAATTCAAACTCAACCCTTTATTCAACCAACTTTTTACCAAAACTGCAAGTATTTAAAAGATAACACTTACTGTCTGAACTCTTTGAAGGGGCGGAGCTTGGTTCCTGGGTCTACGTTTGTGATTGGTTGGGAGGATGTAATGACTGGAATATTAACCTACATTGCTAGAATGCAAAAGGAAGGAAAACTGTTATTCTATTGAACTTTTTATTGACCCTTTTTGTCTATCATCAATATACTGTTCTTCCCAGATCTAGAACAGATAAAGACCAATCAGATCATATTTTGGCTTATTTTTTAGGGGGGGGGGGGAGTTTTTTCCCCACCCATTTTGACCTTTCCCATAAATTTGGAAACTACATCAGAATCTTCTGTTTATCCAGTGAGGTGGTGAAATAGTTTACATTAGAAAAGTGTTTTTAAAAATGAAAGGTGAAAGCTCTGATCTTCTGAGCTCTGAGCTTCCAGCGGTTTGTAACAGTGGTAAAAGTGTTACTGAGACTGACTGCATGTTGAGTTAAACTATTGTTCAAGTGAACAAGACTCAAGGTGGAGAAGGTTGGGATCATTTCAGGACAAAAAAAGAGCCAGAACACAAAACTGTCACAGAAACGAGAACACGTTTAATTTTAATTTCTTTTAATGGAAACCACAGGTTCAACGAGAAAATAACTGAAGAATCTGCCTCTGGGGCTGATGTTATTTTTTTAAAATAAAGCCATAGATCTGCAGGGCAGATTACTTCAGAGGAACTTAATTTCACACACTGGGTCACAGTTATAAGAGCTAAACTTAACGCCTCCTCTTGCCTGATCCTCCCACTGCTCCTGTCCGTTCCCTCGCCCTCCGGCCAGCCCAGCATCCACCTACGCTGGCTGCATCTCCTCCTTCTCTCCTGGCAGTTGCTTTAAAAACTCTGTAAGCTTTGGTGTAGTTTCTAGTAATTCTTGAAACTCCTAACGAGTTTATTTTTCTTCTTTTCCGAACACTGCTATCAAATTTCTTTCCCGACGTGTTGACAACTGTCACTCATTCACAGCGGACGCACAAATCCAAAAACTAGCGCTTCACGTTCTGATTGGTCAACCCATGGATCAGAAATCAGTGAGCCCACGTGGGTCATTTTTAATTTGGGGAAATCAGCGGCCACAGACCTGCATCTACACTCATAGACACATGTCTAGTGATTGACAGACAGAGAGCCTAACAAGTTACAAACATTGATAAATATTACATCAATGGTTACAAAATTACTGGATTTTTCTCATCTTATCATGTGACCTCAAAATGGTAGGCTCCCTAACGCTGTAGGCCCATGGGCTTCAGCTCAGGTAAGCCCATGCATTAGAGCGACTCTGATTAGGAGGTCCATTTATAGAAAGAGCTGTTCACTAAAAAGAGTTTGATTAAATTCCTTGGCCCATATTTGCTGTTATTATTTCAGTCTGAGCTAAAGCAGTGGACTAACTTTATGAAGAACTGACAGCCTAGCATTACCATCCACAGAGCACTATGGCTAAAAGTTAAAAATGCTAAGAAGTCATCATCTGCCACTGTCATCCCAGTGCTCTTAGGCTTTCCAAGGAAAACTCATCATCTGACTGGGATCGTAGATCAAGACTGCGTGAAAACATAGGAGAGGGCCGTAACGTTGATGGGGAGGACAGCGAGGAGCTTTACTTTGTCTGATTACTGCCAGCTCCCCAGCATTGGCTGAAGGCTAAACAATGACGTCAGTGCATTCCTAAGGCTTCAGAGACATTCTCCAGGCAGCGCGAGCAAGCCTAAAAGACCTTTTCACGGCATTAAAGCCAAATTCCACCACTCAAGCTGAGTTCACGTGTGAGGCCTTATCTGTAAACCACTCAAGCTTGAATAGTAACTTTGATAAAAAGCTTAGACGTTTCATGTCCTCAGCCTGATTATTTTCTCGGTTTATGGGTTTCTTACCAACTGCGCTTCACAAATTTGCCGCTTAGGTTTTCAGGCAATGAGAGACAGTGCTGTCCTCCGAGTGATGGATGTAAGCTACGGTGTTTGCCACAGGTCACATTCTTTCCAGGAAAGCGCTGCATCTCCAAGGCAGTGGGTCTGTTTCATCGCCTTGTCTGGTCATTACCCTAGTTTTGCGTCTCTCTCCCTCACTCAGGCCTCCAGCGACTCCATATACAGCTGATCCGAACTCTAGTATCACCATACAGAGAGCTACAGTTGCAGGAAAACACATGGGCTGTCTGCTTGTCCACTTGCACCAACTCAGTGACCTCCTTTTTACTGTAAAGCTGATTTTCTCTCACAGCTACTTACTCATGCACACTCTCTGACTCCTGGCAGCTGATTCCTCTAGCCCTTTCCCAGAAGAGAGGGAGGTGAGGAAAACAGCTGCAGTGTTGATCTCAATCCAGATTCAAGATTCAGATTCCAAAACTACAGTACAAATATTATGATTCAGTGGAAGTCATCTCTGGGCTCTCTTATAAGGTCTCTGAGTTAGACTACTCATTCACTTTCGGGTAAGTTATTTGTCTCATCTGTGTGTCACAGCAGCTTCACACACGTGTTTATACACACCTTATCCCATCTGACAGAAGGTAAATGGGATACAAAGTTTTTGATAGACTTAATTGCTGGACTTTTTTCCTTTTTCTTAAAGACATCAGAGATGGGAATTGTTGCTCTTTCAGGGGAACTGGACTGTTAAAATATTTGTTTCATTCATTTTTAACCCCTTGCAGACTATTTGCTTAAATCCTCTCGAACTGTCGTACAATTAAGGTGCCTGGCATACATATATCAGTAACGCATTTTGATGCATATTCCACACTTACCAAAGTTCATTTTTTCTGACATCTAGCGGTGGAAATTATGTCTAACTTTCCCTTTTTCCATATTAAAATCCTGCAATGGTTACTGCTGGTGAACCCGATATTCAGCTGGACACAGAGTTACGTATTTTTAAAAAGGTTTATTGAGAGGATGAAATAATAGCAGGTGAGGAAGGCAAACAGAAACAGACTTGGCAGATGAGTTATGGCAGAAGATGCAGGCAGGAAGGGATGAGCAGAGGACCAGAAGATGTAGGCAGTGACAGATCCAAAAACAGGTGATGTGGACTGGGGAGCCACCAGAACGGGCAGAGCAAGCAGCTGGGACTCACGGAGAAAACAGGCAGAACTGCAGCATGCAGACACAGGCGCTTTTAACTGAAGAATCCAGCTGGCTCAGCACACAGGATCTGGTAATGGCATGGCACATCACACCGGACAAGATGAGAAGAGAAGAGAGGTGACGGTCTGCCAGGGATGAGTTGGCTCAGGCTGGTGAACAGGTGAGCAGAGTTTAATGTAATTACTGGCAGCAGGTGGAGCTGATTAACAGCAAGACATTGGCAGGAAGGAGACTGAGCTGATTGGATAGTGGCTGAGAGGTGAAGGCTGATCAGAAAAGTCCAAAGGAAAAATAAACAAAACCCCACATTTATGCAGAACATTTTTAATAACCCTGACAGATATAGATTTAAAGTAACTCTTGAATTTTAGCATCACGTTTCTTTTAAATGTAAATGATATTTACATATTGGAATGGCTCAGCTAGAGTCCTGACTTAAATCTAATAGAAAATCAGTGGAATCGGTAATAGCCATAAAGGTGTCATAATTGTGTTGCATGCTTTTTTCTTTTTGTCCTTTGGAATTGCCAGTCTCTCACCTCAAATGAAACATACAGCATTCTCTGCCCTGATACACTGCTGTTTAGCAGACAGTCGAAGACAGTGAATCAGATGGCGTCATGCGATATTTACATATCAAATAAGCACCACACATGACTCCTGACATTTTTTTAAATCATTTGCATGTTTGCTTTTCTAATTATTCAGCACACACTGAACAATATGCCATCATGGAACATGACCTGGAAAACATGGACAACTAAAACAAAAGGGAAGTAAATCTAGCAACTGATAGACGCTTGATCAAGATAATTTTAAATGAAAGTACAGAGAACTTCCAAGTGACTTAAAACTTTCCCACAGTACTTTGTGTACATATGTTTTGAATATGTTTTTTTATTAACGAATAACAAAATGTATTACACATACTGCCTCCCTTCCTCTAAGAGATGTAAAAATGTTCTTTACCTTCACCACCTTATGATAGACATAAGGCTAACCTTCAGTGATGTATGGACGACAAAAATGGATTGTTATGGAGAATTGGTAAATGGCTTATACTTGTATAGCGCTTTATCAAGTCTGACGACCCCAAAGCGCTTTACACTACAGTCAGTCATTGACACATTCACACCCTGACGGTGGTGAGCTATGTTAGTAGCTAAGCTGAACCAGCTGACACTGAGAGGACGCACGAAATGCGGTGTGCTTTTAGACAGTGGAAAGCAGAGCTGCTAAAAAATGGTTAAAGGTTTTTTTCCTGATAATCTTCTTCCCTTGGAGATCTGGATGGATAAATTACAGCACTAGCACAGAGGGGTATGTAATTTGGACTGCTGTAAAACTCTTGGCCTAATACCGTAGTGCAACGGTTCCCAACTTTGGCCCTCAAGTACTCCTGTCCTGCATGTTTTAGATGTGTCTCTGTTCCAGCTTACCTGATTCAAATGATTGCACGACCTTCTTTGCATGCCAACAAGTACTGCAGAAAACTCTTAATCACCCATTCATTTAAATCAGGTGTGTAGCAGCAAGGAGTCACCTAAAACCTGCAGGACAGGGGTACTTGAAGACCAGGGTTAGGATAGTCCACATTGATTTGTACTCCATAGAACTTGAAAAATCCGTATAAATGGTAGACAAATGGTAGGAACTACCATAACCCATCACAACAGTTTATTACCATGGAGACTGAACACAGGCTGGTAGACAGATACTGCTGATGAAGGAGTCACACATATTCCTTAGGCAAGTCCTCCTGTTGATTGAAGGTCAAGACATGGTCTCCTCCCAGGTGCTGTTTTATCTCATACATCTGAAGGAAGAGACTGCTTTATCATTATCCCAACTAGAAACTATTCTGTTTTAATAATTAATGAAATGAGTTGTTATGTATCAGATTGGGCTCAATATGTCCACTTTCAGGAAGTCTCAATGTGCTTTGAAACCTTTCAAGAGGTTTGAGCTGAGTAAAAATATTTTGGTGGCAAAGATGACTGATCTTCCCACCAAGATTTTCTGGTTGATTTCTTTTCTCTCACTCATAATGAAACTTGAGCTAAAGACCCACAATGATGCAACCTACTTTCATTCTGACTTAGATACCACCTTCCAAAAGAAAAAAAAAATCACGTGTTTTTCACAAATGCCAACTCAAGATCACAGCTAGTGCAGTTAGTATCACTGCAGCACCACCCTAACGAGTCTGACAATGTTGTCCCCTCAGCATCATGGATCTGTTAGTAGCGCAGCAATTTTTTTTCCAATCTCAGAGAATCTTGGGTGATGAAGTCCAGAAAGTTACTTAATTCTAACATGACATAATATCCATCCATGCTGATAGTTAGGTCTGGATGCTGATTCAAACAGCTGCCTGTCTGAGAACTGGGTTGCAGGAGCAGAAAAACAGGATGCAGGCAACTTTAACAGTGTTTACAGCTTGCAGCTGCTTCCTGGAGTTGTGTTCCCATTCCCATCACCACTCCAAGCAAGGCAAACTCTTTGAAAACTCAGAATAGGAAAGGATGGTGAGTTGTTTTTTTATGGATTTTACTTGCAATCAGCACTATAATGGAAACTTTATAGCATAACAAGAAAGTCGTTTAATTAGCACTGCAAAAAGACAGAAAACAAATGGGATCATTGTGGTATATAAATCAGTCTAAACATTTTGTGGTAGCAGAAGTAAGTTGAAAACCTCCCATTCTAACTTGGACAGTGACTCCCAGGAAGCATGTAGTGCTGAATCCAAAAAAGTGGGAACTTTTGAAGAAATCAAACAGAAGCAATTTATTTATATAGCATCAATTTTCAAAACACAATCTCAAGGCGTGTTACAGCGTCAATTCAATCAAATCATACAGATCAGTCAAAAGGTTTCCATCTAGGGAAACCCAGCAGATTGCATGGAATCATCGACTCATTCACTACTCCCAGACGAGCATGTAGCCACGATGGACAATCCCTACATTGGCGATGACGTAGCAGCAATCCCTCATACTGAGCATGTATGTAGCGGCAGTGGAGAGAAAAACTACAATTTAACAGGAAGAAACCTCCAGCAGAACTAGGCTCAGTGTGAGCAGCCTTCTGCCATGAGAAAAAGAAAACAGCAGCCCTGGGGTACTCTACTGAAGGAGTACTTCTATATTATAGAAAAGGTAAAGGTTGATTTCAATAGAAGCTCATTGATTTGCATTTGACTTAGAATGCGCCTAGGAGGATGGGCCTCCATGTCCTGTAAAACAGCAGTGCACCAACTGCAGGTTTCTCAAGTACGAGCCACCAGAATTGACAAAGACTCCTGGATAGGTGTTGAAACGTTCTCAGAAAGAACTGCATGAAAGTCGGGGTGCCTCCAATTTAAGCCTGTTTGCTGTTGCGATGACCCCGATAACTGACAATTTGCACAGGCAAGCTCCTGAAGTGGCTTCATCTAGGAGAGAGACACAACCAAGCAGATAAACCCCAAGCCTGCATTCAAGTCTAGAAGATAAAATATACACACACAGTTAGTCACAATAAAAGCTGAGCTAATAGCTATATCTATGAGCGAGACAGAGCCAACAACTGCAATACAGAACCAAGTATATCATCCATAGGAGAACATAAGGTTGCCAGCAGCAGCAGCAGCAGCAGCAGCAGCAGCAGCAGCAGCAGCAGCAGCAGCAGGAGCCAATATCCACCTCGAAGACAGAGCACAGCTAAACAAAATGGCAGCAACTAGTAGCTTACTTTCTTTGCTCAACAGCCAAATCTAGTGTTTTTACTACATGATTCTTCCGTGAGAATTGACTCAGAAATAAAATAAATTTTCATATTTTGTATTATTAAAGGCGAATAAATTAGACAAAATATTTAATGTGTTCTTATATTCTCATATTTTATACTATTTTATATATCTCATATAAAAAAAAAACATATTTCACTTTTTCATACTAGTCAAAATGCTGCTGCCAGCCTTATAACACATGATTGTATTATTCTTATTTATAGTCCCTAAAAAAGCTCCGATTTAAGTTTAGGAACTCTTTAAGTTTAGAAACTCTAGCTGGCCTATCAAGAATGAGTAAAATAAATGTGTCTCCAGTGATGGGACAGGTCTAATTTAAGTATTTCGTTTTATTTTTAATTTTTTCAGGGAAGGACCAAACTATAGATAGAGGGAAAACAGAAGTGAGATTGCCCAGGAAAGATGTTTGTAGTTGTTGGGCTGTCACACTCACGTTTGCATCAAAATACTATTGCTTCAAACAAAGAGCAGCAGTTACAGTTGCATGACATCCAACTGCATTGTTGCTATACTACAAGTGTGAGGTTGTGGTTAACAACAGTTTGCACATAGGTGATGGCAGGCACAACCTTTCCTTCAGAATGTTGGGCCTGCATTGACACATTTTTTTGTGACTGTTTCAAGTCCAAAACACAAGATATTTCTTCTAGGAAGTCAAGTTTCTTCAATTTAAACATGGGGATGAAAAGGACTGACTGAATGTATGTCCTGTCCAAAGTTAACCTTGACAAAGAATTTCAAAGTTAGACTTGGTGAGCCCTTCTTTCTATGCTTAACAATTTCTCAAACACATTCAGACATCAACATACATCTTTATGTTGACAGCTTTTAACATTAGACTTTTCTCCCTTATTTACACCTTATTCAGTGAGAAGATAAAGGCTGGTTCACACAGCAAGATAATTAGCCTGATTGTTGCCTCGATCTTCCCCTTCCAACTTGCCCTGATTATCAGGGATTAAGATAATCTTAAAAGATATCCCTGCAGTGTGTGGTATATTAAGAGTGATCTGGTCTGCTCAGAAGGATGTCGGGACCGCTCCGACCTCAACTCACGGACATTCAACCTGTTGGATTGTCTAGGCCCGCTAACCTAGCGTGTGTGGTATTCCCCCAGGACAAACGAGCATGCAGCCTGTTGAATGTGACATGTAGCCAATCAGGAACCGAGGTGAGGGAAACCCAGAGAAAAAAACAACATAACTCACCTCTATAACATAGTGTAGCAAACATAGAGCCCCTGTTGGCGCTGTCTCCTTTAACCAACACCTTTTTAATGCATTTTCTCTGTTTTAAAATAGTCCACAAACTATCGCCATTATTTGTCCTCGTCGTCCATGTTTATTTACTCTAAACTCACGTTTAATCTTGAGAGCTTTTGCAATATTTCCCATCTGACATCCGATTGTTCGTGAGTGAAATCTGTTCGTGTGTGATGTGTGTGCCGTTTGACCGGACTCTACGCACTGTACAAGCAAACCCGTTATATCTACGATTTTCTATCAATATGTGTGGTGTCTCTCAGGCTTTGAAAATCGGCCAACAATTTTAAAATTGTGCTGTGCGAACCATCCTTAAAGGTATGTAGCCATGTTATATGGCTATAAAAAAGACCAAAAATTGTTTGATCATGATAGAATAAAGTTATATACACCAAGCCTCCATCCTGATAATGTTTTGATGGTCCTTTCTGTGGATCAAAATAGCCTCAGCAACAAACGCGATTAGTAGATATAAACAAATGTGGCGCCATCTACCAGCAGTACCGCTGAACTATAATAATGCCGGTTTGGTTAATTAAAAAATCACTTATAAATAATGCCAGACCTAGCCTGACCCTCTGCAATGCCTCGCAGTAAAGCGGCAGCTCGGCGTGATCTAAGAGCAGCCATTATTAATTAAATACACAGATCTACAGCAACTTTAAGAGCCTCATATCGGCAGGTTTAGCGTCCGCTTCAGTGAGCGCCATCGGTGATACTGTGTTCCAGTCTTTTCCCTCTTGGTATCATGTATGTATGAGTTTTTTTTCACTGCATCTTGAACCATTCTGCATTGTTTCGCTGAGAGATGCTAATAGCCGTTAGCCGCTTCCTTGTTATATCCCCTGCTGCACATGTGCAGTGTTGTACTTCCTCTGTTATTAAAAATAAACATGAAAGGCTTTATTTACTAAAAAACTGAGCAAAAACAAAACGTAAAACTCCAAAATAATAACTAATACGTCTGCAGGACGTGATAATCTTTCATAAAAACTCTGTATGCAACCAGAGTGAGCTACTGACGTATAAATAAAATTTTTTTTCAAATTACGTTGCTGTGCACCTTTAAGGTGTTTTTCTTTCTCGTCTCAGGTGTTACTTTAAACAGAACATTAGAATATTGCTTAAACACATGAAAATTCTGAGAAAAAATAGAATTAGGTAATTCCTTTGTACTTTTTATACATGGTTCAATTAAATCCAACTGTTTACTGCAAACCCATAACCGACAAAATGGCAAGACTGCCACAACTTCCTTATCATTTGGCATAATATTGTCAGCTCAAATCAACTATTTGCTGATTTTACTTCAACAGCTGGAAGGGTCACAATCAAGTTTTGGCTGTAATTGCTTTCAGGGTGGGAAAAAATAAATGTGTTCCAACTGAAACCAGCTCTTTCTTACTGGCTGTTGTCAGACACGATACCAGATTTGATATGAAACAACCCGGTCTTCATTTGACTCCATGTAGATGACAAACAGCTCTCTATTGCGGTCTCTCCAGCCCCGTTGTCTCATTATCAGCTGTATTGATGAACCCAGCAGCGGTTACCTGAGATGAACCGTGCTGTGGCTTTCTGCACCCTGTTTTCACAGGCTGTCTGAAGCGGCTGAGTGGTTTTCTAATGCACTCATCTGCTCGCTTGCTGTCTGCCAC
Source organism: Fundulus diaphanus (assembly GCA_037039145.1). Lineage (NCBI taxonomy): Eukaryota > Metazoa > Chordata > Actinopteri > Cyprinodontiformes > Fundulidae > Fundulus > Fundulus diaphanus. The sequence continues at coordinate 12,469,297 of CM073129.1, read as the reverse complement.
TCCTCATCTTCTTCTGCTCCTTCGCATTGTCCCTAAATGACTCGGCCTTCCTCTCTTCTCTCTCCATCTGCTCCCGCATATAGTAACAATTATTTACCTCTCTTTTTCTCTTTTCTTTTGCCATCAACATCTGCTTGCCTGAATTTTCCACAAATGTGGAGATGGCTTTCTAATACTTACCGAATGAGTGTTCAAGCTTTCACCATGTCTGCTCCACTTACTCCACTTCAGCTTTATTTCACTAGAGGGAAAAAAAACAATAGCTGTATTCTTAAGGCTGTAAGCATCTTTTCCTATATATGTTTCCCAGACCAAGAGCAATAGAGTTCCAACTACAGTAGGTTGATAAATTATATATGTGAAGGCATCTTACAGATGCAATGCATTACAAGGCCTGCATAATTGATGAGTACAATATGACTGACTCCACCGCTGAAAATCACCTAAATTAACCCCTGCAACTTCCAAACCACACAGGAACCTGTCGATGCGATGATACCAACACAAACAAGAAAAAACATTAGAAAACAGCACGACTGCTTGCAGTGCGCGCAGGCATGCATCCTCACAGGATCTACAAGTTCAAGTGTCTGTTCACAATATTTAAGGTAAAATACAGTATGAGTTCTATGAATATAATGTATGGTCAGACTTAGCTTTTATTAACAAGCGCCAATTAGCTTGAGGTAAACATTTGTGGCACCAGGGAATTGCTGAATAAACGATAAAGGAAAGGAAAAGCTTAGTTTTGTGGTTAGGAGGATTTGCAAGAATCAGTGAAGAAGAAAAATTCAAATAGCAGTGTGCATGGTGTATGTATACCAGAGGAGGTTACTGTGAAGACTGCAAAGTCTAAGCAATAAAAATCTGACATTATTGTAAAAATGTATTGGATAATTGACTCTTTTATATCGTCTGATAGCAATCTTTGAAATATGGTGTACTGTGGCTAAGTGACCAATGCCCTCTGACCCTGACCTCTTGTACCGTTCAGCAGGTTCATGGTTTTTCCATCACAGAGCACGAAAGAAAAGGTGCTCCCTGTAAATACCAGGCAAATAACAGCATGTAACTTCAGGAATTAGGACGTGACCAGTTGACTTGAATAAGCTTTTAAAATCAGTCAACAAAAGAATAACCTTTCACCAAAAAAACTTGCTTCAAAAAATTGACGTTGAAACTTATAATCTATCTACTTTCACCAAATAAAACTCACCTAAAAATAAAGATAAAATACTTTACACACTGCAAACACAATGCATGAGATTAACATGTGTTACCATGACGCCAAATGTTCTCTCCTGCTGTTTCTGGCCTGGGTGGGGGGGGGGGGGGGGGGGGGGTTGTAGTGGAACCTAAGTCAGCATGGCGGCAGTAAGGCATCAGGAACCAGAACAACAGGTTCCTGAACAGATGTGGTCCCCACCAAATGCCAAAACCACTAAAACCCACATCGTGGTTCATTTTTTGGTTAAAGCCATAAATATAAATTTCACACCTTTGTTCAGTGAGTGAGGCCAGATTTTAAACTCTATCGGCCAAATACTCACAGACATGTATTTTAAAAATAGGTCCAAAAAAACCAATTGTTTATCACATAACCGAAGGCTTGTTTTTAATGTATGTTTGATGCCTAGGACCTGCTCTTTTTGTCGAAGGAGGTTTGTTTTATTTTAAACTTCTGGTTTTACAAGAAGTAAAGCTATATGTTTGTATGAATCCCAGCCACAGCTCATCCTCCACCTTCTACCTCATCACTGGATCTAAGCACATCTCCAGTAACTTTAACTTGATTTAGCAAAACTACACTACCTGGCCAAAAAAACGCCGCCACCTGGATTTAACTAAGCAAATATGTACGAGCCTCCCCATTGAATAATTACTGCATAGGCGATTATGTTTCAGCTGGCAACAAGGTATTTAACCCCAAGTGGTGCAATGCGTTGCTTCTCATTTCATAAACAACCATGTCGAACGACACATCCTGTGGTGATGGAAAAAATGTCAGTCTGTTTAAGAAATCTTGATTGATCGTGCTTGCCGATCACTTAAATGTTTGGTGAAATCAAATCGAAGAAAAATAACAGTAGAAGAACTCCGGGTTATGTTTAATTGTGAAAGAGCATTTCCTCAGGGAACCCAGGGATTGGGACTGAACAGCTGTGTAGCCTTAAGAAAATCACTAATCAGTGAGGCTAACCGGGAAAAAAGCTTCAATTTGCTTGGGAGCATAAAGATTGGACTCTGGAGCAATGGAAGAACCCTGTTCCAGAGTGATGGGCGCATCAGGGTAAGATGAGAGGCAGTTAAAGTGATGCACCATCATGCCTAGGGCCTACTGTACAAGCCTGAGGGGGCAGTGCTATGATCTGGGGTTGCTGCAGTTGATCAGGTCTAGGTTCAGCAAGAGTATATGCTCAAAGAATGAGGTCAGCTGACTGCCTGAATATACTGAATGAGCAGGTTATTCCATCAATGGATTTTCTCTTCCCTGATGGCTCGGGCATATTCCAAGACAACAATGCCAGGATTCATTGGGCTTGAATTGTGAAAGAGTGGTTCAGGGAGCACGAGAGATAATTTTCACACATGGATTGGCCACCACAGAATCCAGACCTTAACCCCTCTTTCGAATATGCTGGAGAAGGCTTTGTGCCATCATCAATGCAAGATCTTGGTGAAAAATCAATGCAAATCTGGGTGGAAAGAAATCTTGTGACATTGCAAAAGCTCATCGAAACAATGCCACAGCAGATGTGTGCCGTACTCAAAGCTTAAAGGCAGCCCAACAAAATATTAGTGTGTGTTATGCCAGAAGATGGTTGAATATGCTTATTATTATTATTAATTATAATTTGGCATTATAATTTAAATAATAAATCATTCAACTCAAAATTCCGCTACAACAAAATATAGTTCAAATGGTGGTGATGTTAGCTATAAGCTTGTAAGTATTTATACCACTAATGCATTAGTTAATTTGCTGTTATGAACTCATTTATGCTGGGATAAATGATCTGGTCGGACTTGTGACCGACGAGGTTTATCCGGCAGGCTATGAGAACCCCAATGTAACTGCAATTAGAGTTTAAATCCTTATTCGTCTATCACCATCCAATGATATTGTCTCTGTATTAATGTCAGATGTTAACTCCAAAGGAGGTTAGCTCTGATTTCTGAATAACCATACAACTATGAATTAGACTGGACACAAAACCAACTCTATTCCGCAGTGGTGTTTTATTGAACCAAAAGCAATTCCCTGTTACAGTAATTCTCTGATTCAACGACTTTGGAAATCTTACTCACTACTAACTAACACGCAAAATATATATGGAGATAAAAGAATAAACAAAACAAACAAAACGAAAGGAAAGAAAAACAAATGGATTAAAATGAGCGGTTGCAACTCTTAGTTCAGCTCACGGTTGTTTAAACCACATTCAGAACATCGGCATTTGACATAGCATTGACAGACAGAGCAGCTGTGGGAGTCCTACCGGACGCTTTGATGCCTTACAAAGCTATCAGCTAAGCTACAGCCCAGTCATCCGACACCCTCCCAAGATGGCCGCTACGATGACGTATGGTCTATCAATTTACGTGAAGCGTGAGGGGAGGTTCTGATGACGTAACCACGCTTACGCTGATGGGGTAATGCCTCGCTTCGAGAGGGCGCGGCTAACTGGTAGTTTAAAGCAAAGCCGCGGAATGAGCTCGGACAAAAAGATTAAACTGATAAGAAGAAGCGAAAAGAGAGAGAGGGGGGAAGGCAGGGAAGAAGATGGAACAGAACTGAAGCAATGACCCACGGCGGGGTTATTGATGAATCACAAATCAACACAGCAGAATCAAATGTAAAATGCATGCACATACAAAGAAAATATTCAGCAAAATAATTCCAACTTCATCGTGGAATAAAAGCATTAACCTAAGCCTACAAATTTCTACGTCTGCCCAGGCACTTCTAAACACCCTGTTGGTGAGACAGAAATAAAAGGGGAGAACCCCGTTACTTTGAGGTGGTCCGGAGTGAAAGTCCCGGCTTTGGTCCGGAGCGCTCCGGATCACGCGACGTCCTGAACGCGTCTTGACGACCGCAGGGTCCGCAGGCTGCAGCGGGGACCAGACTGAGAGAGTTCCTTCGTCTTTCTCTCTCTCTCTGGGCTCCTAGACGCTTGTTGGGCCAAACAACGCGTCGTCCTCTCTCGATCACTGGGAGATAAGGCGGCTTCCAGTATTTGATCAGAGGGAATTAAAGGTACCTTTTTGAGTCGACCTCCTGTCTGTACAGGGAATAGTTTTGCTTCGAAAAAATCTCGGTCCAGCGAGAAACTCGAGCACGTGGCGTGGGATTTTCCCAACGGAGTTAAACAGCTGTGTGTCTTCTCGGTTGGCAGGGCGCCAGGGAAGAAGATCGATTGCTAGGTGCAACCGAGTTTTATCAACTTTACCCTAGCAACGTTATCGGTTGCTAGGGCGCCGGCCATTTTGGGCCGCGTTGCATGATGGGAGTTGGTGGCCATTTTGACCACCATGCATCATGGGAAATGCAGTCTGTCACGTCCTGACATGGCACAACAGTGTGTGACCTTTCTTTTTGGCCAGGGAGTGTTGCTTTTGAAATAATCCTATGTATTCCACTTCATTGATGTTCATCTTATCTCAGCCTACTTCTGCGGTTGAGAATGGCCTATTTTAATTAAACCAAAACCATGGCTAAACAACACCAAGCCCTAAATCCTGGAAAACATTTGTGTCATGGTGGTCATTATCCTTCCCTTTGTTACTGCTTCCTGTGTATTTCTCTAATATTTAGACGTATGACAGCGAGTTTTCGTAGTTTTGTCCTTTGATTGTTTTAATCTCATTCCATTTTTGCAATTCGCTGCTTGTGAATTTCCTCAGTTTTCATTTGTTTTTCAATCCTAAATGACCAGCTTTTTCTACAATTCCGAGCAATTTACCTGCTGCCATTCAATGGGCTTTGCCATCATGTAGACTTCAGTCATCTTGGTTCTCCTGATTAAGAAAGGTTTGTAAAAAATAAAAACTTCTTTAATGTGCCTGCATTTGCTTACTTATACGATTTCTCAGTGGTGTACTGAAATACTTGTTTCCATGCAAAGTTGTTGAATCACCTGAAAATAAAAGCACCTAAACGGTCCTCTTGCCAGTAAACCAAGACCCTATTATTTTAAACTTTACACTAATTCTCACAATGGGCCTCATTTATCAGACATGGGTGCAGACACAATGGGCACTTGAACACCTCAACTCATTTTATTCTTTTTCAGTGGTTTAAACCATGGTGTTTGCGACATGAATGAAAGCAAGATGGCAAATAAGCAGCTTAACCAACACCTTAAGTGAGTCACAATAAAAGAACATTAAAACAAAATCACAAACAAAAGCTGGAACATTTGTTCTCACATTAAAAATAACTACTGTATCTGTGTAACATTCTTGTTATTTTTAGGTTTGTTTTTGGATTTTCTAAATCAAGGCTCAGACAACCAGCCAAAATGCAAAAAGCAGCTTCAAAACTTGCTATTAAAAATAATAATGTTCAAAGCAAAATCAGTAAAGTCAGAAAAATCAAAACATTGTCTTGATAGATTGTAGATTACCCGCTCTGCTATTCATTACCTTTTTGGCAATTTTACTGTCGAGTTGAAAATCTTTTCTTCCTCCAATTAATCTGATCTATTTCATACATCAAGATCTATTTTTCTCACTCTGCTGTGTTCTCATACTGTTCGCCAAATTTGCATTGTTTGCTGTTATTTCACCTTTTAATTTTTTGTTCTGTCTGTCTTTTTTCTCTTTATAGTAGGTACATCTGGTCTGGCGTTCTGTTAGCTGTGACACCACCCGGGGTGGCCCATCCTTTCTATAACATAGAAAGGATTCCTGGATCAATGTGTGTTTCTGTGCTTTTCTGTGTCTCTGCTCTGTCTTCTCTAACCCCAGTCGGTTGATGCAGATGACCGCTCACACTGAGCCTGGTTCTGCTGGAGGTTTTCCTCCCTGTTAAAGGGGAGTTTTCCTCTCCACTGTCGCTTCATGCATGCTCAGTATGAGGGATTGCTGCAAAGCCATGGACAATGCAGACAACTCTCCCTGTGGCTCTACGTTCTTTCATGAGGAGTGAATGCTGTTTGTCAAGACTCTATAGCCCCATTTACACTACCCTTGTTAAACTGATCCATGCCGAGCTCGGTCCGAACTTGGATCAGTTAACCAAGCCAAGCTTGGTTTTGACGACCATTTACACATCATGCTATCTCGGTTCCTTGGTTTCCTCGCCTCCTAGTGACGATCTGTGGTACTACTGCTCTCTGGGATTGAAGAAGGAAATCAAGCAAATAAAAATGGCGGCGCCCGTAACATTCAGGAAGTTATGTTTGGTTATATTTCGTTGTTTGCGGAGAGTCAGGCGAAGACGGCAACTTTTGGTGAATTTAATTGACGGAGTCGGCTTTTGGGAAGTGGATAAGACAAACGAACGTCTAATAAGGATTTACAGACGCAGGAAACAACGACAGACGCTGAGCTTCATCACACTGCTAAGCAGAATCATCACTGGAAATCATGTGTCACGGTAGGGAAGCCAGTATTTTTATCAATGTCTGAAATGTCAGCTGACTGTACGGAGACGACGTGGTCTGCTCATGCGCTCTTTGTCATCTGAGAACCGGGCTACTGAAAAACCGAGCCGAGCCCACACATGGAACTGGTCTGCATTTAGCGCGGTCCGGTTGTGTCTGCCTCGGTTCAGTTCAGTTTGAGTTCCATTTACACTCGATAGTTATCTCGGTTACCGAGCTCGGACTGGTCTCGGCACGGTTAAAAAGGGGTAGTGTAAACGGGGTATATGCCATCTGCTGGGTTTCCTTTGATAGGAAACTTTTTGACCAATCTGTATGATTTTATTTCATTTTACTTTGTAAAGTGCCTTGAGATGACCTGTGTTGTGAATATAATTATATAAATAAATAAAATTGAACTGAATTAAAATACTAAATTGATGTCCACTAGTGGATCTCAAAATGTGTAAATACGTCTACCTTTTTATAGGCTGACAGATAATTAAACCAGTTGATATTGATTTGCGTTAAGAAACAGCAAAACTTTCTAAATAGTGAGAGATGTCAGCTGCTCAATCATTCCAATTTTTTACCCATAACATTATTTGTGGACTAATTTGCCTTGATTTCTTCTCATGTGTGGAATATTACCAAAATTTGGTGGAAATTTTATGGCCCCACTAGAAATATTTAAACTAAGTTGGAGTTCTATACATTATTTACCTGCTGTACAGCTCCTAAGAATAAAATATTTTTAAATTGGGTGCTTTTATATGTGATGCCTTTTTAAACATTTGATCATTAAAAAATGATTAACATTACTGTTTCTGATTCTGTTGCCAATACTGGAGTTAGCTAAAACAATAGTGATGGCATCAGTAAACTGCCCTGCGATGTCCTTGGTGTGTTAAGAAACTAAATGTAGTAAATATTATATCTAATTTGCTAATATAAACAAAACTAAGATTTCAAGTGCACCAAATATATTAAAATTCACTAACTCTAAGGTAGGCTGAGGAGTACATTTAAAAGAATGGTGTTTTCAAACGCTTGTGTACAGGTTCCATTTAAAATTCCTTTGTATACTGGAGAGCAACTTCTTTTACAGAAATAGATCTAATGTCCAGTCTCATGAATTAGTGGTTTTCTCATTTGCTGAGTTTTTGCCCGATACCAGGCGCTGTGAGAAAAACTCAAAATGGGGTGTGGTGGTAGGTTTTACATCTCTAGATTCTGGCCCAGGTCTGTGTGTCAAAGCCTTCAGGTGTGGATGCTGAAAAGAGGCGAAAGTTGCAAAAAAAGGTCAAAGATGTGTTTAAAAGAAACTGGGTGTCTGTTGGGCAGGAAATAGGGCAGAACAGTGGTCTCAACTTTCATAATCACACACTTTTCTCCTTCCCTGAGGCCACTACAGAAACCCAACAAACAATAGCCAAAGGTGGAGCTGTTATTGTCTGTTTATACTGTTCCACATCTGAAGCACTGCTGCTTTCATGGAACAGTATCTGGAAAATGGCATAAAGAGAGGTGTGGTATCAGTTCACATCATGTAAAGTACTTGTGTGGAGGCTGAAGAAAAAGAGATGAGAAGTCAGCTTGAGTCTGCAATTTTGTTTGCCCGTTAGCTCTTGAAACAAGAATAAAGCACATCTGCCCGGTACAACCGGAAACCAAAAACCGTCCCTTCACAATAAGTGCTCTTTGTGTGTGAGACCTCATAAAACTTGTGCCCGCCGCAATGGTTTATTTTCATGTATCTGTGCTTGCAGATTTCTGCTTTTAATTTGCTTCCCAACTACTTCCAAAAGTGATTTTCTGATCAGAAACACTTTTTTATACGGTATGAAATGGTACTTCCATCCTGACAGTAGTCATTATGTATTCAGAAAAAGGAGGTTAATTTTTTTTTATTTCTGGCAAAGCTGCAGGCCTGTAAATCCTGTCATTCAGACCAAATGACAGTGATTGGTCAGAGGATTGGTCCTGCCCTCACCCCATCTGTCCCTCACGTTCCTGGGGTATCGCCTTATTTATTGGTTGTCCCACATGCAATTGGCATGTAGACGTGCATGCCAATGTGTGCACGTTCCTTGTTAGTTTCCTCTTGTATTTCTCTGTCCGCTTAGCAGAGCTACAGAAGGATTCATCCCAGATCTCAGCAGGACAACGAGAGGACCAAGAACCGCCATCATCACGAACACCGGTCCAGACTTCACCCGCCTCGCCTTCCTCTCCACAAAGCCCAGAGGTTCCTTTTCTGGATTTTTCTCATAACATGAACAAAGTCCTTAAGATTGGTCTACAGTTGACATCCTCTCCACATATTAATTCTGAATACCGCAGTTCTGTGACTAAATCAGCATCTTCCAAAGGACGCAGAGGTCCAGATCCTCCTCCTCCTCTACATATCACAGAACATGCCTGTCCTGAAGACCTTCGGATAACTTCCTTGTGATATTCAGCGGGCCCTGGCAGTACGTTTATCAGTCAAGACCGCTTCCAGCATAAGCCTGGGCCTCCTGACGGAGAATATGGAATATCTGTTATGATACGTGGCAGAAATAAGAAAAGCAAAAGGAAAACAGACAGGAATAATCAGTCGTACTTAAAAGTCATAACCTGTCAGATGCAACCTGCCACAGAGACATCATCAACCACCAAATCATATAAACTGGGTTTACTAAATATTAGATCTCTGTCAGGAAAATCCCCTTTAATTAATGACTTCATTATTGACAATAATCTTGATGTAATGTTTTTAACAGAAACATGGTTACATGAATTTAATGAAGCAGCTATTCTGCTGGAGTCAACACCTCCAAACTACAATTTTCTTTGTGAGAGCAGACAGCAAAGTAAAGGTGGAGGAGTAGCAACATTGTTTAATGATTCACTAAAGTGTAAAAAGGTGTTTTTGGGAAAATTTTACTCTTTTGAACATTTGGCTCTCCAGGTAAAGAGCCCGGTACGAACTATGTTTCTGAATGTTTACAGGCCTCCTAAGTCCACATCAAACTTTTTTTTAATGATTTTAGTGACCTGCTGTCTGTGATATGTGTTGATTATGACTTTTTAATTATTGTTGGAGACTTCAACTTTCACGTTGACAACCCTGAAGACAGAAGTGCAAAAGAACTGTGTGACACACTTAGAAACTTTGGTTTAACTCAACATGTTAAACAGCCAACACACAAACAGGGACATATTTTAGACTTGATCATCACTAAAGGTCTAAACATTTCACAGGTGAATGTAACTGATGTTGCCTTATCCGATCACTTCTCCGTTACGTTTGCATGTATCATTACCAGTGACTCATTTAGCCAAAGGGACATTGTAAGAAAACGCACCTTTAAGGACAATGCCACAGAAACTTTTATTCAAGCTTACTCTGATACTTCAACCTTGGGCTGCAACTCAGTAGATGAGCTAGTGGATAACTTTCAGTCTAAAGTCTCAGACATCATTGACTGCATTGCTCCAGTTAAAGTGAAGGTTTTTTCCGGGAAGAATAAATCTCCTTGGAGAAATGCTCCAGCAGTTAGAGGTGAAAAAAGGGAATGTAGGAAAGCTGAACGCAGGTGGAGAAAGAATAAACTCCAGGTTCACTATGACATCTATAAAGAGAGACTTTACAGATATAACTTACAACTGAAAAACGCAAGAGAATCTTTCTTCTCAGAGATCATCAAGAAAAACATTAATAATGCTCGTGTCTTATTTTCAACAGTCAACAGGTTTACAAATCCTCCTATGTCAGTGACTTCTGAACTCCACTCCACCAGGGCCTGCAATGAATTTGCTAACTTCTTTACTGAGAAAATCCTAAAGATTAGACGATCAGTTTGTACATCCACACCAACTCTAGAACCAAAGCCGTATTCAGCTGGGACTTATCCTGACAAAATGTCCCAATTCAGCCAAATAAACCACAAAAGCTTAGAGGAGATCATTCAGCAGCTAAGTTCCTCCTCAAGCTGCCTTGATGTTCTACCCACAGCCTTCTTTAAAAAAGTTTTACCTGTCATAGTGTCTGATTTGACCCAGATAATAAACACGTCCCTTCTGTCAGGTGTTTTCCCCCAGTCCCTAAAAACAGCAATTTTCAAACCACTGCTGAAAAAGAACAATTTAGACAAACTTCTACTCCAGAACTACAGGCCCATCTCAAACCTCCCCTTTATCAGTAAGATTATTGAAAAAGCTGTATTTCAACAATTAAACACCTTCTTAACAACGACCAGCCGCTTTGACGTTTTCCAGTCAGGCTTCCATGCTCACCACAGTACAGAGATGGCCCTTATCAAGGTGTTTAATGACATCCATATAAATACAGACTGTGGAAGAACCACCGTGCTGGTACTATTGGACCTCAGTGCAGCATTTGATACTGTCGATCACTCCATTCTGTTAGACCGTCTGGAAAACTGGGTCGGCCTCTCTGGTACAGCTCTCAACTGGTTTAAATCCTACTTAAAGGACAGGGAATTTTTTGTATCAGTAGGTAACTTTACATCAGAGATGACAAAAATCACATGTGGGGTTCCCCAAGGGTCCATCCTGGGTCCCCTCCTCTTCAACATCTACATGCTCCCTCTAGCTCAGATAATAAAAAACCAACAACATCAGCTACCATAACTATGCAGACGACACACAGCTCTACATCACCATGTCACCAGGTGACTATAAACCAGTTCAAGCACTGAGTAGATGCTTAGAAGAAATCAATGCCTGGATGTGCCAAAATTTTCTTCAGTTGAATAAAAACAAAACAGAAGTAATAATTTTTGGACCAATAGAGGAGAGATCAAAGGTTAGCACACAGCTTCAGCTACTTCAGCTAAAAACCACTAATCAGGCCCGAAATCTGGGAGTAGTGATGGACTCAGACCTGAACCTCCAAAAGCACCTAAAGACAGTTACAAGGTCGGCTTTCTATCACCTGAAGAACATTTCTAGGATTAAAGGACTGATGTCTCAGCAGGATCTGGAAAAACTAATCCATGCGTTTATTTTTAGTCGAATAGATTACTGCAACGGTGTTTTCACAGGTCTGCCTAAAAAGTGGATCAGACAGCTACAGCTGATCCAGAACGCTGCTGCCCGCGTCCTCACTAAGACTAAGAAAGTAGAGCACATCACCCCAGTTCTAAAGTCCTTACACTGGCTCCCTGTATCTCAGAGAATAGACTTTAAATACTTCTGTTAGTCTATAAATCCCTAAATGGCTTAGCACCTAATTACATCACAGACTTGTTATCGGTGTATCAACCATCCAGACCACTCAGGTCTTCTGGCTCCAGCCTGCTCTGCATACCTAGAACTAGAACTAAACAAGGAGAAGCAGCATTTAGTTCCTATGCTCCACTGATCTGGAACAAACTTCCAGAAAATTGTAAAGGTGCGGAAAGCCTGAGTTCCTTTAAATCAAGATTAAAAACACATTTGTTTAGGATTGCCTTCAACTGTTCTAGTTAACTGAATCACCACTTTTTTGCTCTAATTTCTATCTACATTTTATTCTTACTTGCTTTTATTCTGTTTTAATTTGCTATATTTTAATAATGTAAAGCACTTTGCATTGTCCATGTACTGAATTGTGCTATATAAATAAATTTGCCTTGCCTTGCCTTTGCCTTGCCTTGCCTTGCCTTGCCTAGCTTAGCGGTTAGCTTTGGTGTTAGCCGTTCATTGTAGCTCCGCTGCTCACACCGTATACTTTGAAAATGGCTGAGGGTCACAAGAAGCAAACTACGTACAAGTTTATGAGATGAAGAGGAAGGCAGAGTGTATTTAGGAGATTTTTTCAGGCGATCCGCCTGAGGAGTGGAAGAGCCGGTAAGAAGGTCTTGCGCATACCACTGATCTCTATTTATTCACTGGATTGCTGATAGGCCCGAAAAACTGAAGTCACTGGCCGGCATCTTGCTACTCCCTACTCTCACAGAACCCCGTAGCATTTGGCTGCAACAACAAGCAGTTTCTGGCTGTGGGAAGTTGTTTCACAGGTAATTTTACAGTCAGTGGATGTACGGTATCAAGTACTGAGATAATCATGTGCTGAAATATTTTGCATGTTTTTTTTATATATATATATATATAAAATATATTTATATATTTTATATATATATATATATATATATATATAATATACAGGTAAAAGCCAGTAAATTAGAATATTTTGAAAAACTTGATTTATTTCAGTAATTGCATTCAAAAGGTGTAACTTGTACATTATAGTTATTCATTGCACACAGACTGATGCATTCAAATGTTTATTTCATTTAATTTTGATGATTTGAAGTGGCAACAAATGAAAATCCAAAATTCTGTGTGTCACAAAATTAGAATATTACTTAAGGCTAATACAAAAAAGAGATTTTTTAGAAATGTTGGCCAACTGAAAAGTATGAAAATGAAAAATATGAGCATGTACAATACTCAATACTTGGTTGGAGCTCCTTTTGCCTCAATTACTGCATTAATGCGGCGTGGCATGGAGTCGATGAGTTTCTGGCACTGCTCAGGTGTTATGAGAGCCCAGGTTGCTCTGATAGTGGCCTTCAACTCTTCTGCGTTGTTGGGTCTGGCATTCTGCATCTTCCTTTTCACAATACCCCACAGATTTTCTATGGGGCTAAGGTCAGGGGAGTTGGCTGGCCAATTTAGAACAGAAATACCATGGTCCGTAAACCAGGCACGGGTAGATTTTGCGCTGTGTGCAGGCGCCAAGTCCTGTTGGAACCTGAAATCTCCATCTCCATAGAGCAGGTCAGCAGCAGGAAGCATGAAGTGCTCTAAAACTTGCTGCTAGACGGCTGCGTTGACCCTGGATCTCAGGAAACAGAGTGGACCGACACCAGCAGATGACATGGCACCCCAAACCATCACTGATGGTGGAAACTTTACACTAGACTTCAGCCAACGTGGATCCTGTGCCTCTTCTGTCTTCCTCCAGACTCTGGGACCTCGATTTCCAAAGGAAATGCAAAATTTGCTTTCGTCAGAAAACATGACTTTGGACCACTCAGCAGCAGTCCAGCTCTTTTTTTCCTTAGCCCGGGTGAGACGCTTTTCGCGCTGTTTCTTGGTCAACAGTGGCTTGACAGGAGGTATGCGGCAGTTGAAACCCATGTCTTTCAAGCGTCTCTTGGTGGTGGATCTTGAAGCACTGACTCCAGCAGCTGTCCACTCCTTGTGAATCTCCCCCACATTTTTGAATGTTTTTTTTTTCACAATCTTGACTAGGGCGCGGTGATCCCTATCGCTTGTACACTTTTTCTGACCACAGTTTTTCCTTCCCTTTGCCTCTCTATTAATGTGTTTGGACACAGAGCTCTGAGAACAGCCAGCCTCTTCAGCAATAACCTTTTGTGTCTTTCCCTCCTTGTGCAATGTGTCGATGGTCGCCTTTTGGACAGCTGTCAAATCTGAAGTCTTCCCCATGTTTGTGTAGGCTTCAGAACTGGACTGAGAGACCATTTAAAGCCCTTTGCAGGTGTTTTGAGTTAATCAGCTGATTAGTTTGTGGCACCAGGTGTCTTCAAAATTTAACCCTTACACAATATTCTAATTTTGTGACACACGGAATTTTGGATTTTCATTTGTTGCCACTTCAAATCATCAAAATTAAATGAAATAAACATTTGAATGCATCAGTCTGTGTGCAATGAATAAATATAATGTACAAGTTACACTTTTTGAATGCAATTACTGAAATAAATCAAGTTTTTCAAAATATTCTAATTTACTGGCTTTTACCTGTATTGATTTGGTTGATTGCAGATTTCCACACAGTTATGCTGCACGGATGAAACAATGGGTGCAGAATGTGAGAAGGGTGCAAGTATGTGCATACATACTTGTATGTATAGTATATGCAAGTTATCAACTAGAACCACAACTCTGTATATCATTGAATATATTTTTGGTCATTTGTTTACTGTTACTTTCAATATTATTATTATAATTCAGAAATATGTGTGTGCATACACACGCTGTGTATGTAATGTATAGATATACATGTACACTTGAGTGTGTATTTTGCAAAATTAGGTGATTTTTCTAGTGTTGAAACTGAAGCTCTGTGGAGTGCTTACATTGGTTAATTAATTTAGCTCTATTGTAAATCTATGTCAGATATAAAGGCTAATGCACAGACACAGCATAAAAGTATGTGGCATTTGACATTTCAAAAGTCTTAAGCCCTCCCTGAACATGAGAAAATCATCGTTGTTCGATGCTGTAGCGCACGTATTCCCTAGTTACTGGAGGAAAATAGGGAGTACCAATATGGCGGCTGGTGGCTTCACAGCGCCGTGTACTACCAACGGCCAATCAGCAATCCAGTGAATAAATAGAGATCAGTGGCGCATACGCAGTTTTTCAGAAAGGGACTTGGGTGCTTCTTACTTGCATCTCTGGAAAAATCGGTGACTCTATTTTCAAACAAGTAATTTTGGCCACTCTGCTAAATCAGACAAAACAGAACAAAAAAGTATTTTGACGAACAGATTTTGACTCCATCTTCTTGCCTTGTGTGTGAAATGAAAGTTCAGTGGATAGCGGCGACCAGAGAGATAAGAGGGTTGCTCATAGAAAGACAGGTGAGAGATTCCAAGCTAGATTAACAGCGTTTGCAGCCTGGTGTTGAATAGTAACAGTTTCTATCTGTGTCTGCTAAAGTGACTATTTACTATTCACAAAAAAAATCTGAAGGTATTTTCTTCATTTTTATAGTTTATTTATATTAATGTTTTAAGAATGGTCAAAATATATATACATATTCATATGTCCAAATATGAAAAAGACAACAAGACCTTATTGGGTGTTAAAATCCTTTTGGATCAAAGCATTTGCTAAATGTAAGCACTAATAGAAGTAAACAGAAACGAAAAGAGCTACAGAAAAAACCTTTCAGGTGTCCTGTTTCTGAAACTGTAAAACAGAAACCGTGCTCCGGGGTCAGAGCAGGTTTTGTTTTGGTATTTCAAAGTTGCTTTCAGTTTTGCTCGGGAGTTTCATCATTTGTATATCTGGATCTGTTTAAGCCACATAAGTTGTTTTCACCATTTGGCCACATCTAATACTGATGTTTGTCATGTTTTACATTGAACAGGCAATCTGTGCTAATCCAAGCCTGTACAGCTTGTAATCATAGTTAATGCTTCCTTCGTGAAAAACAACATCAGAGGCTGCATAGAAGTCAGAGAGGCTGAACGATTTCCAACAACTGTTAATAGTGTCAAAGTGGTCAGATCTTTGATGTTTGATTAAAAATTAACAAAGAATAAAGGTGTTAATCAGATTGTATGCTCTCGGTCCACCTTTGTTTCTAAAAGCCAAACAAAAACAGTTGTAATCAGGACATAATGGACCCATTGGTTTGAGAGTCAGTTTCCTTTATGTTAGGTCACATCAAAGCAGTGAGTCTAGCTTTAATCCCTGTAGGTCTAAACTGTGGTAGAGTCCATCTTTAAAATAAAATTCCTCCTTACACTGGATTGAATTTGCAGTCTCTGTTCTCCTTCACACTTTTTTCACCTCATATATCCCTCTCTTCACTCTCCACCTTCAGCAGCTCTGCATCAGGACAGCCCCTGCTGTTCTTTTCATAGAGCTTGTTCGTCACTAGGCGTGAATTCCTCCCTCTATGTCTGACCTGGGATCAGTTCAATTCAGCTTTCCAGACAGTCGGTCAACTAACAAATCAGATTAGTTTGCTGAGGGAAGGTCCAAACAAGCTGGGCTGCATACCAGTGCGTTTTTTTTTCAGCAACACTTTATGGCTTTTATCAAGCAGATCACAAAGAAGTCAGACAACATGTCTGAGGTGTTGGTAAAAACAGAAAGTGACTGGCTGAACACAAAATGCATGTTCGGGACGAACAATGGGGATTTGGATTATGTGGGATGAGCAATGTGGGGGAGTTTGCCTCGTAACTGGTGGGATGCCGGTTCGAAACCCTGCTCTGACCGTCTCAGTCGTTGTTTACTTGGGCAAGACACTTCACCTTTTTTGCCTGCTGCCGGATGTCAGAGGGCCTGGCTGTGCAGAGTGTGAAACCTCCCTGGACAGCTTCTGTCAGTCTGCCCCAGGGCAGCTGTGGCTACAGATGCATCTTACCACCGTCAGCGTGTGAATGAATGGGTTAATGACTAAATGTAGTGTAAAGCTCTTTGGGGTCGTCTGACTTGATAAAACGCTATACATTTAAAATATGTTTTATGGGATTTATTGTGACAATGATAAGTCTTTTTGCATTGATGATTTTTTTGTATTGCACTTTTCAAAAAAAAAATCTTACAAAGGCCGTTTCTACTGTTTTATGTGTTTGCTATTATTGATGGGATTTTTATATTTTTGCTTATGCCTTTACTAAACTGAACTATTATGACTTACTGTCATAGGGTGTCCTAGTGTTTGCATATGCCTGTGTATGTGTGAAGTTCACATTGGTGTTCACATTCCCACTTTCTTACATTTCATGAAGGGGGACTTCCTCCAAGTTGACATCTCGCCAACAACGTCACAGAAAGTGTACAAGTCCATTGTTTGTTTACAACCCACTTAATTTTTTTAAACTATTTAGCTCCCAGCGTACCAGAATGGATGTCTATACACAAAATGAGAATTATTGCTGATTAGTAAATACAAAACAAGTGTCCAAGTTCATACAGTTAAAACCCATGAGACCTTAGTGAAGAAATCCAAGATGGTGGACATCTGAAATGAATTTCACCTGAAAACAAAAGCATAGCCAGCCTTATTGTGACCCTAATCAACTGTGGTCAAGTTGAAACTTGTCAGAACTCCCAAAACCACATTTGCTAGTTCCCAGACACTCACCCAGAAGTTGAGCCAGAGCTGTTTGTTTTGGAATGTGTTGTGTAGGAGAGGAGAGACGAGATGTTTTCCAACTCTTAATAGCATATGAATCAGAGAGATGGCCAGGGAGGAAGGGTGAGGTATTGTCTCGTGGTCAGAGAATGAACTCACTCCCCCTGGAGTCACAGTCGGGAAGTCGGAGAAAGGCGGGGAGTAGAAACTCAGCAGGGATGGATGTAGGCCAGGATGATGTGGCGCGTGGGGTCAGATGTGGTTTATTTCAGACATGTTTTTAAAAAAAAACAACACCTGAAGGGGTGGAAGCGTCATGGCGCTCCCAAAATCTCAGAACCACAAAAGTTCTGCCAACGCTTGGCACAAACAATGCGCGTGACTCTGGCTGGGAAGAAGAAGAAAAAATGAGAGGGAGTGGCTGCAAACAGCTGTGCAGCTTGTTATTCTTCACTTGGCGAATCCCTCTGAAGCTTTCAGTGGAAGCCCCCTTGAAAAAAAACACCTCTTTGGACGAAGAACTAAGGAAGTATCATTTTCAGTTGGAGACATAAAGATTACCCTCAAGATGATGATCATCTTGTGTGAACCTAGCTGTGTAAACATTGATAAAAAAAGAGGAACTCCTGAAATCAGCATTTAGATGCAGCTGAAAACCACGTATTGCTAAATTTCAGCTGTGAAGTGTTAAATCAGCAGGCTGTTTCCTGTGCTGGTTTTGCTCTCCGTTTAGGCTCAGGCAGGAAGAAGGGGACATCAGCAGATGCCATTACAGAACTAACACCATGTTTGGCAACCTTCCATGAGATAAAGAAAGCTCAGACAGTTTGGGTTGCTTTGTGGTCACACTATATGTTTACTTTTGTGATGTGGGAATAAAAAACCCCCCACTGTATCTGTTCATTCATAAGTGGCACAACGATTCACCATAAACCCAGCCTAATCTTCTGAAACGCTTCTCTTGTACCTCATACAAGTATTCAGCCCAGTGGCGGCTGGTGAAAAAACATCTTGGTGGGGCTGGCCAATAAATTTCCCTGCCTAACCCAGTACATGCATTCAAATTAAAAGTTGGAAAATTACTACGATTCCACAATAAGCATTTAATTAATTAAAAAAACATTGTTCACAAAGGATTATATTGGTGTTTTTGTCTTATTAATCCTTTTCACAGACTCATGCCAGAGGGTTTGCATACATTGTACATGTACGTATATTATTACGAAACGAACGTTTACGTCTTGACTTAAGTTATATATCCAAATTTTTTATTTATATAATTATTTAAGTAGAACAATGACTAGTGCAAAATTAAGTTGTATTTACCGGAGATGAAGTGTAGACTGCAAATTCTGTCGTGGTATGATGGCTCCCACAGTCCATTGGGATTGTCTGCCTGCATCCTTTTCATTGAAATTATCCATTTCTTTCTTCTTTCTTCGTCCTTCGGTAAACGAAAGAAACGTACATCCGACGATTTGGAATGCCTCTGTGTGCAACCGGGAGCACAAAAAGTCGTAGGCATTGTTTAGATTCCAAAAATAAACTAAAAGTACGCTCTAATTCACCCGGATGTAGCGCGGATGTAGCTCGTGACGTCACGCGTGAACTGGTCTATACACTTATCACTGTGTAGCAGGGGCAAAGATTCCAGTAGCCCCAAAGCCATTCATTTTGGCGATGCTGATTGGCCAAATATTTATACATTTTCCCTAGCAACAGTAAACGATTGGTTATTTCGCTACACTTGTGGGGCGCTTTGAGTGATAGCCCCACAAGAGAAATGATACGTTCTGTCGGTGGAAATGCACTGTTAAATGAGAGTCAATTGGTAGAGTCAATTAGTAGAAGTGTTTTAATAATTCTTATTACATGTAGCCACATACTATTAAGTAAAAACTGACATTAATAATACTTTTAAAATCTATATATATTTTGACTTTTCCCCTCCACATCTAGGGAGGGCAGCGCCCGAGCGCCCCCTATGGGCCAGCCGCCACTGATTCAGCCCTCCTGCATGTTTTCACTGTGGGTCTGTTGGACCTTCACAGTGGCTCCTAATCACTCTGAGCAAAAGTTATATACCAGTATAAAGGCTTTTTTCAGTAGTTTTTGTATGCATTGTGATGCATTCCCACAAAAAAAATTGTTTGAGGTTTTTAGTGACGAGGCTGCAATCGTTTAGCCTTTTTCCCCTGGATATAAAATAGAATAATCCTTTATTGTCCTAAAGCAGGGGAAAATCGAGCTGCATCAGCAGCAAGAAAACAGCTGAAAAAAAGATGCAGTACAGTTATTAAAAGTGGCTAACTTTTTCCTCTGAAGTAGCACTATTCCCCTAGACACTAGAGGGTAGCATTGTGCTCCTACACCACGCAAACTACACCTAACTACAAGTAGAAAACAATTTTTTGAAGTCTCTTCCTTTCTTCTAAGAATGACAACAATTTCTGTACAGGAATTGGTAACAACTCGTTGATCATGGTGATCTTTAAGGGCCGAATCATAAAGATGTCTATAGTTACGAAACTCCGCCAGAAGGAGCGCTTGCTAGTCCGCCCTGTTTTTCCACACAGAACTGTCTGCGTAGTTAGGAATTGTCCTAGGTGCACAGATTGGAAACATTTGGCCGCGTGGAGTAGCATGATTGGCCAAAATGACATAATATGGCCACACGGGCCTTGCAAATGCCTGAGGCATAAACCAGGCTTTAGTGGGAGGTGTGAAATGCTGCTTTTCAAACTTACAGTAGAAACTGTCGAGGCCATCTGCCAGAAAAGGATTCCACTCGGGGTTGAGGTACAGGATCCAGTAGGCGTGATGTTTCTCAAACCATTCTATGTATCGTTTCTTTGTCCTCACAAAGCTTGGCAAAACATCTGGAGCTCACTGCATTATTTTTGACAAAGTTGACAGTTTTCACATCTGCATCTATTGCCCCATGGAACTCTGGTTACATCTTTTTTGCTGCAAGACTTTTACAATAGAGAAAACAGTGGGTCCATTTCACTCCTGGTGCATCTCGTGATCAAGTATCTGCTTAATGCCGCCGCAATTCCTGCCAGTTATTGATGCTGCACTGCACCATCACCACACACCACAGCACAGTTCTGTCAGTCCAGCCCATTCTCACTAAATCAGTTAATAATGTAGCAGAAATATTCCTGAGGTGTATCTCGGGTTGGCTCTACAAAACAACATGTGCACACTACTGTCCCAGCTATGGCAAAGACCAACAGCAGCGCAGCATTTTTTTACATCAGTGGACTCAACTAGTTGTGACAATTCTTTCCTTCTTATTCTTTCTAGGAGATGATGTTGTATGTCTGAGGGCACGTTTACGCTATGGTTGCTCACAGTGTTGTTTTAGAATTTGATGGTCAGTAGTTTCCTTGCAGTGCCATGAAGTGTCGGGTTGTTGCTGGACAAAAGTGCAGACGGGAACTTGGAAGCCGCATAGTCCGTTTAGAGCGGGTAGCAAAATGTACCTAATACCTTAACAGCAATAAAATAAATCATCATGGGTTAGGCGACAAGTTAAAGAAAATATGCTTGGTGTGACTATGGATGCTAGAGTACCCTTCTGCTTGCCATGACAAGGGAGTCAAAAAAGTAAAAGATGAAAAACAAGAATGGCAGTTTAGTGAAAGTGCTGGGAGGAATGCTCAAAGATTCTGAAGTGTTATAGGAGAAGACTAAGTTAATGTCCTACTAGCTACTGACAGCAGAACTAATGTTATCCTAAACAAATATTTTTCAATCTGGGATTTCTTTCCTAGTTGAGCAAATGTTAGATACCTCTAAACTTTCCAGCAAGAGATTATTCTTTTGTCATACCAGCTTCTTCTTTGAAAGCTTTTTTTGTATCTACTAGTGGTGTAGGGACAGAAATATGTAGTTGTCTCTGAATTCCCCAAGGTTTAATCTATAAACTCATGTATAGCCAAAAACAAAGTGTTCATATCTGTTTTTGATACGATGGGAATTGTCTCTACAACATTAATGTTTGTGTTTTAATATTGGACAGGCGCTTGCAAGAACTGGGAGGAATTTTGTCAGATAATTAAAGAATCCACAACATGAGGCTCCTTGGCATATCAGCTGCGTGGATTTGGAAGGTGTTGCATAACAAAGAGGAAATGAATGTTACACGGTGACCTCGTGGCAACCTTTAGATAATCCAATTAGAATATGAAATCCGTTGTGATCACATTATGGTTAACGTCGGAGGTAGATGGGGGAGAGAGAGCGAGAGAGAGAGAGAGAGAGAGAGTGCATTCCAGGTCATCTATTGACCGTGTTGTTGTTGTTGTTACTGTTTGAGTGTCCAGATTAGCTTCTGTGGTTATCTTGGAAGTTACACCAAGCGCAGCAATCTCTACACCAGTCAGTACTCATCCATTTTATCCAATCAGTCAATACAGCACATACGCTTCTTTCTTATCATACTACTGTGGGTGGAATAATCATCCAGTGCTGCGTCTTCTTCATACCTCATGGTACCACAAGGTTCTGTGGATCCCTACACTTCTTCAGGTCAACACTGACTGGGCTTTGTTCCGCAGAGCTTAGAACCTTGCTTGCATTGACAATGGGGTCAGAGCAGTATTTTTGAGGTCACATTTAATATAATTATCATATAAAAATATGGAAATATTGTGAATTATTACTTACATTTATCTTTATTTGTTCGATCAGCTAGAAAGCTTACATATCCTGAGGTCATCTCCACAAAGGGCAGAATCTCCACTTGATCCAGTGCTCAAGAATCCAATCATTCGTGTTTTTGCCTTGCTACATGCCAAAATCATTGCCAGTGGCTGCTGCTCACTTCCTGGTTCTTCTTCAGTTTTGCTCTTTTTGTACCCAACTATTTTTATTAAATTATGTATGAGAACAAGGGTTATTTATCTCTGTAATTCATCAAAAATACTTAGCTATCGAGAGAAATATACAATAGTTTAAAATGTGTATGAAATAGTTTGGCTGCAAGAAGTAGCACATAATTTTTTTATGAAGACAGTGATTCACAGTTTCCAAACATTTTTACTAATAAGAATCTGAAAAGTGTGGTGTGCACTCCCATTCAGCTCCTCTCATTCAATGCTTATAGCACATAGATTAACGTTTCTGGAAGTACAGCATCGGGTTTTTTGGAGGTCTGTTTTTACATGTTTTGCACGTCAAAAGTAAAAAAAAATGTGCCCATTCTTCTTCAGAAATAGGTCAAACTTATTGGATTGGATGGAGAATTCCTATTAACATCCATTATCAAATTGTACCAGTTAGATTTATGTCTGGACATGGCCTGGACATGTCAGCTGGGCAGGCCAGCTGACAGCTTTGCCGCCCCCCCCCCCCCCCGACCCCCCCCCCCCCAACACAGACACACACACACTGTCCTTTTTTGGGGGGGAGGTCACACCAAACAATGTTTGCATGTTTCTTTCATGCTCTGGAAATCTCTCATAAAGCTTTTTGTATTTAATGTAGGATATGTTAGATGTGTCATGTTTTGTTTTAAATGTTTGACCCACGAGCAGATCACACTCGGTAAGCAGGAAGCAGGTTAAGGATGTCTATTGAAAACCAGAGAGTAATACACGGGAGTAAATGGATCTGGCACGACGAAGGTGTGGAGCACGGACGGGACACGCTCAAATCTAGGAGAGAAGGGGGAAGATGATTAGACGGGGAAACTGAACCGAGTGATGAGACGGTAAAACGTAGGCTCACCACTTGAGCACAGGAACCGGACCGGGGGAAGCGGAGCGGACTCAGCACTTGCCTGACGATGGTAGGAGCAGGTGACTGAGTAACTGATGGGCGGGGCTGTGAGCGGGGTCCGAGCAGCGCCTGCGGGTCCAGGTCTCCAGAGACAGCAGGAGGAACCAGGGGAATCCGAGCGGGCACAAGAGGCGGACGAGAGCGGGTATCCAGAACCAGGATTGTTGGAGGGCTTGGGTCTGTCAGTGTGAGTGAAGACTCCAGCACGAGAGAGAAACCAGGAGGCACGAGTGAGGACTTGGGACACAGAGCAGCATTAAGCACAGGAACGAGGTAAGCTCTCAGAAGACAGTGGCCACTTAGTCATACCACAACGGTTAACACTCTGGCGTCCTCCTGCTGTCAGAGTGCAGTTCTTATAGTGCCGCCGAGCGCTGCTCAACAAGCCGCAGGTGTGCGCGCCCCACCCATCTGTCAGCCACAGCCACAATTTAGTGCACTAGTCTACTTTTTCTCAACTCAGTAAGAGAACAGCCTGCATGTTAGGCAAAATAAGGCGTTTTTTGAGTTGCTGTCTATCATTGAGTCCCTGTTATATTTTTTCCCCCGTCTGTTGTGAAAGGTATAAAAGGTCAAATACTTTAGTCGGCCATAATACAAGATTCCTGAAATTAAATGGGTGAGCGGTATCTGATCCATTCTGCTCAGATTTAGCCAGCCCCTCCATCTGCACTGTGACTGCTATCTGTGGTGGACAAGGGCGTAAATTTAGGTCTATAACTGTGGGGTTAAGCTCTCTGCCAACTTATTTAGTTATTTAGTCATTTCATTTTGTAAAAGGATTCAGGCTAATTCAACATTCCTGTATTTGAAACACATTGTAATGCTTTACTGTGAAAGTTGATTGTGAAGTAATAATTATGATTCGAAAAACAAACAAACACAAACTTTCTTTCTTCTTCTAAACCAAAACTGAATCATATGATTTCTTGTCCAAGAAACATCTATATTCATCTGTGTTGCTCTTCTGTTATCTGAAGACTTTCATCAATATTTAAAGCTGTGGGTAAAATAAGATGTGAGTAACACTTGGGGTGCAACAAAGGCCTAAGAGCTTTTTGCAGTAAACAGCCTGATTTTACACATGCATTTCTCATGCAAACAGTTTGCACGTTGTGTAATCAGGCTGCTTATTTACCAGAACAACCCTCAGCATGGGAAAAGGAACGTCTTGACGAATTTACATTCATTTTCGACAGCTGCTTCACAGGGGTTTATCACACATGCATCCGATGTGTTTGCACGTGTGCATACATCCAGTATGCATGCTACAATAACAGATTGCTTTGTGCGAAATTATGATTTAACATACATTAGATTACACCTTCCCATGATTTGGAAACCGATGCTATGGTTCCCCGTCGCTGACTATCATGACAGGAAGATGGTTAAACAGGCAGTTTCAGCACCGCAGGCAGAGCTGCTCCCTTGTCCTTCTCCTTGATCAAGGCTCTGTGGATAAAGGAATCTCAGTGGAAGCCACAGTGGATCAGCAAATGTCTGTATATTCAGCGATATGCAAGAGAGCCTTTATTGTCATTAGACTAGCCAGACTTTACTGTCATTGAACAGCACATTCACAATGTGCATTTGAGCGAAAGTTTATAACCATAATTAAATTTTGGTGGGACACCGGCTTAGATTTCACATATACCACACAGAGACACCTCAAAAACATCTATGGAAAAACGAAGAATGAGCATTCACAGAGTAGACCCTAAAAATGCAAAAACAATATGAAAAAAGGTTAAATTTAAAGATAAGCTTTAAACCAGAAGAGAAAGACTTCTCAGAAGCGGAAAATACTGTGCAATTGTTCATAGATAAGACATATTCAGATAAAAATACAATGTTCAAGTTGAATATACCCAACAACACTTCCAAGAAGCGAACAAGTGTCCAAATAGTCCTTGCCATCTGATAAAATGCAAATATTCAAGTCAAAAAAAGACAAATAGCAGTCAATTTACAGAACTATGTGAAACACTGTGCACTTCTGTGATTGTACCAAAAGCTCCTTCAGAAGTTAGAAATTGTACAAATAGATATTAGCAAAAATAAAAAATAAAAATTACAATTTGCAAGATTATGTAATTATGTGCATTCTGAGCTAATGTCTGCCTCATCAAAATTTCATTACGGTAACACATAATCAGGGATGGGCACAAATACATCAAAATGTATTTCCAAATAAAATACAAAATACCCACCTTAAAAATGTATCAAAATAAACTACAAAATACAGCAGCCAAAAAATGTATCAAAATAAAATACTGCATTTTTGTATTTTCAAAATACTACAAAATACTTCATTCTAAGCGCCTTTTTCTTCTATCCCTTCACTTGTACACTATCTGGAAAAACATATGCTAACCCCTCATGTTAGACATCCCAATATAAACCTCTGCCCTGAGAAATGTTCAGTAACTCAAGAAGCCCTTCCTTAAGTATACTTATTTACTCTATTGGTGGAATAGATTGCCCACTATGAATCAGTGACAATAACTCAAAGACAAACAATCCAAATAGGCCGTGGGCCAGAATCTGTAGGACTTTTCGTATGAACTGTCAGGGGGCAACTTTCTTGCACTTGGATCAGTTGCTACACATAGCAGTGATCTCAAAACACCAATGTTCATCATGGCTGCGTCTGTAAGGTGTTGTTTGCATCTGTTTCCAGACGAAGAAAGCCCAATAAAAGCATTTTCTGGTGCCAGTTGGCAGAGATCTTGATGGCAAGGAAAAAGAAATAGCCCAGTTTATCCATACATTCTGGCAGAGATAAGTCGTTTGGCACGACGACACCTGTGCTATCCTAGTGCAGCAGGTCTTGGTGATATGACAGTACATTGGGCAAAAGTCTGGACTATTTCTGCCCTGCGATGGACTGGCGACCTGTCCAGGTGTACCCGCCTCTCGCAAATTGACAGCTGGAGATAGACACCGGCACCCCTCGCGATCCCAGCGGGGATAAGCGTGTTAGAAAATGGATGGATGGATGGGCTATTTCTTTTTCCTCACCATCAAGATCTCTGCCAACTGGCACCAGAAAATGCTATTATTGGGCTTTCTTCATCTGGAAAAAGATGCAAACAGCACCTTACAGACGCAGCCATGATGAACTGGTTGAACTCGCACAGCTGACAATACAGTGATCTGATTGGCTGAGTAGCAAAACTCGAATCATGTGACCTCTTGGACCGGAGCGCAAAATTTATATTTTTTATCGGCTATAACTTATTAATGTGGAAGTGAAAACGTGGGAACATTGGTGTTTAGAGATCACTATGTGTAGCAACTTATCCCAGTGGAAGAAAGTTGCTCCCCGACAGTTCATACGAAACTTTTAAAGAGACGTCCTACAGATTCTGGCCCACGGACTAAAATGGATGATTTATTTAGACATTTAAACTGGTAAGAATTTTAACATTTTAAGTGATTTAACACCATAACTACCACAGTGCACAACCTTGATCAATGTAAATACCAAAAAAAGTAAAAAAAAAAAAAATCTGGTTGTTACATTAATACTGTACAACATTAAAAAAGAAAGGCAAATTGCAAACTCAAGTGTTGTGATCTAAGCTTGTGAACTCAACTTGTAAGCCTTGTGCTGTGTAACCTTACCTTGTCTAAACTGTGGATCAAAAGAAGTGCTCTAGTTCTCATGTTCTGCCCTCTACTCGCCCAGATTCAACCATAATTTGTTACATTACAATATTACTGTCTTTGAATTGTAAGGCATTACACTACGTTTACATTACTTTCACCAAAATAACAGGAAATATGGATTTCTTCATGTGTTCAATGCATCTCATTACACGGCAGGAGGTGATGTGGTATGGCGTAATGACTGAGCTAGGTTTAAGGCTAACAAAAGAACAATATAATGGTTGCAGTTATGACTCATGGGACAATGTAGGCCCCAACGGCCAAAGGTCACTCACAACTTAATCTAGTAAAATATAGCCATAGTGAAATTGTATGTTGACTTTAAATAGTTCTCATCATTGCTGGTTGCCTTTTCTTCCACTTACAGTTGTGTAGAGTTAATACAAATTGTTTGAGAATAATGGCTAAGATCTTTGTCCGTAAAAGCAAGATTTTAGTTATTCTCACTGCTTGAAATGAGAAGTATAGCCTAAGCATGTTAGATCTGTTGCATGCATGACAGAGATAACTCAAATTCCCTTTCTACAGTCATCTAAACAGGGCGATCAGATTCCAGGACCAGCATAGATGACTTTTTTTTATTCTTGGATAATCTTCTCTGGTGCCAATTAAGCATTTCTCAATTTTGGATTAAAAAGCAAAGTAACTTCAGTTACTGAGAATTGTACCGAGTAAAATATTACTGAAATTGTATTGGTAATGCCTTACATTACTGCATTACTGCAAAAAGCAATGCATTACTGTAGCCTAATTAAATTACTTTTTTACTGCATTACTCCCAACACTGATATTGTGTAGGCTACTTACAGTCAACAGTAGAACATTATTTAGGTACATTTCTAAGAAAAAGTAAATTAAAACGGCCAACACTAGTATGAGCCAAAACTAGCCTACTACAAGTGGCGGAGAAGGTCACCTGTGGTGCTGCAGCAGCACACATATTGACAATGAGATACAAAAGTCCTATGTAGGCTATAGGCTAATTACATGAAACAAAAGGAAACCGTGTAACATAACAATAACTTTAAAAACGTGATTCTTTGAATGTTCACTGGTGAAATCAACGACAGTGAAACTAACACAGAGAGTTAGTTAGCAGCTAACATTACAAAGTTAAATAGCCTAGCCTTACGAACACTGAACGTTACCGTGAACAGGAACATGCAATAAAAGAGTGATTCATGGTTGAGATAAATGAGTTACTGAAATAAACTAGGTAAATTTGGTTGATCACCTTGCTTTGAAACAACTTCCTTGACTGGTCCAGACAAAGCACCAAGTAGAAGATACCTGACTCAATCTAATATGCAGCACCGTGCGTTTTGTGTTGATCGTGCAATGTGCCCATAGCAAGTGTGAAACAGTGCCAAAATTCCCTAGTGGCCGAGAGTGGTATCACAGGGACTTGACTGCAAAGATGCCACAGACACTATTTCATGCTTTATAGATAGTTAGATGTCATCACAGAAAGTATTTTACAGTATTTTGAAAATACAAAAATACACAACACTGAAGTATTTTGATACAAAATACAAAGGCATTTTCATCATCTCAATAAAATACAAATTACAAAATAGTATTTTGTATTTGAAATACGTATTTCAAATACTTGTATTAGAAATACTGCCCATCCCTGCACATAATACAATAAGGCTTATTGATTTTTGAATGGTGCAACAAAAAGTCTGATTCTTTGAGAACGTTTTTTTGAAAGGTAATACATCTCACTGAAAGTCCAATGTCAAGATGTGCAAACTTCTGAATGGAATCTGAAGGCAATTTGCTGCACATTCCCTCCCTTTTATGCTTATAACTAGAAAACTATATTGTTGACTAGATTAAATCCTGCTCACAGACATAAAGTGAGAACCTCAAAAGAAATTTCAATCAAAACAAACTATTTCTTCATCGCAAAGAAAACAAACTTTTTTGTCCAACATGTTAGATAAATCAACCTTTAACTGTGCACAATATCTTCTTTTATCCTCTCTGTCTCACAGATTCAAACACACATTTAAAGATTAGAACTGAAGCAGTATCTTAGAAAAGCACTGGACTGGACTTTCCCTTACTAAGAGATAAAAGAGCATAACTGGTTCAAAACTCACTTTTTTTAGGATCCCTATGTTACTGTTTTGACAGGAATGGTTAGCCAAGGGAATCAGGTTGTAAAAAGATTGGAGACGAATCATCAAAATAAAATAATGCAGTGGTTATTTCCTCTGTCTATATGGTCACATACAAGAATTTTGGGTTTGAACCGATAATGCCCCAATTAGCAGACAGACTTCATAAAAGATATACGCATAATGTGATTTAAGATGTAAAAAATCGTAATATTTTTCACTTTATTTTGACTATCTCATTCTAAGTGGTTTGATTACATAAGTTTAAATTGTGTGAATCAAAACTCCGCACAATTTCATCAAATCAAAAGGTTTTAAGAAAGGTTTATAGGGCCTTGCAAAACACACACCAGTTGAACCTTTTCATACATCATGTTATAAAGAAAATCCTCAGTGTAATCCAGTAAGATTTTATGTTGTAGACGAAGACAAAGATTAAAAAAACATCCTGAAGTGTGGCAAGCATTCGCAATTAGCCCATTTCACTCTAATAAATAAGACAGGTGTCATGTTTGTTCAGTGTAAAACTCTTGTGCTGGCAACAACCCCAGGCTTATTTTAAAATTTTATTGAAACTATGGTACAGCTGGGGGATTTTTCCAGGTTTCTGGTGACGTTCCAGGTCTACTTCTGTGGTTGGAAATGAGTAATCGTGTTCTATAATGGGGAGAAGGAGTCTGTCTGTTGGAGGTGGAGATGGAGTTCCAATGGGAGGAGAGTATCCACAGAGCCTGAGGTTGGCAGGTGGCGGAGAACGGTGGCGGGGTAATTGTTTTCTTTGTGGTTTCCTTCCAGACAGTTTGTATCAGGAGGGCAACCAGAGGAGGGATGAGGGGATTAGCAGGGAGAGTCTTCAGAGGATTTTCCAATGATTACAACATTCCTACAAGGAAAACAAAAGATCAATGTGTCATAACTTCAAAAAGTCACTAGACACAAAATTGAGACAGACCTGTTTGCCAGGGATGAGAGCGACTCAATCCGGCATCTGCCTCTTCTTCTGACACCCTGCAGTGATAGGTGAGGGTGGGAGAAAGACGCAGACATACGCCAACCTGCACACAGCTCTAAAAATGACAAGAGGTACATGTCAATAAATTAGAATATTAATAAAAACTTCATTTAATTCAGAACTCCATTCACTATGTGAAACACATAATATACTGTAGATTAATTACAGACTGATGTTTTCAAACCTTCCTTTATCTTGGATAATTTTGCACTTACAGCTAATGAAAATACGACATTTAAGACTAGAATATTACATCAGATGAATGATAAATGACAGATATGTAGGCTGAATGAAAGGTGCGTTTAAGACCATCGTAAATGTTATTTTTAAAAGGTACTTTTGATGTAAAAAACAAGCTTCACCAGAGGCATGTTATAACTTACCAAGATGCACATCTATAATCCAGCACAATATACTCCCTTCAGAAGTAACCCAGTAATAACTTAGAGCCCACCTGAGTCTAATTTTATCTCAATATAAATGCAGCAACTCTATGAACACCTCAGAGGTGTGTTAGAGAACAATACAGAACAAACGGGGTTATGAAGGAACAGAGCAGATAGGTCAGAAAGTAAGTTGTGAAAAAGTTAGGTTGTAACAGGGTTAGGTTGTAAATAAATAAATAAATGATGTAACTATATTTCATCCGTAATATTTGAAGAGTTTTTTTTTTGTTTCAGCATGCTCACAGTAGCTGCACAAAAGACTTGCAAACAGACATCAAAGCCTCTAAAATTCATACCAGTGCTTGGAGAGGCATGAGTGACAGTAGAAGTGTTTTCAGAGACACACTGCCAGCGTTCTTTTGTTTTGGGCTCCATTTAACATCTAATGATATGATGAAGATATGACAGATAAAAGGCTAACCTTGCTTTAGCCCTGATTAGCGAATAGTCTTTGTCTAACTTACATTCTATCTACAAACTGTTTACCAAAAAAACATGTTAGTGAAGATCTTCCTAATAGAAAATGTTTTCTTAATTCCATTGATAGGCTTTTCACATGTTGTGGCATTACAGCCAGAAACTTCAAGGTGATTTACTGGGGTTTTATTATAGACCAGTTCAAGGCAGAATTGTGAGAATCAGGTAAAAAAAGCATAAGAGGTGTTCAGAATTATTTGACAGATAAAAATCTGTAATGTGTGGCTTGCATTTATATTCATATAATAATAGATTTTAAATTCAATCCACAAACACACACATACACACACACATATATGTACACACATACAGACACACAATTCCAATGGTTGAAGATCATACAAACAGTGGGTCCAACATTGAAGCTGGATGCAGTCTTGATTTAATAAAGTCAATTATTCAATTAGGATTCTGCCTGAAGATATCCTTTTTGAAGAGCAAAACTGTCCCGGAATAGGTAGGCAACCACCTTCACTATATGGAAGGCCAGAAATGCTGGGACAGGACACATTAAAAAAACAAAAAGAAATTGTTCTATTTGTTTTGTAGTGAGCTCACAGATTTCATGGGTGCCTCTCATAGTAAAACGGCACACTTTCCTCACTTCTTATCAGAGCTGGTTCATGGCAGCAGCAAAAACAAGACTGTGAGGCTAGATGCAACTTCCAAAAGTTCAAAAATGTGAGTAAACACAACACAAATATAATGTGAACAATTTATCATTTTCTGTATTGCCTTTGATGTAATTTGTCCATAAAAAAATCATAAAAAAAGATTCAAATCGTCCTACAGAATGCACAGCATTTGTTCAAGATCACAGTCTCATTAGCCTCACATACATGGACATATTAATACATTTCAACATTTTAACAAGTTATCCTTTCAGAGAACAGTAGGTACTGTCAGGGCAAAGGTGTGATACATCTACAATGGCATGCAAGAGAAACATACCAAGTGTACATTCCTGACAGATTCATGTCACATGTTTGTTAAATGAGATGAGATAGGAGTACAAAACCAGAAACAATGCTTTATCTTCAATCCAAACAGGAATTAGAAAGCATCTCTGAGCTTCTGTATTTTTAGCTCCTCGACATTTGCACCTACAGACAAAACAATATATGATGTCTATTACCCCGGTAATTCAGTGTTTTGTTAACAACAACAACAACAACAATAATAATAACATATAAAAAAAAGGCCAAGTATTTCTGATTACTCCTCCTATGACACACAAATCAAAGATTCTTACACATAACTGTGGTGCTTTTTAATTATCTGTTACCATTTAAAAAAATGTGCTGCTGTGAATGGAATCATTGGCCTACCACCTTTTTTCATTTCAGTAACATTTTGGCACAAAGCAGAAGTTTAAGACGCGATAAATATGTATATATATATATATATATATATATATATATATATATATATATATATATATATATATATATATATATATATATATATATGTATAATATGTTTGAAAAAGGCTGAGAGTCGCAAGAAGCACTCTGTGTTACAAGTTTATGAGAAGAAGAGGAAGGCCTCAGAAGAAAGAAATAAGACCAGAGAGGATTTGGGCGATTATCTCAAAAAAAATCCCCCTGAGGAGCAGAACGGCAGGTAGGATGATGTTGCACATACGCAGTTATTCAAAAGTGGACTTGGCCGTTCCTTACCTATATTTCCATAAAAATAGTCCTTTAGTTTAGAGGCAAAAGGACACTGATGCAGGTGCCAACTTTATCCTCATTAGCAGTTAACAGTTAGCCTGTTGCTGTATTCTCACAGTGCTTACATGTCCTATGTTTTGGGTCAGTCAAGATACTGCCACACAGACACGCTGAAACTCATAGGTGCTTCTTTAAAGCAACAGCTAACCCGATGACACATCCTTATTGGGTGACTCTGTCAGCACAACAGAGCAAGTCAAGAACTACTTCCTTCCTTACATTAAAATAAGAGTTTCATATAAAGATTGAGGGTTTTGAGATTGAAGCCCGTACCTGATATTCAAGGTTCATAATAACATGGTTGAATTCACTTCACCATACAAAACTGCAAAAAACAACCAGATAAGACTTCGCAAGACAGGGCTAACTTGGACAAGGAAGATGTGTCGTTCTATTATCATTGCACACGCACTGGTTACTTGGTGCTAAAGCTTGCCTGAAGATTCCTGCTTCCTTTCTGAATGACTTCCTTTCTGTAAGTTTGCCAAAAAAAATTAACCTGTATAAATGTAAATAAAAAAGCATCAGCTGCTTAATATTAGCGTGTGTTTCAATGTTTGTAAGCTTCACAAAAACGTGGAAGTTAAGAGCGGCCTAACTTAGCCGATAGAAAAAATACATCAATATAGAAAATAGATCATATTATTGATTAATAACTGATCCCTGACATCATGATTAACACTTTCTGTCAGTCATTTCTTTGGACCAACCAACATGGAAGTCTTAGTAAATAACTGTCTAACAGAAATATGACAGCATTTAAGACAGCATTTTAAAATACTGTCTTTTATTAGCAAAGTGAATACATAAGTAAATAAAACTAGAGAGGTTTGAAACCAGCAAAAGAAAATATTCCTTGGCCTCTGACCAGCTTACAGGAATTCAAGTCTTTAAATGTGCCATGACATCATTGTATAAACCATTTTATGTAGTTGATATTGCTACATATGTAAATTCTCCAAAGAATTTCATTAAAAAAATAACGTCCCGTTGTTGTTTTGTCAGGCCAAACGTCCCTCCTCAGAGAAAGGGTTGGCTGTGGTAATGATATGCAGCTCTACAAAGTTGACTTCACTCTGATTGGCTACAACCATATTTGGAAAACTGCTCAAACGCAGCCTCTCCACTCCCCTTTCTCCCTCCATCCACACCTCCCTTCTCGGCACAACACTGTCATAAATTAATATCATGGTTTGATGGCTGCTGAAGTGTTTGTGTTGCAGAATGTCGGACAGGTGTGGCCAAGCTGACCAAAGGTTTTAACCTGGCAGCGTGATTCAACACAGTGGAACTGAAATAAAAAGCCACATAGACCGTGGCGCGAGCTCCCCGGTGTGCTGTGGTCCCAGCTGGATATTACCGCAACACAGGAATATGCGCCTGGGATCCAGTTCTTCACCGCGGTGACTGCATGCTCTCCTCCGCAGTCTCTGCGCTGACGACGGTTTGGCTAGTCAGTTAGTCAAATGGATTTTTCAGTTACAAACACCTTTCTTACATTTGACAGCATTTAGAAATGAAATGAATGAAATGTGGTCGCCACCGTTCGTGTTGGTGCAGAAATTAGTTTTTAAATTCTTTTTTTTTCGAAAACTCGACTTGAGTTCCCCCACAGGAAACAGTTTTCAGTAAAGAACTACTGAGCCACTCTTCTGTGATTCTCTCATCCTATGAGAGTGAGTGGAAACTTTTGAACACCCTCCAACATATCAGCTCCCCTTTTCAGTAACCGCTGTGAAGTAAGTTTGAGGTTGAATAGGGGATATTTGCGCTCCGCAGCTTCTGCGGTGACTGCCTCCTGTTTGAGCCGATACAGGGAGTCTGATCTGGGGCTTCCGTCTGCCGGGGTAGGAGGGGAGGGGGAAAGGGAGAGGAGGGGGAAGGCTGTTTGCTTCATGGTGTGCTCTGATTGGAGAATATGAATTATGTAGAAAGACAACGCGTTTTCTGATCTGACCGTTTTTGAGCAAATTAACAAAGCTGACCGCCTCTGAGAAGGTCCTTTGGTATTCAGTTAAGAAATTAACACAGCCTCATCAGTGCACAACAGACCATATAATACACCCAAAACCTCTGAAAAATAAAATTTATTGTCAAGGCCCCTTCAAGCTTTTTAAAGTAGTCTTACAATAACAAATTTGCCATTTTATTCAAGTCTATCTATTTCCTGCCAACACCATTGAATAATGTCTGTTTTCTGGTAGATTAAGGGAATTACTCACTACTATTCTGAAATAAAACTTTGTCACTGAACTTTTACTGAAAAAGACTCAAATAATAGGAAAGGAATGAATGAATGAACAGAAAGGATGAATGAGCTTTGAACAAATAAAGCACTGAGTTATTCTATGTCATTCTGTTGCCTTCTGAATGAATCTTTTGTCTCTGTCCTCACACCCAACAAGGCTATCATACATTCCCTCTGTGAGAGACTGAGATGCTTGGCTGCTTAGAATTTGTGCTGGGTTCTTATTTGACCTTGTATTTGTGCACACAATGTAAGTATTCATTCATGCTTTGAAAAAAAAAAACACTTTACTTATGAGAGCACAACTACAAACAAACTGCAGTTTTAAAATGTTTCTGGCCTTGATGTTTCTTGATTTATAGGGATGCATTCACAAAGAGCCATAAACAACACAGATCCCACAGTTATTTATTTTTCCTTTGTGCTTATTAGCACTCAATACAAGCTGCTTTTTAGATCCTTTAGATACCTTTGTTCCAGCCTAAGCTTGAAGGCCTATGGTCAATGGTTCATAGCCGACCAGCTACTCTGAAATGTATTTTGGCCCAAGACCATTTAGGAATTTATACACCATAACATAATTTTAAATCTGCCCCATTGCAAAAAAGAATCAAGTAGAGGGATTGAAAGACTGATGTGATATTGTCAAATTTCTGTTTTTGATCAAGACTCTGGCAGCAGCATTCTGGATGAGCTGCAGTTGCCTGATCGATCTCTTACAACCACTACCATAATCTGACCTACTGAAACAAACACACAGTTTTGACAGGAAATCCTTTATTGTGGTAATGTTTAGACGATTTAGGAGCAAAAACATAGAATACTGTTTCTTCTGCATTAGGTTGGAGGAAATTCAGACCCATATAAAGTCATGGAACAAAATTATAAGACCAACCTATGGTTTCTTCAGTTTCTTGTTTATTTTAATGGTACAATCGATGGTGCATTTTTTTGGACAAATAAAATGATAACTGCCAAAATAGCTCATAAGAGTTTAATGTAAGAGCTGATATCTAGTCATTTTTCTTGATAATAACCAAAATCCCTTAAATTCTTACATCAATAGCTATGGCTTTGTACTTCTTTTGTGTCTGTTTTAGTCACATGATACACATAGGAGTTAGTACCTAATTGCATAACCATTGTGCTGAATGACTGCAGGTGGCCTAATAATGTTCTTCCATGACTGTATTCATTGATGTTATTGACATATTGACTGACTGACTATAATACAGTAAAATCCCTTAAGATTTCCTGGAGGGGGCAAAAATGGATTCTATTGTAATGGTCCTTATTGCTTTAATTACATTGATTAAGATAAGATAAGCTTTATTGATCTCACAGTGGAGAAATTCACTTGTCCCATCGGCTCAATAGTCAAAAGTCAGAAGAAGGTGTCAAAGTAGGTAAGTAGAATCAGTTAGATACAGTTATACAGCTATATACAATATACAATTCTGTACACTCCTATGTATAAATATGTTATTGCACATATGTTATTATACAGTTTATACAGGACTATTGCACAGGCTTATTGCACAGTTTATACAGTTTATACAGGATTATTGCACAGGCTTAATGCACGGATTATAGCACCTTGTTTAAATAGCTTATTGCACATACGTTATTACAGTTATTGTTGCAGCTATGGTGCATGGTTGCAGTCGTTACTCTAATAGTTACACTTATAAAGCAGCGAGTATGATCAGGTAGCAGCAGGAATGAGTGACCTTTATAACATAATAATATAACACAATAATAATAATAATAATAATAATAATAATAATAATAGTAATAATAATAATAATAATAATAATAATAATAATAAACATAGCACATTGTTGCACGTAGTTACTGCAAAACACTTACAGTAACAGTAATTGTAACAGTTATATGTATAGTCCAGAGATTAAATTTACATGAGTTGCATATTATTGTACATTAGTTATTGCATGTTACTTATAACGGTTAAGGTCACAGTTACAGTGCAGCATTGTATAATCATTCTTGAAATTAAGAGCTCGGTTCTATAGTTTAGTCCTTAAATTCATCTTCACTCATTTTAAAAGGAAAGGGTTGTTGCCTTTCAGCAATGTTCAACAGTCTCCATGGACAGTAGGGGTGTAAAACGAGTGTTGATTAGTCCTAAATATATAATATTTTGAAATACAGCCCAGAATTATTCAAAAACTCTGAAGTAGCCCTTTACCTTAGTACTGATAGCAAGCTATAATGCAACCTAAGCATTGTTAGTGGCTAATCATTATCCACTAATGGTATTTTCATGGCGCTTACAAGAATTCTGTCACTACTTCTAGAAAATAAATGATTTACAATTATACGCCGCTTATTCAGTGCTGATGAAGCCTTTAACAATTGACTCTGTACCTGTCAGTGAAACTCAAAGATGATTTCCTTTGGCTTATTTTAGCTGTTTGAAATAACTAACTAAAAATGTTAATGTCACAGGGACAGACCATTATGTTAGCAGATATTACCAGTCTGCACTGTCACCACAGACCATTGTTACTCTTGGTGCTGATGGTTTTCAGGTGAATAAAACCCTTGTGTCTATGTGAAGTTATCCTGGTTGAGCATGATGGCTTTATTAATCAGATGGATTTGCTGCTGTCGGCTCTAACTTGCCAAAAATGGAGTAAACGTTTGGATTTTGCATCAGGCTGTTGTGCATCTGCATTGAGGATGGTAGGTCCCTGTGCCCTCCAGGAACCTCGTTTATAAAACATTGGTTAGCATCCATGATAAAAGTATGCGTGAACAAAAGTCTTGAAAATGGCGTGCGCCAAAAAACATTTCAGATGTACAAAACCATGCGCAAGCACACCAGCACGCAATTTCTCTTTATAGATCACGCCCAGATTGTGCTCTAGAGAGTCTAAAGCGACATAATAGCCAGCCATCATTATTGCCCAGGAAATCTTTGATCCTTGAACTGCGTGTCCACCATTCTCCTGTTGCAAAATCACCCAGCGGTGCCATTGCTTCCACAGCATTACACACAAGTGTATTTGACTGCTTACAGCAATTAAAGTAATTACCTCCCACTTTGTCACTATTTTTTTTATCTTTAGTACACATCAAACTGGTGATCATCGGGGAGAGAATTGTGATGGTAGAAATCCCTTAATAAATGTTGCAAGTACTTTATTTAAGAGTTAATTTAGCTTATGGGCATTTCTTTATTCATTTGAAAGGTCTTTATGTATAGTTATGTTATAGGCACCAGTCCAAGTATGAAATCTACTGTGATTTTGAATGCTCATGATAAAAGTCTATGATTAAAGCCTAGTATTGAGTGAAAAGGTATCATCGCGCAATGTGGCTGAAATTCACCACTTTACCATCTGCGTCACTAGTTTCCTCTGTCTCAGAGTTGGGTCAGAGTTAACATGAGGACCACACATCTTCCCGTCAAAATTTTTAATAGATCACAACTTTTGCGTGGAAAGTGAGAAATGCCAATTTCAAGCTTTATAAAAGAGGCCCCTGGTCTCATAGTTGTTTGAAAAGGACCCAAGTGCATTCAGCAACAGCTAATCAGCAAAAACAGCCGATGAGTTGACACAACCAGCAGCCTCATCCGAAAAGCAAACAAAACATCTGTCTCTGATAAACATTTTACGATACAAAAATGTTCAAAATGCTAAAGTCAGCTGAAACAAATGTCTTTTGTGTAAATACCTGTTAGCTTCCACTACCCAGCGGATATATTAACATTTATTTAACATATATTACTGAAACATGTTGATCTGACATCTTTCTACTACTGGTAAGGAAACTTTTACCAATAATAACGCCACACAACTCCTCATGTCAAAAAACTGAACCATTTGAAGCCCTTACATTCATATCTAGGGGCTCCTAATATTATCATGAAATCAGCTATAGCAAACGAATTCACATGCTTACAGCAACTTGTTAGATAAACTATGTGAGATAGACATCTCCTAGATGAGAAATAACTGCTCATTTTAATACCTTGTGGCCCAACACTCTGCACTCTGGTTCCCTGTACATATTTATCCCAAACAATGATTCAAATGCATTCACTCTTCCTGGATGAACATGCAGACACAGTGAACAGTCGCCTGCAATGTGTTGTAGACTTTACAGCAATCCCTCATACCAAACATGTTTGCAAGACCTCGGCAATACGTCACAACCAAGTTACTAAGAAGGGCACACAAAAGTGTTTCTGCCTAATCAACATCTGTGTCGCCCAATGCTATACAAAGCTGTAACTTGCAAGGTTCATTTAGAATTTGCTCTTGACTTCTGCCTTGATGATGAACCGTGATGAAAGCTCCAACAGAGAAAGCATTTTTACTGCCAGTAGTTCTACATTATACCATTTGAGCATGTAACATGTGAGCGTTGTACACATTCACATGTTAACATAAAACCCTTCAGAGACCAAAATTTTCAAGCCTCTGGTGAAACTGTGCTGTCAGATCCCCCCCCCCCCCCGTTTGTTCTCTACCTTCAGGGTTTGTCAGCGCTCTCTTCCACTTTTACTCCATCCCGCCTACTCACACTCAGATAAAAAAACACACAGACACACATGCACATATGTGTGCATATTCTAATAACACATTTGCCCACACACTTGACTCAAGCATGCAACTGTTTTATAGAGCAGCTGAACATTAGCTGTTATGCTCTTTTTTATTTATTCATTTATTGCTTTTGCCTTTTTTACAATCGCGCTAATTTAATCAGTTGAAAGCAATGGTGTAAAAATGCAGCAGAAAGTGTTTGCAAGTCAATGACTTGATGCAATCTGCTGAATTTCCTTAGATAGAAAACTTTTTAACCAATCTGTCTGTATGATTTGATAGAATTGACTTTGTACAGTGCCTTGAGATGATGTGTTGTGAATTGGCGCTATATAAATAAACTGAATTGAACTAAATTGAAATGCTTCAGAACTTCATAATTTTTGTTACCTTTTTTTAAATAAAAAACTACAGTTGCCAAAACAAAATGCAGTTATGGCAATTTTCTTTTCGGTAACTCTTTTAAAAGTACAGACGACAAGCTATGGACAGTATGGCTGCAGGCTGCTACCATGCTAATATTGGTTTGGCATACTTGTGTTACCTGATAAAAAGAAAGATATATCCCTGCAACAACCAAACAAAATCTACCACATTTAGTGACTTTTTATGTATATTTGCTTTAATCTATGTTTCAAAATGACAGTCAATACATTCTATAGAATAAATTAGTCAATAGCTATAAAAATCAACGTTATAACATTTTTGTAATGACAATTTAGTAATGATCATTTTATGTTTGTTCCAAATAGTAATAATAATATTGAAAAACGTTATTTGCATAGTATATAACATTTTTCTTTTTTTTTTTTTTCCCAGTGTCCTGTCTAGCAATGTGGCAATAAAAAGTTGATATCTTAATGCCAAATAGAGCTCGACAGATTTTACTTTCACAAGTGGAGCAAACAGCTTTCGCCATAATGCTCCGCTTGATTTGTGCGTGAAAATAGCTTTATTGTGATTCCTGCAGGGAGAATTTCAAATTATATGGACACTACAATGGGAAAGTAGGAGAGTAAAAGAAAAACAAGAAGAGAAAAAAAAAGAGAAAGAAAAGGGTGAAAGAAAGAAGAGATAGAAGGAAGAGAATGATAAAACGTCCTCTGTCTGCTCCATCACCTGGAAAGAGACACAAAAACAACAGCACAACCAACAGACATAAAGCAACAGATACACTCGTGTAACACCTTGATACCATTGCTAAATCATATGTATTATTATTTAAGCTGACATGTGTAATGTGATACCTAAAAAAGAAAGTAAAAGAAAGTAAATAAATAAATTATAGCCTTTCTGTATATAAGTGAACATTTAATACCTGGGACCCAGCACCTGTAGGAGTTTGTGAGAGTGCACTAGTTTAGGTGAAAATTATCCAGAAGGAAATAGCTTGATAGTGATTGTGGAGAACCGAAGACCCACCTTCCCCGAGCACAGAGGCAGGGGTCAGGGGACCCATAACCCCGGACTCCCAAAGTGGCCACCAAAGCAGTGCGCCCGAGAGGGGCCTTCACAGGAAATCTGCAACCCCCCCCCCCCCCGAGGAAAGAGGAGAGACGACCCCGAGTAAATCCCCCAGCCACCGCAATGCCGACGCCCCCAAGAGCCGCGGGGACGAGCCCGTGGGCTCCGCCGGCAGCCGGCCGTGCTGAAGTGGTCCCGGCCATGGGCCCTGGGGGCCAGAGGCCCCAGGGGCGCCCCGCCCCCGCGGCAGG
Source organism: Fundulus diaphanus (assembly GCA_037039145.1). Classification (NCBI taxonomy): domain Eukaryota; kingdom Metazoa; phylum Chordata; class Actinopteri; order Cyprinodontiformes; family Fundulidae; genus Fundulus; species Fundulus diaphanus. Next base: position 12,428,074 of record CM073129.1, on the reverse strand, counting down.
GGCCCCGGCCGCCCCCCGGGGGGCCAGGCCCCGCGAAGCCACCGCCGGGAATGGGCCGGCGCCCACCCGGGAACCCGCCCCAAACCCGAGGACCGTCAACGCGCCAGAGGGCCAAGGCGCCCGCCAACGCAGCGGAGGAGGGCAGGACGAGGGGGGATGGGCTCCACACCTATCGGAGACTTGAGATGATCTTGGGAGAGGGAGCGGACCGGACCCGAACCTGGAAAAAAAAAAAAAAACAAAAAAAAAAAAACTCATTCACACCATCCCTCCCTTGTGCCCCACTCGCCACACACAGACACAAAAAAAAAAAAAAAAAAAAAGGGACGCTGTACACACATTCCCACATAGTATTCACATCCAAAAATCCCAAGTGGGGGGGGGGGGGGGGGGGGGGGGTCACCACAATTCAACAATACCACTGCCAAGTATATAACATTTTTCCATAAACAGAAAGGTAATTTCTGTTAGGAAAAGGTCTGCTGGTGGTTCCTAGAGTCTCTAAAAGTAGAATGGGAGGCAGATCCTTTAGCTATCAGGCTCCTCTCCTGTGGAACCAACTCCCAGTTTTGGTTCGTGAAGCAGACACTCTGTCTACTTTTAAGACTAATCTTAAAACCTTCCTTTTTGACAAAGCTTATAACTAGAGTGGCTCATGTTACTCTGAGCTACCTTTATAGTTTTACTGCTATAGGCTTAGGCTACTGGAGGACATTAGGATCTAATTTTCTCACTCTATAGAGTTCTACTGTTCTTCAATTATGCATTACGTGTTGTCATTTCTGCTTTAACTTTCTGTTCTCTCTCTTTTATCTTCATAGTAGGTACACCTGGTCTGGCGTTCTGTTAAATGTGACATCATCCAGTGAAGACGGCTCACCCGCTATTACCATCTAATGTAGAACAGATTACTAGATCAATGTGTGCTTCTGTGCTTGTTTTTCTCTCTTGTTGTGTCTCTGCTCTGTCTTCTGTAACCCCCAGTCGGTCGAGGCAGATGCCCGTTCAAACTGAGCCCGGTTCTGCCGGAGGTTTTTCCTTCCCGTTAATGGGGAGTTTTTCTTCCCACTGTCGCTTCATGCTTGCTCAGTATGAGGGATTGCAGCAAAGCCATGTACAATGCAGACGACTCTCCCTGTGGCTCTACGCTTCTCCAGGAGTGAATGCTGCTTGTCGGGACTTTGATGCAATCAACTGGTTTTCTTATATAGGAACATTTTTGACCAATCTGTATAATCTGACCCAATCTGTATAATATGATTGAACTTAACTTTGTGAAGTGCCTTGAGATGACATGTTTCATGAATTGGTGCTATATAAATAAAATTGAATTGAATTGAATTAATTTGAAGGTAAAGATCTAATTTATAAATGTGTGTCTTTCAAAAGAAATAAGAAGGCAAAGGAGAGTTTGCCAGGCTCATAACCCTAACCCTAACCCTAACCCATGGTTTTTTCCAGAGAGAAAAAAGAAGAAGAAAAAAATGGTTCTCTTTGATTGTTAAATGACCAAAACGCTAGGACTGAGGATTTCAGGTTACAACCAAGGACATACGGTGCGAGTTCTTACGTGATGAATAAAATCTTAAACTCAGTTTTAAGCTTTTTTGAATAACTGCACATGCACAAGACTGGCTCCCTCTTCCGCTCTTCAAGGGGATTGCGTCTTAAAAATCTCCCAAATCCACTCTGGTCTTATTTCTTTCTACTGAGCCTTCCTCTTCTTCTCATAAACATGAACACGGTTCGCTTCTTGCGACTCTCAGCCATGTTCAAAGTCTACGGTGAGAGCAGTGGAGCTACAATGAATGGCTAACTGCTAACTTAGCCTCTAAGCTAACCATATACATAAACACTAGAAGTGCGCATGCCAGCCAGCAAGTGGAAACTAGGGAGGAAAAAACACGGACAATGGCGATACGTGAGCGTGTCAGAATGATTCGCATGTGGGACAACCAATAGATAAGACGATACCCTGGGAACTTGAGGGACAGAGGGGAATGAAAGCAGACACAAACCTCTGTCAAATCCATGCCCTTCGAACTGATGGGCATGGATTGGTTAGAGTTTTTTACAGGCCTGCAGCTCCCACAGAAAATAATTTTTAACCTCCCTTTTGTGAATACATAATGCATTTACTACTTTCAGGATGGAAGAACCATTTTACCCTTTATTACAAAAAGCATAGCTCTCAACTCTCACGCATTGACCGTGTGACACACGCATTTCACTGACTTCACACGCTCACACGCAACACATGGCATTTCACACGCAAACATGGCATTTCTCACGCATAAAAATCACAAAGCCCATCTGGGCTGCGGACCACAAAACTCCGCCTTCTGCTGAGCTGTTTCGGCTTCTTTCACAGCTTGTGGCCATCAGTAATGGGGTACCGCGCACGTGACGTCACCGCCTCAAGAGCAACGCCCCTTTTGCCGCTTAGGTAGGACAAACAGATAGAGAACGCACGTAGCAACCAGCAACAGAACCAGCGATATGACCGACTTTGCAGCCATTAAACTTTCCCAAAACGATGTCCCAGGCGCACGGTTTACTGGTCGCACTGTCGAAGAACACACCAACCTTCAGCTCAAACGATGGCTTGAGTGTCGAGGGCTTAAAAAGACCGGAAAACGGGCCGAGTTGATCGAACAGTAAGCTTTGTTTTTTTTTTCCTGCGCGGCGGTCATGCCGTCGTCGGCCGTTTTTTTGTTTGTAATCACCGTCCAGGGATCGGTATATGTTTAATGTTTGTCTCATTTGAAATGTTTTTGAGTAAGCTATCCTGGTAGCAGGGTATCATGTTAGCGCCTGCTACCATGATAGCCTATATGCTATCATGGTAGCAGGCGCTTCATTATGTCGGCCACCAAAATAATCTTACCTGTTCACTACTTGATGTCGCTGGAATTGGGTCAGGATGTTCTTCGGTTGTGCCCTTTCCTCCGACAAAATCCTTGCTACATATGTAGGCCGACCGCACCGATGGACCAAGCGCACACATTTCTCCTTGGCACTCTTGAATTTCGGGAAAGTAATGAAGAAAACATCCTTCATATGCGGCCGATCAGCGTACCTCGAGTCGCTGTTGCACGTTCCATGGTCTTAGATTTTGGAAAAAGCAGTCTTTTAAACGAGTACAACCTAGGCTAACGCACGTCTCTTCCACAGCAAAACAGCGGCGGGTTTGGGAGTTTGTCCTACCGTGTACCACGTGATGTGACGTCATCGTGACGTTACGTTTCTAAAAATAGCTCGCTCGCGGTACCCCATTCCTGCTGCAGTTCGTGTTAACAGAGCAGCAGGAAGAGTGATCAGAGTTATGAATAATTTTAGTCTCAACCAGTGGTGAAAGTGAGCCGGTGTTATGCTCAAAAGTGCATGCCTGCCGATATGCATCCCCTGTCGCGGGAGCGCGCCTCGCTCTGTACAAATGAATATCGACGGAAAACGTTTTAAAATACGACCAACGGAGCGACTTGTTCTTATATTAATTATATAAAAACGTTTAAATGTACTTCTAGTGTGAAAAAAACTGTGTGTATTTGGCAGATTCGTTTACAAAAGTACGGGTGTTATGAACAACATTAAATCCAAAGTTTTTATCCGAGGTACAGCTGATTTATTTGTTGTGGTCATTCACACACAACAATAAACCGTGAGAGCCGACGTGAGTTTTGAAACTGAAAAGCTTTTTCTTACGCGGAAGATCAAACGTGCAGACACAGCGTTCATAGACCAGTGGGATGCATTCGTGAGCGTCAGAAAGCATGCATTCAGGAGCATGGGACATTTCAAACTTACAAGAAGAGACGTAAAACGGAATAGAACTTAACTCATACAATAATCTATTTATCCAGAAACAGTGTGGGCTTTCTTACAATACTGAATGCTCTATAATTGTATTTCTGTTATGTTTTGATTCTGCACATCTGCTATCTTTTTATTCTGAAAAATCTATAATATTACAGCAGCAAATTATCAAAGTTTTTCAAAAGCCTGTTTAAAAGCTCCAAATGGGGCTTCAGATCATACAGCAACAATTGCGCTGTCATTGTTTTACAGGGCAGAATTTGCATTTGCTGACCCTTGTCCTTTAATTACAGATGGATATACAGGAATACAGTCATACAAGTGTCAACTCCTCTGAGATAGCAGGGGATGCGTTTTTTGGCAATGGGGCTGCCAAAAAACGCATCCCCTATGTTTTTAATCTAAAAATTGTCCCACACACCTGAAATTCACACTAGTAGTTCAGAACACATGTGTAAACACGTAGAAAATGTTACATCAACTACAAGTGTATATTTCTATGAAACAGCAGGGGATGCGTTTTTTGGCAACGGGCTGGTTATAAACTGTAACAGTCTAGAAGTGCATTGAGCTGAAAAGAGGGACACATCAGCAGCTGGATCATGCATAAAGACGCAGCGTGAACCTCTGTGAGCTTCAGTGTTGCTGCTGAGGGGAAAATGTTGACCATAAAGACTTGATGAAACTCAGCCTGATTCACCAATCAGGTTAGATCTATAATGATAAACAAACCCATAGATTAATGTGTAACAGTGTAATAATTCGGTGAATAACTTAAAACTACTTAATTTTATTCAGTATTATTTGAACAATTGTGTGTTTTTTATGTTTTAATCCATTAACTGAACAATAAGGTATTAATACGTCTCTTTCTCTTTTTAACAAAAGTAATACATGTCTACTTCAATGTCTGGTGGGATAAAAATGAGATGGAGTTGAGACTCCACCGGCTCTTCCATGGTCCAGTTAGCCCGCCCCAAACAAGCCCCGCCCCCAAAATTAGCATAATCTCACTCTTAACTTTTGATAAAAGTTGAGAGGTCTGCAAAAAGTGTTTCTGTACAGGATTACCAAATCTAGCTTTAAAGAGTGAAAAGTATTAATGGGTGCTCTAGATCACTTTTTAATAGAAATTGACCTCTCTTCATCCCATTCTTCTAAGCTGCAGGAAAAATATTTGAACAAGTAATGTGCTTATTTATGCAGCAATGATTGTCAAAAAATATGCATATACTTTTATAGTGATACTTTAACTTTACAGCCAGATAACGCAAGTGTCTATTTGCTAAGGTGTCAGGTGGACTAGAACTAACAAAGATCACCTTAAGTTTATTCATATTTAGATTCAGGAAGTTATATGCCATGTAGCATTCATTATTTACAATATAGCTATCTAAAGAGTTCTGTTTAAAATTATCATTGGCATAAAATAGATGAACAATTGTGTGTCATTAGCATAGAAATGAAAATTTAGACTATGTTTGTGGGTGACAACTTCAAGAGCTAACTTGTACAAAGAAGACGTCCAAGGATGGATTCCTGTGGTACCCCAGTAGGATGACACCCTACAAGCATTGTAAAACATGTCTTGCCAATACTGAATGAAACCACCTTTAAAATCTGTCAGAAATGCCATAAAACGCAATTACATAATTTTGGTATGTTTCCCTTTTAAGTTTGCTTAAATACTTTGAAACTGCGGCATTTTAACCCAAAGCTATCATACTCTAAGATATATCCGCCCATGCCTACTTAATACATAATTACAGAAAACAACACGTAGTCCTCCTGACATATTCAATAAATATTGTGTCTCATGAGGTAAAATAAAACCTCAAAGCTGCACAATATTGACTCCTGTGTATTTCAAGTAAGGACTGAGCTCTGGTTTGGATTCATGAGTTCAGATATTTCATCATACTATTGGAAGTGCAGCAAACTTGACAAGATAAAATGAACCAGGGTGCTCATCCATCATAGCTGATGACACACAACTATCCAGTCTGTTTGCTGACAATGGACCATTTTTCAACATAGCCCACTTCATTTTGCAGAAAGCACCCAGAATGTCATTTTTCAACATTTTCCATTCTGCCCAAAAGCAATCTTGTGAATGTATCTGAAGCATGGAACAGACGGACACTCGCCTCTTGTTGGAGTTTTTATAGCATACACAATATACTTGGAAACTGGCAGCTTTGTTCTCTCCTGCAGTGTCTATTATTCAAATGATGGCTAATTTTAATGCTGCGCCAGAAAAGACCGTCTCCTTGACACGGCACGCATATGAGGCCATCTTTAGAGAATAGAGCTCACACTCTAATTGATTGGTGATGAATTCTGAAGAAGCTGATGATCACAAATCAGCAGAGCAATTGGGAAGGATTTCAGAGTGCAGCTTCTGATTTGTATGGGATTGCTTTCAAGGGGACACTTGTAAACAAAATCCCTCCGTTATAGTCAGATTGAACTTGATAAAATTTCAGGTGATGCTGCTGATGGTGTTGAAAAGAGCAGGAGGAGAAGGCAAGGACAAAAAGATGACTAGGGAATTAATAAAGAGAGGACAATGATTTCCTCAAGGGAATTAGTGTGTCTGTGTTCTTGTATTTGCAGCTGAGCGAGAACATCTTTTGCTCATTTTACTAATAAAGTAAAGACTTAGATGTAAAGTGAGGATCTTTTTTTCATCCTCGCTTGAGGTTTAGAACTAACGTGTCAATGAGGTTTAGGTTAGGGTTTTGTACACACTGGTAAATGTTAGAAATGTTAAATATAATTCCCATTTGAAAACGTTTTTTTCTTATCTACTTACACAGCTCCTCTTTCTCAGATATTAACATTTGTTTAATAATCTGAAACATTTAAATGTAACAAAAGGCAGAAACAGAAAATATGTTTGACCACTACACCTAAAAATATCATTTTTGACCTTCATCCTAATATCTGTAGGGCAAATAACCTGTAGACAATTCAGATCTAAAAAGAATAACTGAAGGGCTTCTACAATAACGAATACAATACACATTGGGCCACAGTTTGAGGTTTTTTCCATGGGATGAACTGTAACATTTCTTAGGAACAGAGCGTACTGTAATTTTCAATAAAAAAAAAATCAACATGTTCTTTGCATCTTAGTTCTCGGGCATTAAATGTCAAAGCCTGGGCTGTGATGACTTCAATGCATGACCATTTATATTCATATATAAATATAATTAAATTAAATTGAAATGTAGATCATATTGAATGAGCTTATATTCTGGTTTCATTGATTGAATCATGCAGAAATTGGGCCTGGGAGGAATGAATGAATAAAGACTATTCATTGTCTGGATCCATATCTACAACATAAGCAACTGCAACCCTGCACTTGTGCCAGGGATTTATGGTTTTGCACATTAAAACTGTACCAATAATTAAGTCATTTGAGCGTCTTATGATGTTTTGTGTGTGGAATAAAAGCACTTGGTGCTGAATCCGGGACATTGCGATTGGCTGAGGATGAGTTGTGGGCCTGGACTGCTGTTAAATATGTGGCACCTGATTTACAACATAACACCTGTCAGTGGGATTACTTGGCTTCTCTCACACACACACACACACACACACACACACACACACACACACACACACACACACACACACACACACACACACACACACACACACACACACACACACACACACACACATGCATAGTGCAGCTTCTCATTCACTCTGACTGAGTGTCATCACCGGGAGGAGGATATTAGAGCTGAATTAAATCTATGGAGCTGTCAGAATGGGGCAGATCATCAATAACACTGGTTTGACTTGGGTGTGGCCCCTTGCACTGATGGTGTGTTCATGCGTTTGCACCCGACTGGCTCATCCCTGATGTGAGAGCGCACCCCTGCTCGCTTAGCGGTTTGGGCTGCACTGCCTCCTGTCCCTAACCTTCAGGCGTGGCTGGATAATAAATCACACGGCTAACAGAGCGAAAAAGCCTGTCGGCTCAGAAAATATGGCTCTTTTCATATGAATACATATGAAAAGAGCGTGTTCGTCTTTTCCATCTGGCCATCACTCACCCTGACATGATTGAAGATTGAAGGATTTTGTGATGCTAGACGTGGCACACCCGCTGCTAGAGAGAAGATAGGAATTCACACGTAGACTGCACAGATACATCCATGAGCTGGAGACAGTGTGTGTGAAGATCCCAGAGAGACACTGAGGATGGGAAAGATTCAAGCCACACACTCAGCAGCCCTTCCACACCCACACCAGTGCACGGTAGAGTTGCTGTCTGAATGACATTATCCATCTTCTTCAGATCAGTGACACTCCCAGATTTATCTCTGGGATGCTGATGGTGGACTATGGCTCCCAGATAGCCAATCACAGTAGAATAGACCAAGCAAAACAGCTGACCCCTCCAGACCTCAACACACACGTCTAAGGCTGGTTCTCCTTCATTTGCCTCTGACCACTGCAATGCAGTATCGAAGAGTTGTAACTTTGAATAAGCGCTAACGCCCACATACTGTCTTTAGATTTAGTCGGCAAGCTGCTTTTCTATGCAGGAAAAAAACGAATAATGAACTAAACTTTTGTCTTAATTCTTGCAGAAAGAAACCTCAAATGACACCTTGTGCTAAGGTTGTTTTCAAGTCTTGTCTTTTTAGCTCTGCACAAAATCCAGCCATTAAGCGTTTAATGAATTTTTATGATTGTTCCTGTAACTATGAATGTTATTTGAAATACTAAGAAACACATCATTTTCACTTGCTAATTGTAATTAGTAAACAAAATGCAGCTGTTTTTCCAACTGTGACCCGGTTGACTGAGATGTCATTCCCAGATTTGATTCTTAACGTAAGTAGAAAGTAATAGCATTTAGCCAATCTTCAAATAAGTTGTTGTAGTGTTCAGTTTAGTTAGATGATAATGCAAAGGACGTGCAAAGTAGCCACTGGCCTAATAATCATCATCATTTTTTATTTGTCATTCCAAAATACGTTTCAATCAGTGTTGGAATGCATGTTGGACTAATGCTACTAAATGCTACTTTTTTTTCTGCTCTGCTCAATAGTAGGGCCGATCAGAGCCGAACACGGCCGAGATATGACGTGAACAGACTGCTGTTCACTAATTGGCCCTGGGCAAGGAGAAAGTTTTCTCCTTGGAAGTCCTGAGAAAAGTTAAACAAAAGAGCAACAACGCTAATATAAAGTACCACCATGGACAGAGTGAGTCAAACCAAAATATAATCTTACTATTTAAAAACCATGAACCACCCTGAAGGAAGCAGAAGGAGAAGAAAAAGGACACTTCAGCCTTTTATGTGCAGCTGGACACGCTGTATTTAATAATCTAAATCAGATCCATGGATTTTGCAAGGATTTCACTCATTTTACACATACTGACAGCTAATAAGTTTTGTCTCAAAAGAGTGTTTGGTTCAAAAATTTCTTCACCACCTCTGATCGAACAATTGTCTGTGTGGCAGATCTCTGCCTTCTCCCGCATTGCTCCAGACTGCTCCGTCCAGTTAGTGCAGCATGAATATCCAATATTCTACCTAAACAACTAATTTCACTGCGGTCAAAAGTCAGTCAGAGAGGGGAGTCGGGGTATGTATTTATCTTATTATTTATGATTTACTTACTTATTTATTTATTCTAGACCGTTTCTCGCAGATCTCTTTAAACTGTTAATGTCACACAGTAATGCTTAATAGTGGCGGAGCGCACAACTCTGACTGCTGGAGGTGGGGCTAAAGCCAGGACTGATGAAAACCAACACCAGTGGAATAGAGTCTAGTCGGGTTCCGAATCAGAGTAGGGCAGGTGTAAAAATGGATATAATGTATGAAGTGGTGGGTAAATATGAGCAACCAACTTTGGTTTGTTAGAGTTACTTTGGTATGATATGGGGTCATAATTCAACATGTTTCATTCTGGCCTAAATGTGGATCAGAACCAAAAAAAGTAAAATAGGCAAAACAGCCTTGGGAAAATAATATACAATTAGATTTTTCATGAGATTTGAATTTTCTTAGAACTATTATGTTTCTATGTTATAAAAATGGTTAGAGAAAATAAACTGATATGTTTTATGTGAATGGGTACAAAATGAAAAGAAAGAAATGACAATGGATTCAAAAAAGGAGCGAGCATTGGGAAATCGGAGAACTGACCTGGACCTGTTGGATTTAGGGGCTAAATCTCCCATAAACAACAAAAAATATATTTTCCTTGGATGGAAAAACAATCTATTAACTGGGGGGGCGACAGTTAGGGAGTTTGTCCTGCAATTGGCGTGGCGCCAATTCGATTCCCCGCTCGGACCGTCTCAGTCGCTGTGTCCTTGGGAAAGACATTCACCCGCATTTCCTACTGACGGTGGTCAGAGGGCCCAGTGGCGTCAATGTATGGAAGCCTCCCCTCTGTCAGTCTACCCCAGGGCAGCTGTGGCTACTAACAGCTCACCACCGTCAGGGTGTAAATGGGGGAATGACTGATTGTAGTGTAAAGCGCTTTGGGGTCGTCAGACTAGTTAAAGTTAAAGTACAAGTTAAAGTACAAGCCATTTATCATTTAACTGATTAAAACTGTATTTTCCACTTAGATTCTTTCTTTTACAGAGGAAAATACATTCTTCCAGTAAACAAAGACTAGTGAGGTTGAGTCCATACCCAGGCATGCACAACAGAACTCCTAATCCTCTTTGTTACTTCCCATTCTTGCTCTCTTTCTTTCCCTATAACCTATATATAATAATTTACCATCATCGTCAGTGGATTTCCTATCCAACCTGCAATACTCCTTTAATTTACTGCATCTACTGCATTCATTTTTCATCATTTCCTATTACTTTTTTCTTTCTTTTCCAACATTCTTTATTTCCCCTCTCTTTGGTTTGGCTTAATATCTCCCAAATCCCCAGACTGATTTCCTCTTCAATATTCTTTCTGTCACCTTCAACCTCTACATCCTCAAATCTATCCATTATCCCATCTATTATTTTCTTTTCCAGTCATTCTTTCACTAAGCGTGCTGCCTCTCAATGGTCTCATTGTTATCAATCAGACAATGTTAGGCTTATCACCGATTCTCTCCTCAGAACTATTTCCACTGCTCCTGTTCTTCTCCTTTGTTCAACTCATACTTAGCTAAACCTCACCACATGGGAAAGCGTTGCATCCTAATCACCATGGTGATGAGTCAAACAGTGTAGCCTTGCAAGCCTTCCTGCTAATTGAAATCATTACAACATGAAGCAGCTGCTGTCTTAGTCCATCTTATTTCCCTCCTCCTGGTTTCTCCTCTGCCTCAGCCATTGCCTCTCTTGTTTCTACCTCCATATAATAAAGGTTTCTTTTTACAGAGTATTGTTCCCACTTAAAAAATTAACTTTTCTCTTATCAGTCCTCAAGAACTTTAATGATGTCATTAAAATAGAGACCATAGCTAATAAAAAAAGCCTAAAAACGGACCTGGGAGTGAGTTGTTAAGAACTTAATTGATGCTTCTATGATGCAACTTTTCTTCTGAAGACTGGTGGGAATGCTGTTGGGCTGATGAAAACGGCTCTATGAAGAACATCTACTGTCCGGAAATGGAAACATCCTTTACCATCCACCCCCAAACCTTTTTACTGGAGTTTAGATCAGGGTAACATTCAGGTTGGTCCAGAATATGAATGTTTTCCTCCTGGATAAAGTCCTTTTTCACATGGGTGTTGTGAATTGAAGTGTTGTCCTGTTGAAGGAGCCACTCATCACTGCACAAGCAAATCCCCGCAGTCAGAAAGGACAGTAGCTGCGACATCTTCTCTTAGCCAGGCACGGTTTTGACGTCCCATCACAACCTGAGACTCCATCGTGCTATTGAAGAAAAAGCTGCTCATGATTGAGCTTTACCCACTGTACCATGTAGAAAACATTTCCTGTAGGTCCAGTAACATTGGAAGTCATCGTGAACTTCCAGATTTAGTGAATAAAGGGTGCTCCATGTTTGAGGCTAGCTTGCAAAGTACAAAGAGGCAGGTGTGTGGTTCGAGAGAAAATGCGAACTTTAGATGTTTTGTGCCTTTCTCTCACAGATGCCGTCTTGTGGTCATTAGGTTACAGTTCAAATCCGCAGCTGCCTTAAAGGTTTAATGGACAATCTTTTATGTATTGGTTCTCCCACATGCTAATCGTCGTGACACACTCATGTAATACCAGTGTGCTTGCACGTTCCTTGTTAGTTTCCGCTTGCTGGCTGTGCATGCGCACTTCTAGTGTTTATGTATCCTGTTAGCTTCGGTGTTAGCCATTCATTGTAGCTTTGAAAATAGCTGAGAGTCGCAAGAAGCACACTGTCTTACAGGTTTATGAGAAGAAGAGGAGAGCCTCAGAAGAAAGAATTAAGACCACAGTGGATTTGGAGGATTCTTTCACGCACCCGCTGAGGAGCGAAAAAGCAGGTAAGACGGTCTTGCCCATGCGCAGTTATTGGGTCTTATTTACCTACATTTCCAGAAAAATCGTCCACTCTACCTTAAATTTAGGTCAATGATCAATCTGGATGTTCACAGACAGCCCACTGAACCAACTCACAACATTTTTTTGGGTGAACCACTTCACAATTTCAATTTCTTCTCAGAAATTGAAATTGTACTCTCTTAGTGCAAACTCAGCAGATAGAGCACTGTGAGGGTCATGCCCATCCTAACACATTAAAAGACAGAAAGCTTTTTTGCCTCTGCCATTGGGGGTGAATGTCTTACAAAAAATGTCCTGAATGCCAGATTTATGTTCAAATTTGGACATTTTAAGGCTATGTCTTAAACTGACAAACAGCCTGTTTGTGTAAAAGGAGCTTTCAGTAATTTGTCTACTTTTTTCCACTAGTAGCTTCGGTTTCATTTGTTTTGTTTTGAAGCTCTTTTTACAAACTGGTTATAATCCAACAATGTGAAATAATAATGTATTCCCCTTTCTTGTTTTAGGATTTTAATTAGAAAAGACTAAGTTAATTTAAAACTCAAGATGAGAGAAATGAATGATCTTCCACTAAAACAACAGCTAGATTGGCAATCTGTGAGCCCCCGTATGGCTGATTTTATCTGGTTTGATGAGTAGAGTGGTTAACTTGCAGGGGCTGACAGCAGGATGGAAGGCAGAGAGAGAACAGGACAGATACGGAGAAAACTGCAATATCAGTTCAAAATATGTATGTGTTTTCTTTCATTCCACTATCCACTCAATGGCTATCACTTTGTTTACTCAATCAGCCATTCAAATTTGAGGGTGTATAACCTGGAAATGTGCAGTGCTGCAAAGGTGGAATTTAAACTTCTTCCTGAGACTAAGCACATTCAGAATGACTGATAAAAGGTTAGAGATCTATTCAGAGTCTCTGATTTTTAATAAAGCCAATGAGAAACCCAAAAGATAATGTGAGTTGAACTTGCTTATGGCTTTGACAGGAAGTGGCGGGGCAGAGGAGGAGATCTCAAACATTTGGAGGTGAGTGTTGTTCATACAGAGGAGGTTGCCGCTGTGCCAGTGTTTGTAGGCAGGTGGTAAGTTGGAGAGCAGACGGGCAGAGGGACGCTCTAACAGAAGGAGCTGCGTAGAACGATAAGGTTCTCCTGGGAAGTTTAAGGTGAGCTTGGAGTGGACTTTAAGGACACTGGAGAATGCAAAATGGTGCTCTGGGAACATAAATCCTCAGGAATCCAAGAGGTCAAGGAGAGATCAGGTAAGAGTCTCTCCAGGGTAGATCTGAGGAAGCCCAGCTGAGAGATCAAAATAAGATAACTCGAAGGTCACTTGGAAACTGAATATTTGGCTTGTCTCTGCCGGTACAGGATGACAATCAGACGTCGAGTGGTCATCGTTCCACAGTTCCTTTTAAACCCGGGGAAGGAAATTAAAATATTGCTCTCACACCTGAGCCCACGAAGCTAAACCTGTCACTGCAAAAGACAGTGAAGAATGGCACTCCGAGCACATTCACACTACACCATGACAACAACGATAAACTAGCTGGGGAAAAAAAATCACTTTTTATGTGTGGGAATTTTTAGTTTTTTATCAAAAGTTGTTTTTCATCCAACAGAATTTACCTAGTTCTTTGGGATAGGGGACTCGATCAGTCCTGGTATTTGCGATCCAACTTTTAAACTACGGAATGTGCCTTAGTGGCAATTCAATTGGAGAACTGCTTGAAATGATATTTTACTTAGTAGGTTGAGTTTTTAATCATCACATTGTGACAAGCCCCATTTGCAATGGGGCTACCAATGACAAGTTGGCCTATGTGCTCTTCATTACAGGGTGACTTTTTGAGAGGCCAGAAGTAGAAGAAATATGATGCATGGTTTTAAGAATTTTTATAAGCACAAAGTTTGAAAGATTTGGAGTGCGTTTGCATTCAGGCCACTTGAGACAATACTTCATAGGGAACATTTTAGTTTTGATTACTGAGGCAAGTCTTGTGCCGTTTGTCTCTCCCAGTTCTGTACAGATAGAGACTGAAAGTTTTGCGTGTTCTTCCTGGCAGCGTAACTCAAAGTCACTCCGATTAGATTGAGGAAATCTGTGAGCAACAATTTTAAAGTCTTGTCATGTATTCTCAGTTGAATTAAAGTCTCAATTTGGACAAGCATGGTGGTGCTCACATCATGCTCCATAGGGGGGATGTGTGTTTATGGTGTGGTGCAGTATTAGTTTCCTACAACACTACATTTTGCATTAGGGCAAAAAGTTCAGTTTTGGTCCAATCTGACCATGTCTGCACTCTCTTCCACGTTTGTTATCTGTCTACATGGAAAATGGGAAAGCTGATGGTTTTCTTTTGTTGCTTTCTTCTTGCCAATTTTCAATAAAAGGTTGGATTTGCTGTTGTGCAGCTCCTCCAGAGTTACCAGGGGCTTTTTGGCTGCTTCTTGTCTGGCCTCTCGGTTTAGATGGACTGCCATGTCTTTGTTGATTAGCAGTTGTGCCATACACTTTCCCAATTGAACCGGTGTGTTAAACAGAGCTCCATGAGATGTTCAAAGCTTGAGATATACAGGACTGTCTCAGAAAATTAGAATATTGTAATAAAGTTCTTTATTTTCTGTAATGCAATTAAAAAACATGAAATGTCATACATTCTGGATTCATTACAAATCAACAGAAATATCGCAAGCCTTTTATTGTTTTAATATCGCTGATTATGGTGTACAGCTGAAGAAAACTAAAAAAATCCTATCTCAAAATATTAGAATATTTCCTCAGACCAAGTAAAAAAAATATATATAACAGCAAAACAAAATCAAACATTAGAAAATGTCCATTAATGCACTCAGTACTTGGTTGGGAATCCTTTTGCACAGATTACTGCATCAATGCGGCGTGGCATGGAGGCAATCACCCTGTGGCATTGCTGAGGTGTTATGGATGCCCAGGATGCTTCAATAGCGGCCTTTAGCTCATTTGCATTGTTGGGTCTGGTGTCTTTCAGCTTCTTCTTCACAATACCCCACAAATTCTCCATGGGGTTCAGGTCAGGGGAATTGGCAGGCCAATCAAGGACAGTAATGCCATGGTCAGTACACCAGTTACTGGTGGTTTTGGCACTGTGGGCAGGTGCCAGATCTTGGTTGTGCAGCGTTTCCTGCCACATTTCCCCCTTCCAACACACTTTTTGTGAATGTGCTTTGAAACTGCACTCTGTGAACAGCCTGCTCTTTGAGAAATTTCTTTTTGTGTCTTACCCTCCTGATGGAGGGTGTCAATGATGGTCTTCTGGACAGCAGTCAGATCAGCAGTCTTCCCCATACTTGTGATTTAGTTTACTGAACCAAGCTGAGTGTTTTTCAAGGCTCAGGAAACCCTTGCAGGTGTTTCGAGTTAATTAGACGATTCAAGTGATTAGTTGAATAGCCTACTAGTATACTTTTTCACGATATTCTAAATTTCTGAGACAGTCCTGTATATTTATCTATTGACCCATCTTCTTTAAACTTCTTGACAGCTTTCCTGTCTGCTGTGTTTCTTGTTCTTTGTGATGCTGTTTGTTCTCTGGTGTTCTCTGACTCCTTCACAGAACAGCTGGACTCATACTGAGATTTAAACATACATACAAGGATTTCTGAAGGTAATTAGTTGTAACAAAACATATTTAGTATTGGACCCATTTAACTATGCTAAAATGTCAAAAAGTTCAAAATGTATGAATGTTTCTGCAAGTCACTGTGTTTATAGATTATGTTCGCTGTATTGACCTGATAATGCATTACGCTATTGTGAAATACATTCTTAGGAGCCTTATCTCAGGATAAAATTGAAACGGGTCCAAAACTAATGAATGCTGATGGATTAAAAAAAACTTTAATTGTCATTCAGTGTAAATAATTCAGACATTTAGGCAGTTAAAACAGAAAATAGTGAATTAAAGTTCAACCTAAATTGGTATATGTGATACTTGGTGTGGATAACAAACACTTCTGGATTGTTGAATTTCAGTCATCACACAATGATTTTCTGCCACTGAAAACAACTGTTTTTGGTTCTTTTTTTCAAGTTGTTCCCTGGTTGATCTGTTATTTCCGAAGCAATACAACATTACAAAAAGAAATATGACTGTGGCAAGAAATATCTACTTTTTATCCCACTGCAGTTAGATTCATTAATGACGGGTAAATAAATGCAGAATACTTTGGACGTTTAAATTACATTTTATTTCAGGTATGATGCTCTACATTTTACATGTTTTTATGGTTATCTTTTTATCTAGTCTTTATCTAGGTTATCTAGTCTTTTATGGTTGACGTATTTCTGTAATATGATATTTTACTTTGTCTTTTAATTTCAACTTTTTTACTGTTTGAAATGTTTTTATATTACTTGTGCCATGTGCAGATAAGAATAAATTGAACTTACTGGTGAAGGCTTTACGTTGACTGTTGTTCTAATTGGTACAATCAGACACAGACCTTGTTTAGGTTTGTCTAAAGGATGGTCAGAATGGTCAGAAAAGGATAAATGGGAAAAAGGAAGAGACTGATAATTAGAATATAGCACATACAATATATGTATCTATTCAGGTAAGATACAAATGTTAGACACAATTTAGCTTAATAATAATTAGTTCCAGTCTCAGTTACATAGATTGTTATATCAATGCTCCCATTGCAGCGCACCTTTGCAATAGAACTAATACATACATTTCTGTGTAATCCATTGTGGTCCATGGCCACAGTATGTCAAATAAAGTTTGATATTGTAAAATATCAACCACATGTTCCCTTCCGTAATCTAGAAGGCAGCAAATAGCTTCCATAATGATTTTGGTGTGGAATATGCACCAAAGGGCACCTTAGCTGCAATAATGGCTGGAAGCAGTTAGAATCACTTTTACAATATCCATTCAGCTCATTCACCAATGGGGCTTTGGATGCTGAAGAATCCAATGCTGAAGTATCCAATTTTTTTCTAAAAGTAGCAGAAATTATCAATCCAATGTTTTTGCAAGACAGTCTTAATATGCTGTTCAAATATACTGGCTAATAAAGTTATGAGGTCCTTAAAACATATCCTCTGAAATATACTACTATATATAGAGGCCTAATTGGATATGCAGCTCGAATCCTCTGTAAATACACACCTTGTTCCTGCTGATGATGTTTTGCTGTGGAGAACCACACTGAAACACTTGTACAGCAGGTTTGTACGTACGAGGTGAGACAAGCATAAACAGTGTGCAGTGTGTAACTGACTCTGAATAAAACATTGAACTGCAAAGAAGGACTGTCAAAATGTAATTGTTTTTAGACCGACCCTAGCCCTTGCAATACTGAAACCATAGAGACTCAACACATGATAAAGCTGCTGGACCCCTTTCCATGTTGCATTAACTGTTAAAGCCCCACAGGATTTCCCCCTTTAAGGACAAATATATTTAAAGTCAGGGAAAAATAGTGCTAATTATTTAAGAAAAGTCATAAAAATTATGTCTATTAGGGCTAAACACACATAGCCAGAATTCCCTGGAGTGTGATGTCAGTGTAATGTGTAGCGATTGCTATGAGACTGTATCCCTGGCATTGAGGAGGAGCTTTGAGGATCTAAAGACGTTTTATGTTCTAAGGATATTTGCTTATGCATATGTTTAGATAGATTAAAATCAACCCCCTCACTGAGCTGAGACAGCTTTTAGTGGTTGTAATAAATATTGCCCACTGGTGGGAAACAAAATGAGAGTGAGACAGTCCCTTCCAGAAAGCTCAGACTTGAATTAAATTGAAAATAAAACAGAACTTCTGTGGTATTTCTTAAAGTTCACCCAATCTTTACAGATTGGCTTTCGCATAATGCACACAGCCTTTACAGCCTTTCATTAAGCAATATGCTAATGGAAAAAAAAACCACATCAATTCCAGTGGCAGCTTAATGTTCATGTCTAAAATTTGAATGGATTTTCTGAGGAACCACACATGGGTTCAAGTGGGAAGGTTTTTAGAACTGCTTGCTAAAACATTGGTATTTTTGCTGATTTCCAAGAACAAAAATAAAAGGCAACATTTCTTTTGCAGCTTTGCCCTCAGGATTAATGTGCTGTTTGAAAACCAGTGTCTTTATTAGATTCCCGTCCTATCCGGCCAGATGATTTATATGTTTCTCCAGGGATTTTGATCTTTGTGTGAGTGTGCGCATGCATCATCATATGGTGCAGCCACAAAACACATGCAAACTAAGTGAAGAAGATGAATGCTGAGCTTGTTTTGTTCATTTTTTTCCTCCGTAAAGTTTTGAGAGTTGGATCCAAAGGGGGAAAAAATTTGACACATGCATGTCTGACATGTTTGAATATACATTGTTGGTTTCAATTTGTTTATTCGTGTTCAGTTTCAAACATGTTCCAATCTTCCTGTTTATGATTATTTCCTGTTCATGCATGCAAAAAAGACAGATCTAGTTTTCAGTGTCACAGAGGAAGCTGAGGGCTATTTGCATTTGGGCATTCACTGATTCCAGTCTATTTCCTTGTCATATGCAGCATTCAGTAGCTGTGAAAAGGAATTAGCCTCCTTACAGATTTCTTCTATTCTGGCTCTTTTTTTGGTAAAAATTATATGTTTTAGATTATCAAACTAATTTGAATAATCAGCTTCAGGGCCTGAATGACTTTCTGTAATCCACTGAATCAAGAATTCTGCTCTCTACCAGAAACGGATGAAGAAGAAACCTGGCCATCCATGTGTGACTTTGAACTCAGGAGCACTTGGATTGTGCAGTAGTACAGGGATCTGTAGCACATAAGCAAGTTTAACACTGAATGGTTAAAAAATTTGTGGCCTAGTCAAAGTCTGGACTTAAATCTTACTGAGACGCTGCAGTAGGACCTGAAACCAGGTCATTGTTAAGTAGCCCACATGCTTGATGGTAGTTATTAGGTTTAAGGGAAAATTACTTTTTCATATCACCTCAGTAACTTTTTTGCCCTTAAGAAATTAAATCTTCATTTGATCACTGCGTTTTGTATTTGCTTCGGTTACTTCAGTCTTTCAGTAAAATGTGTTTTTGATCTGCTGCACATAAGTGTGACAACAAAGCAAAACCAGCGTATATTTGCAAAGGGGCAAATACTTATTTACAGCATTGTATGCCACTGACAAACGACTTCCTTTTACACCTCAACACAAGAGTCTCAAACAAAGAGTTAGTTTAAATAGTTTTATGGTGATAATCAGCAATAGTTTCTTTACTGATATAGAAATATTTTGTATCACAGTGAGTTTGTTGGAAAATGCCGAGAAATTTTCAGGGAGATGGACACTAAAAAAGCTCTTCTGACACAGACCGTGTGTTTTAGTTGACTTTACCAACATCTGCCAGCAAAACGTTATCACACTTATATGAAAATTTTTAAATCTAGCTGTTTTTAATCGCTAACGTCAGCTAAAACAGATGCCTGACTACCTATATAATTAGGGATGTAGTGCTACCAATACATGTGCATTCATACCAGATGATGTCCAAATGAGAAACGTTCCTATATATTTTTTTGTTTTGTTTCATTTATTTATTTGGTGAGCAACATTAACATTTACATTTATTCCAACTAGCTTAAATCTACAATAATCCAATTATTATTGCAAGTAAGAGTGCAGGCAGAGGAAATTGGAAAGAAAGGCAGAGGGAAATATAAGTGGGAGGGATGGTGTTACAGGGTGGGTTTTGTATATTTAAAAGTGAAAAGAGACAGATGGTGGGGGTCTGTGCCCTAGCAGCTCTTTCTCAGAAGTGCTCTTATCTACCTTGCACAGGCAGACTTCACAGCCTTTTCCTAGTTCTCTCCCTGCAAGCCTATGTACACATGATGGTGCTTATCTCTTTGGCCACTCAGCTAGAAGGCACCCTATCACATACCAACCACAATACTGAAGAAACACTAGATCGGCTGCCATCAGCGCTTCTTCTTGATGCCTGGTTGATCTGAATTTAGCCAGATGCTATGGTTAAGGAATTTAAAAGAATTTAACATCATGACTTTTAGATGAAATGTGTCGAGCCCATCTAGGATGGCTTATTTAATTGTGGTAAACAGTGACATTCAGCTCATCTATTTTGAGTTCTAAGAATTTGCTAAAGGGTTGAACAACAGGCTTTCAATTAAAAATTAATTAGAAAAGCATAAGAGTTTCTTTTGTAGGGTTGGGACTATTTTGTACAACAGACATCCAGTTCCACTTTATCTCTGTCAAAGGGAAAGAGGCTCATTTCTTTTCACAAATTATGAAATATCTGGATGTAACTGCTCAAATATTGTTGTTTCTTTTTTGTGGCACTGGTGGACTTTATTTGACAGTAAGCTGACATGAAATGAGGTCAAGAGAGCGAGAGATAACATGCGACTAAGGTCCAAGGGCTGGGACTTGAACCCGGGATGGCCATGTTTAGGATCAAAGCCTCCGAACATGGGTTTCCTGCTCTACCCCTTCATCACCACCGCACCCCGTCAATTAAACATTTTGACAGTGAATGTAAAAACTTTGTGTTTGTCACAGAATGAGCTAAATTCTATTTCACATAGTGATGACGTGCCCATTAGGCACGACTGTTAAAGGTATCAAGGTATCCCGAGATTATGCTTTGAAAATCCTTAAACTTTCCTCTTTACTGTTCTTATTGTTTAAAGACCCTCCAATGAGAATCCAGATGGGGTGCAAGGAAAAGTATGAGAATCCATTTATATTGGAACATACAGGCTGTGTGATATTATATTTTCCGTTTATTGTCTAACTCTTTGTCATGAATAAGTAACAAGGTTGTGATAATGCAGATGGATGGGACTTTAGCTGCTGTGGTGAAAAAGCCAGGGTCAGGAGGACAGTCATTTGATATTCATCCATGGCATTTTTTTGCTGTGGCGCACGCACGTACGCACGCACCCACACACACACACACACACACACACACACACACACACACACACACACACACACACACACACACACACACACACTGCGACGAGTGGCCATCTGCTGAATGATTGATGCTCCAGTCACTACCTAGAATGGAAAGTGTGTATATTAAAACCAGAGGAGCAGTGGAGAAGGAACTTTTGACATGGGGGTCATTCTGTCCTATCAGAGTTTGTGAAATCTGTTATTTAGAATCAAATCAAAATGATAAGTTTGACATCGCACCCTGTTTTTTTGTTGCTAACTTTATGTTGGGTGCTAGGGCAGACTCTAGGTTCTGTCAGTATGTAAAACTGAACAATCGCCACATGAAAATAAAACACTGCTCTAAGCAGGAGATGAAATGGGTTTATTTTATTAAATCAAAGTGTAAGACTGCAGAAAGACAGCTTAAAATCAGAGAAAACATCTTTACCTTCTTTTTGTTCATCCTACAATTCAACTAAAAACAATTTGTAAAATAAAGTAATTAATTTATTCTACCTTAGATTATTGTTCTGTGTCTGTGAATCGCCTTTATTAATTATCTGTAATTTTCAATGACGTTCTCCTGAAATCAATTAGAAAGACATTTTAGTAACACTTCTGCTTAGATTGAGCATGTATTGACCCCAAAAGTTTGGAAGTTATACTCCATTGTATTTTTATTATTATACTTTTTTTACAATGACTAAGTCCAAACTAAAGTATAAAGAAGAGATCCTAGTCAAGACTTCTAAAAATATTCGGAATCAGAGTCGCGGAAAAAATTCAACTCCCGGTACATTTTGTTGACATTAGCTGTACCTGTCTGCTGTCTGCACCCCGCCATGCCCCCCTGCTCTGCTGTAATCAAGCTCATGCATTGCACCTGTGAGTTCCCTCACGCCTGCTCTGCAATCAAGCTTATGTCATGCACCTGTGTCCTCTTCTATGTACGATCTCCACCCACAGCGGATCAGTGCAAGATTATTGAAAGCCTTAGCCTGTGGATGTCCAGCAGCCCTTCCATTAGTGATGGGGAGGTGAAGCCTTGTCAAACGCTGCAGCTTTCCATTCATTTGCTCAACTCAAAAGCCAAAGCATCACGATGCTTTGTTTGCTCTACTGTGCCATTAAAGGTAGAGTCAGCAATATTTCTAGAAGTTTCCCCAAGTCCCGCTATTTCATGTGCCCTGTCTGGCAGTGTAGCAATAAGAATTGCTGTCTTAATGCCAAGGAGAGCCAAACAGACTTTTACTTTTACAAGTGGAGCATTACTGCTTTTGCCATAGTGCTCCGTTTGATATTTATATGTAGGCCAGTGAAAATTGAGGACATCACAATTTCCCACTACTAGAATGCGCTGTTTCCCCACTAGCAATCCTGGAAGTCAGCAGGAAGTTAAAAAGTTAGTGTCAGCGCATGCATCTAATCAGCTCTTGGCGGGAGGAAGGTTTAAGCTTCTAAACGGTAAATATCTAGTTATCCTTATCTTTATCCAAAAATAGTCAACTAAAGTAATGAGCTTAATCACTAAAAGTCAGTTGACTATCCAAAAATAGTCAACTAAAGTAATATGCTTAATAACTAAAAGTCAGGAAATGAACAATTTGATGAGAATGATGTTTGGATGTGGTTGGTTACCTTAGATCTGTTGGGAAGAATGTGCCTACCGGGAGTTGACATTCTAGATCAGATGTGAGTTTATGCTGTAAATATGTTTTTTATCATCTTACAGTAATGTGTATGTTTTGGATGTAGAGAAAATATTGTTGTTTTCTTACTGTAGCATTTCACTACATCAATGGGCAGTTGGTTTTACCTGTCAGTTCTAAGCTGAGACCGAGTATTATGTCGAACCATCATTTTGTCTGAATGCCTGATATAAGTCGTTTTTTGTCGTTTGTTTGTATTGCAGGTAGAGACCACTGCAGTTGTTTATACTGACTTTATTTTATTTCATTTTTTGCCTCATGGTTTATGCACCATTCCAAACTCCATTAAATACAATTTCACACTTGTGGAGCAGTCTGGGCATAAAGACCCCAAAACATATCTTGTGTCTGGTGTCACTCTAATTCCACCAGTCCATATATATATATATATATATATATATATATATATATATATATATATATATATATATATATATATATATATATATATATAAGTAGGGCTGCAACTAACAATTATTTTAATAATCGATTAATCTGTGTATTATTTTTATGATTAATCGATGAATCGGACGACAAAAAAAACCCCTTTTATTTCTACTTCTCTTTTCCAAAATAGAACATTCAGACTGAGAGCAAATAAGCACACAAAAATAAGTTGCTACTCAGGTGTTTTGTTACAAAAATATTAGGTAATAAATATTTTTGCTTCAAATAAAGAAGTTGCCCTGGGTCTTTCTGCATGGAGTTTGCATGTTCTCCCTGTGCATGCGTGGGTTCTCTTCGGGTACTCCGGCTTCCTCCCACAGTCCAAGAACATGACTGTTAGGTTTATTGGATTCTCTAAATTCTCCTTAGGTGTGAGTGTGTGTGTGAATGGTTGTTTGTCCTGTTTGTCTCTGTGTTGCCCTGCGATAGACTGGCGACCTGTCCATTGACAACTGGAGATAGGCAGCAGCACCCCTCCCGACCCCAATAGGGATAGGTGTTAGAAAATGGATGGATGGAAGGATAAAGAAGTTTATGTTGACTAGATTGTAAGTCAATCATTTAATAGTCAGTGTTGTCTATCTGAACAGCGATTAAACACAACAAAAGTGAAGCTTTAAAACTGGGGTGTTAATGCAGTTTGGTGGAACCTCACCCTTGTGCATCTAAGGGAAATAATTGGGCATAACAATGCAACCAGAGCAAAAACACCACTTCTGACAATCAAATAAACCACCGGCCAATTTCATAGACTATTTCAGCACAAGCTGCATTTTATTTAAATACTACATGCTACATTTGTCCTTCTACATATTTTACTTCCAAGAACGTTTATTCTATAAGTTTTTCAATTTTTTCTTTGAAGAGTCAAAAAGGGCGTTAGATATTTAATACTTTTTATTTGTTCTGAGTTTTAAAATTTTTGCCTCTTATCATTGTGAGTGTCTCACCAAAATTTCACTATGGTTACATAACAATAAAGAATCTTGATTCTTTAAAAGTTAGTTTTGAGCCCTGCTCCTCTCTCCCATACAGTTCCTTCACTCAGACTTTATCTGCAAATTAAATCTTAAAGCTTAATCAACAAATTATTACCATCAGAATGAAATTGTACTCTGACTGAGAGGGATGGTTTATGATCCATCTAAATACTTGTTCCAATTAACTTACGGCGCCTGAGTGCAGAGGATGGAGCCGCTGCATTGTGGAGCACCAAACATTTTGGGATGATCATCATTTCCTGTTTTTTTTCCACATGAAGAAGTACAAAACTTCTGCGGTTGTTTTATGGAAATTCAGCGATAAAGCTTGCAAGTAAACGCACGTCATGATCAGATTATTTGATTTTGAGCCCAAATAAACGGTGCATTCAGAATACGTTTTCTCCTTTTAATCCAAATACAGGCCCGTATTAAGACAGCACAGGTAAGCCCCCCCCCCTTACCTGTGCTGTCCTCCGGTCAAAAACATCAGACATAATCAAGGGGATTTCTGTAATGTAATTTACTATTTACTAACTTACACAACTACATGTAGGCAAATGAGCAGTGAGCAATATTCAAATATCTCATTTTAAAATGTTGAAATCAAAAAGCACAGCTTTTGATGTTCATTTTGGATTAATTTTCTATAGCGTTAAAAAAGACAATACATTTGCACGTACTTGTGGACCAGCTCAGCTATGACAGATTGGGGAGGGGGAGTGATGTATCATGTAGCCTAATCTTGATTTATTTATCATTTATTATTATTGTGACATCAGTGTTCACAAAACGAATAATGCATGGTCTTTCAACAATTTCAAGTAAATCATATAACAATTTATGAAAAATATATTTTTAAAGCATGTCATGTGGTGCCTCCCCATGGTTGGTGCCCCTGGGCACTGGCCCACTGGCCCTTATGGATAATCCTGCCCTGTCCAAATACATTTTAATCTGATCAGGAAACATTGCGCATGTAAACAAACTCGGGTCATTAACCAGCTAACAAGCCAACAGCCGCGTTAGACGAGCTACCAGACGGACGTTACGGCTCAGTTATAGTTGTGATTCGGGGTGCCGCGCAAGACTCCGCCCACAGCCCGCTCGCCAAGCGCTGTCACTGTTTCCTCATTTTGAAATGGAACAAACGTCAGATACTGTAACGACTTACCCTGCTGCTGAGCTCCTATTGCCCTCATCAATGACTCCATGTTGTTTCAGGTCCTGTATCACTGTGGCGCTCTCGTGCCATGACAAATGTCGCACGTTATTTATGTTTTGGTATTCTGAAGGGCGACATGCTCCCTATCTTTTGAGGAATGGTTTGAGCCGTTTTCTCTGTGTCGTCATTAGTAGAATCTACTACACAAAAGCAGCATTTGAAAATCGCTCTGCAGCCATTCAGTCAGCATTGACGACTTCCTGCAGGTGAAGTAAGTGGCTCCACGATATGGCGAGTGGCGCATTAATCGTGCGACACAACGAATCAATGACGAAATTCGTTGCCAACGCTTTTAATTGTCGATTTTTTTATAGATTTTATTGATTCATTGTTGCAGCCCTAATATAAAGCTTTATTAGATATTATTCTTAACTTTAGGGACCGATGGGGGTGAGAGCAGGACCAAATCTCTGACCGATCCCTGCCTTTCAGACTGAAGGGCAGGGATTGATCAGAGTTTTTACAGGCCTGCAGCTTTCACAGAGATACATTTTTTAACCTCCTTTTCTGAATACATAATGTATTGACAACTTTTAGGATAGAAGGACGATTTTACCAAATGAAAAGTGTTTCTGAACAGGATTACCAGCTACAACTTTAAGTAGAGCAAGATAAAAAATATTATCAACAGAGTAGCTACATGTCTCAATATATCTTTAGAAATAAATAATAGTCAGACCTGTTTTAGGCGACATGAGTCAGTACCCATCTTTTCTGGCTCAGATAATCCCATATTAAGACTGTCCTGAAAAAAAATCGGTCAGATATTGTAGCATCTGGAACATGATTTTAAGGTGAGTAATATGTGACACAAGATCAATGCTGATCATGCACTACAGACTTGACATAGTTCCACATTGTTATTTTATGGAGGACTGGATTGTCACTGTGTTCAGGTAAATGCATTTGTTGTATAACTCGCTTCCCAAACAAATAGATTCTGGTGATGACCTCCATATTATTTATCTTTGCCTTGTGTCTATGTGTGTGTGTCAGAGACAAAAAGACAGCAGCTGAAGTTGAGCTAAAATAATGCTATCTTGAATGTGTCCAGAGAAATCTTCAGCTGTTGCCTGATGTTCTCACTGCCTGCAGATCAAGAACACTTAAAACTACAATTGACGTCACCAGCTGCTCTATGCTTAACCCCTCTGCTATCTGTACACAGACATGATCACACGTTAACGCAAACCTGCCATTATCCACAGGACAGATGTGGATATTAGCAGAGACGAGGAGCAAGCCAGCTTACAGTAAAAGTGTAAGAAAAGCGAGCAAACATGCTGACTGTCTTAGATTTTGAGTTTTCTGATTTAAAGATGTAACAGCTGGAGTCTTGTGTCACCGAGAGAACGGATTAAACAAGATTAGGTTGTTAGCGGCCATCACTCTGTGTGTGTGTGTGTGTGCAGTTTCGGAGCATTTTTTGTTCATCACTCTGCATGACCCCCCCCCCCCCCCCCCCCATACACACACACACACACACACACACACACACACACACACACACACACACACACACACACACACACACACAGTTACCTGATCTCCCACTGCTTCACTATATTTAGCCCTGCCCTATCAGCTTGCTAAATGGGGTAAAAATAGCTGTGCTCCACGCTGTCACACTGTGTGTGTGTCTCTTTCCTTTGGCCTCTCAAACACACAGAAACACTTCAAGCCTCTTCGTTTTCTCTTCCAGCACAACCTATTTTAGACATGAACTTCACAAGGTGTCATTTTGTGCCTATAAGAGCCTTTTAGCCTCTTTCACGTGAAGATAGCACAAGGACTTCATAGATATCCCACAGTATTAATTTATTAAACTCTTTAATCTATTCAGCTGTTCTCCTTTTCCAATGGTTTACCTGCTGTTATTAGATGTGACAGTTTAGAATATTTATCAAACCATTTGCCAAATAAAAAAAGTTAAATATTCTCTGCTGAGTGTTGTCTGACACGTAAAGGCAGTAAAAAAAAAAAAGCTGCTGTAATGTAACTAAAGGTTACCCCAGCGACTGACCCCCTTAACTTGTAATATATTTGCAAGCCTGACACCAGCAGCCTGTGTATGTATCAGTATTCTGAAGTATTAATCACATTTGAAAGCCAAAGTTGGAAAACAAAGTCACCTGCACAATCCTAGCTGACAGCACCGTCAAAGATAAAAGTCATCTTCTCTTGTAAATTACTCTGTAGCTTGAATGTGAAAACAACAGGAATGAATAACAGTATCAACTTTTTTTTTATTTGTTTAAAGTCTTGGCGCTTTACACTTTTAGGATTGAAATTTAAGACGTAAAGTTCTGTTCTTTAAATGGTATGATGATGCACTGGAATGATCTGAGCTGCAAAACAGTTATTGCTTTTTAATTACTTTTAAGGATCTTTTACAAATTTCTTCAAAGGAAGCCTAACGCTGTTTTGCATAATCACGAATGAGAATGAAGTATTTGTTATACCGAACCTGGGAAGACTTTCACTTTTATTTTGCACTATTTTTTTCTGCTATTATTTTCTTAACATGTGAATTTTAGGTTCAGATTTTCTAAAAAAAATAAGCGAATTTGTGATTGTTCCATGACCAACACTTTCTTGAAGTAAATATATTATATTATATGGGGCGGTCTTGACCTAGCTGTCACCAAGATTTCTCTTTAAGTACACAGTCATAATCCAATAAATTATCGTATTATTAAAAACGTTGATGTTCTAATAAATTATACAAAATAATTGAAAAATGGATTACTTTCTTTTTCCCCCAACACTTTAATGCAAAGTTTTATAAATTCTTGATCAGTTTTCATTTTTACATTGGTAATGAAGTTAGTCAGTGAAGACACTTGAACTCTTTGGTCTCTCTCAACTAAATTTTTAAACAAAATTTTAAAACATTTCCGTTACGAAGTAATAGAAAAAGTTATTTCTTTGATATTCCCTGCCTTAAGTAGAATAAAACAAAGACTATGGGTCCACAAATGTGATTTACAGACACTCCTTAGAATATGAAGACCTCAGTGACCCTACTTTAGTTGTTGTTTGCAGCAAGGAAGTGTTGCAGAAGGCAGGCCTAGTGTTTGCTGTAAAAAGTCATCCTGTTTCCAACGTTAGAATAACAGTGTGGAAGTGGAGTTTCTGTGTTTTGTTATGAATGCGGCTCAGAGGTTAATAGCTGCTCATGCTGACATTGTCTTTGTGTGTCCACAGGAAAACGGTCAGTCGCTGTCACGTCCTGATTGAGAGCAGCGACGGAACTTGAACCCAGTTGAACCTCACCAACTACTTGTTACCTCAGCAGGAAGGAAGGGAGGAAGGAAAGGAGGAAGCAAGCAAGGCTTCCTTATGTGCATCTGTTTGTGTGTGCAAACATGTGTTTGTCAAGGTGGGAGGGTGCTTACCTGTGCTTCCCTACACATGGATACACACACAAGAATGCACACAGAAATTGATCCAGATTTGTTTCCACATGTTTACATACTCTCCTATTCCTGTCAGGAAGAGAGTTTGAGAATAAAAACAAAGCAGGCTTCCTCATACGTCCTGCCGCGGTGTAAGTGTATCCATTACATAAGCAGGTGAGAAAGAACAACACTGCTGAACAAACAGCTGTCAAACTATCTTCCTTGTTCCGAGCAGGATGCATCTAATGTGCAATTAGAGCATGCAGGGAATGGAAAACAACACGTCATTTCAGCAGAACAGCTGCTCCTTTTGGATTTATTCAAACCAACAGATTTCCACTCATCCGTCACACGTGTGCCAATTTCTGTTTACAGGGATATGGAAATTCATCTAATTATTTGGCTGAATTAATTTCAGATGGTTTTTTTTCTTTTGCATCTCAAACATTGTAAAACCAGTGTTAAATTCACGATAACAGCATTTTATTAGCACAGTGTAGACCCAACAAAACTGGAGTGTTCCAAAGAACATCTCAGAAATGACGTATGTAGGAGATATGATTTGAATAAACGGGGCATCGCACCATACTGTATCATACGTGAAAGTTACACAGAGTGGAGGCAGCATGAATTTCAAGTCAACAATGTCATTGCATGATAAAGAATGCAAAGACTAGGGAGCAAATCATGCCATGAGAAGTGGGAGGTGGTGCAAGGTGGAGCTTTGGACAGTTTTCCAGGATCTAAAAAGAAGGGTTTACAATAATTCCAGGTATTTACTTAGAATAATTTCAAACAGGAATAAAGAGGATTCCTTTGGCTGTTCTGTTAAAGGGGACATATCAGGCTTTTCAATTGCAATGCTTTGGTCTGAATTCCTCGTAAATTTACCCCCACATTCTCCCTTTTTACTCCTGTTCTGAGGCGCGTCTGAGATCAATTTGTTTTGGTCCTGTCTCTTTAAATCTATACGAGGCACTTCACACACCCTGCCCAGGTCACAGAACATTCCACTTCACCCAGTTCAGCCATTTCTGTAGTGTCCTGGGGGACGGTGAATTGAAAAACTGCACATCTTCACTTATCGTGATATAACTTGGGAACCCTTGATATCAGTTTAAAAAAGTTGGTCCAAGAAATAAGAATGGCTGATTCATGAAATTGGTTAGCCGGAAGCCGATGGCCTTGTTCAGCAGTTCTGCAGCAAATACTGTGACATAATTGCTCAAAAAACACAATAGAGAACAGAGAAAACTGGATGACTTGAAACATATGAATCAAGAAGAATATAAATATATCTACGCAGCATCTGGACAGATTACATTTAAATTATCTGCACTCCTAGTACAGATAATCCTAGGTCCTAGGACCCCGAGTACACAAAACAATGTATTTAAGGGCTAAAAAAAGTGGATTTTGATTTATATGCCCCCTTTAATTAATTGCCACAAAGCTTCTGTCATACTGTTTCCAATCCTGCTAAGTATGTTGTTGGAAATCTTTAAGCATTACAGTGTACTTTGTGTGTTGCTTCTGTTGTGCTCCCATTTGTTTAGTGTGTGTTTGTTGGGATGGAAGGTGGAAAATTCAAAGTGCTCTACTGTGCCTGGATGGAATATGCTTGTCCTACTGTAATGTACTGTCTTATTTCATTTTTCTTTCCATACCCCCTGGTGATAAAGGTTTAATGCAGTAAGAGGCTCCAAAGTGGTCCAATATGGTCATATTCATGAAATGGGTTTTATACAAAAGGTGATTTATTTCAGTAACTCCATTTAGACTTCCATGCCTTGTGAAAAAGTGTCAGTTTTTCTTTTCTAATTGTTAGCTGACATATTTAAGAACTAAGAGCTAATTTCTTGAATGCTGTTAAACACATTTTCTGTGGTGCACAAGTGCACCTATAATGTCAACAAAGCAACAGTGACCTTCAAATTATAAGGTGCATTTTTATGCACCTATAAGTAAGTATCAGGATTTATACTTTGAAAACAAACTCAGGCGGGGTGGTCAAAGGTAGTCGGCGGGCTGGATCTGTCCCATGGGGGGTCAAATGCCCAGGCTTTGGTTAGAGGATAAAACAGTAAATGCACTGTAAGGAGTGAAGACTTGTTCTTCTCCTCAGACAGAGGAATTGACTTTCTTTTCCTTAGAAAAAGCTCTTGAGTTGTGCCTTCTGGATATGGTATTTCTCCTTTCCCTGTATGTGTCCAGTTTATCTCTCATCTGCAGTAGGTGGAAGATGATGTTTGTTGTTGGCGAAGCTGCTTCAGTGGACCCAGGTTCCACTCCAGCCACCCAGTTCTACTTCATCATGCCCTAAGGTACTCTGAGCTGTCTTCCATAGAGTAGCTCAAAAGGAGAGGAACCAGTTGATGCCTGTGGCACTTCTCTGTGTGCAAACAAAACAATGGTCTAAATATTGAATGGCTTAAATAATAGTCTTTAAATGTTTAAAGATGAGTACTGAATATTCCATTGTACACTGATGTACTGGTAAAACATTTGGTTGTTGTGTTTGGGACATTCAGCCCAAACACTACCATGTGGTGTTGGTACTCTGTAGCAGCCATCCTGTATTGCCAGTAAAGAGAAAGATTGCCTCAAATGCAGCTGTTTTATAGGATGTAAGCTGGGAAAAGCAAATAGTGTGATTGGTTAACATTATCTGAAATTCAACCTTTATCGTTTTCTTTTCCCCTTTCTAGCAGATGACATGATAGGCTAATTTGAATTGAGCAGGTGTACTTTCAAGCAAAGTATTTTTGCAAAAGTACTTTGTAAACGCATAGAAAGGTGGATGGGCTACCATTTTGGAAGCTGCTGCTTTGTGCTTTATGGAAGAAAATAAGCTGACTTCTTTGGCAGTCCTGTCAAGGCAGAGTGATGCCTACTCTTGTCTACACTGCACCTCTCCATGTAATACAGAGAAGAGCCGCTCCTCCTCAAGGTCAAGATGAGAACAAATGATGAAAGTTTATAATTGTATTTTATTGGGAAATTTCAACACAACGCTCCTCCTCCTCAACTTTATTGTCACTCCACTGACGGCAGCAGATGAAAGTGATTTACGTGTAGCCCAGGTACTGATTGTTGAACAGTTCTTTACAACAACGCTGTAGTGTCAAGATGAGCTTCGGGGCAGGAAGCTGGCTGAAACTGAGCTCTGGTGCACAAGATGTGTGGTAAGAACAAGGAAGTAAATACTCAGTCCTTATAAAGAAATCCTTTATCTCTGTGTGTAAATAGGATGAAAAGGAGTAAACACAAAGTACATAGCAGTGAGTGGTTTCTGTAAAATACAAGCATTTTCCTTCAGAGGCAGCATCTTGTTTATTTGTTTCTGCAGCCTCTCTGCTAAAAAGGTAGTGAAGAGCTGAGGGGCAGCTCATTGCAAGAGGCAGAAAGATGCAGATCCGTGTAAACAGTTGCTGTGAGATGGAAGCAGGAGGGGCAGATAGGGTTACAATAAAGACACATCTCTGCGGCAGCTGAGATCCTCTCCATATGCATTTGTCTACAGATGCACTCCGCTCCCACTGTTAATGCAGCTTAAATGGCAGACAAGGAAAAGCTTTTTGAAAGCACATCTATGAGGATAAGATACACTATATGAATAATTTGTTGGCTCCGGGGATTTATGCCAGGGGGAGAAGGGGAGACGCGACCATGGAAGCTCCTTGTCAGAATACGGGATGTGGAACAGAGCAGGAGCAGCTGAGAAATCAACTCACAAAGTCTCTTTAAGAAATGCACAACTCAGAATGAAAAGTAACCCTGTCATACCGCACACAGTAAACAGGCATGGTGTTGAGCGCTGAGACATAAACGGTGGGAGGTATATTTGTGAAGTGTTGTCAGGAAAATATTGTATTCCATACACTCTTCCATCTTAAAGCTCACCAACCATCTCTACATAGAAAGGCACTTTTACCTCTCCAGCATATTGCATCCATCCATCCATCCATTTTCCAAACCGCTTTATCTCTCATGGGGTCGCGGGGGTTGCTGGTTGCTGGTGCCTATCTCCAGCGTTCACTGGGCGGGAGGCGGGGTACACCCTGGACAGGTCGCCAGTCTGTCGCAGGGCAACACAGAGACAAACAGGACAAACAACCATTCACACACAGACTCACACCTAAGGACAATTCGAAGAAGCCAATTAACCTAACAGTCATGTTTTTGGACTGTGGGAGGAAGCCAGAGTACCCGGAGAGAACCCACGCATGCACAGGGAGAACATGCAAACTCCATGCAGAAAGACCCAGGGGTGTACTCGAACCCAGGACCTTCTTGCTGCAAGGCAACAGCGCTACCCACTGTTCCACTGTGCAGCATTTTGCAGGTGGATATAAACCACTAATGTTTTGTAAAATGGAGTACACAAGATACAATTTTTTAATATCTATAATTATGTACTCATATTTTAATTCTTTGTTAATTTTAGCCGATCCATACAGGTTTCATATTATACAGTGCATACATGATCAAATATTTACATACACCTCCACTGATATTTGGATAGATTTCCATTGGCAGGTAGCAGAGAATCTAAACACTTTTTGCATTCCAGGATAATTCTGGCTGGATATCTGACTGCTCTTCCAGGCAGCATTGATAGGGGTCTTTGGGTTCCTACACCAACATGGCTTTTAGGCATATAGTCCATAACTGTGCAACGGGTTTGAGGTTGGGGTCTTTTCCAAAACACAATGTTTGAACACTCATCTGTGCCCCATTTCAGCTATTTAGCAGTTGATTTGGGATGAAATTGAAGAATTTTAAGCAGTTCTCCTCCTTCGCTACTCTACCCACATTGTGTAATGTCCTAGCACCACTGGCAAGGAAGCAAGTCCACAGCATGATGCCATCAACACCACACTTGACAGCTGACCTCGTTCTAGGATTAAAAGCCTTGACTCCTCTGAGCATTATTGTCACCATAGCCGGATAGCTCAGCCATTATCTTGTCTGATCATAAAACCTTTATCTAGGAAATATTTGGCTTGCACATGTGAGAAGCTCTAAATTTTAGTTGTGACTGAAGTCAGTTTTGTAAAGCCACCTCTTCTTTCTTGGTGGTATGGTCTAATTCAATGTTGGTGTTAAACAATTTTTTTAACATCCAGAGACATCAGACACATCAGATATGACAGTTTGGATTGTTTGGGGCCTGCTGCCTTTCTCCATCCGTCCCTGCATCAGCGGCAGGGTAAAAAAAACTGAGAAAGAAACGCATTATTAATAGCCAATTTATTTTCATTTCAATCTAAACTTTGAAACTATATTTGACAACATAAACTAACATACACATGTTGTTTTATAAATGATCTTTACCTTTGGAGAACTCAAATGAGGTTTGGTGGAAAGAAAGTTTGACATTTGGCTGCGGCTAAGTTGGAAATAGGAAAAAATAAAAACTTTGGTGATAAGTGAAATTTGGAGTGTTCAGTTCGGATCCTTTATACTGCGGCAATTCACAACATGACCTGATAGCTACACAATATCATGAACTCTGGAAACTTTACACCACTATAGCTATAGCTATAAAAAATGTGATGGTTAAAATTAGGAACGCTTATGGTGTATTGCAATATGGCAAGATTTGCCATGTAAATTTTTTTCTGCACTAATTGGATCATCATCTCTAAAAAAAGGATTTGGCACCCGTAAGATAATGCAATAAGACATAAGCATGACTTATATGCTGGAGTCTATGAAGGAAACACTTAAATTTAGTAGTACATATAGTAATTTTAACAAAACATTTATCTCAACAACTAAAGCCGCGGGTGACCCCTAGTCTAGAAGGCTTCAAATTTTTTTTTTACTTGCTCCAAATCTCTTCACCTCTCGAAAACATCCTAATTTTCCACGTCTAAATATAAATCTGTCCCAACAAGGACCGACGCTAAACCACTCATGGACAGCGTTTTCCGTCTTCTGTCAGTCAAACAGATGAGCAGGAAGGGGGGTCAATGATGGTGGTAATGATCCTGCTATGAATAAACCAGTTAGAGGAAGTAGTGCTCCCATTAGCTTTTCCTCCTCGGGCTATTAATAACCACAGAGCTGCTGCCTCCTCCACAATCAATACGCATACGCAGCAGGACACAGTTAAAGCACACTCTGGTGTTTGATCTGAGAGTAAAGCTCAGCAGGTTCAGGGGAAAGGGGATTTAGTGTTTTATGGCCATCTTTTTGATGTTTTAAAGCTAATATCAGGGGAATGGTTATTTATATGTGCTAGTCAAGGGATTGCTCCAGATCTCATTCATAGTAGTTTCCTAAATAAGCTACATCTACCATGAATGTACTAAATCCACACATTTCACTCACAATGTTGCATTTTATTCACGATCATTCTGTATCTGAGAGAAAACTATGATTATGTGTATAGAGTATGTTTCCACTGGCCTTTTAGTACCCATAGTATGGGTACTAAAATGCCCATGGTCATGTCGGCTCAAACTGAAGTAAATCTCATCTGAAAGTGACACTTTCACAGACATCTAAACCTTATTATAAGCCCCTTTCAACCAGACACCTCCAACCGCCTCATATTATTTATCAAAGGACTGAAGTAGCAAAGGAGGGTTGAAATCACCCCACTGGGTTGCCAGGTAGTGACAGCAAAGTAATGGTCAAATCATGTAAGGGTTTGCTGTAGGGAAGATCTTGTGGCAATATTAAAATGTCACTATATCTCATGTTATGTGTTTTGCAAATTGCTATTTGGTTGCTAATAACATAGGACTTTTTCTTAAGTTTAAATTATTACCATAAGACGTTGACATGAAGGTGAGTGCTGGGACTTATGTTGTCTCTTATTTTGAAGTAAGAAAGGAAGTGCATTTTGATTTGTCCTTTGATTGAGACAACTGAATTATAAAGACAGCCCTTTGAGCTAGCCAGCAACATTTGATTACAAAAGCATTGAAGAAACCGCCACTACTTTTAAACAGTTGTGTGGCAGGATTTTAAAGACTAGGTAGAAAAAAATAATTTATTGGCAGAATAACAGGGAAGATATGAATGATTTGAAAGCTCTATGTGAATACTGCGACTGGCTAATAACAACATTTTTGACATCAATGTTGGCTTTTCGAATGAGTCCGGACTTGCTTCACCTTGAACTTAAAGTCAAAAATAAATAGACTGATCAAACCTTAATGAGACAGTTCTGTAAAGAACAGAAGTAATAAAACACAGTGTGAGATTTATGAAACCGTTATGCTATTTGTAAGAACATAAAAGGAAGAACTGTAATGGGTTTTTGGCAATTGGAGCATCTTAGAATCGACATAAAGGACAAAAACCACAATTTATGAACTTGCCAAATGTGCACTGATGACAGGTTCTTGACAACAATTTATCTTTGAGAATTTTTCTTGATTTGTTAAAACAACCATACAGAACCATTCTTAGTTTTTCCAAAAAACATCAATGAAATCTCATCTTTACTCATTCTTATCAGCCACTAGCTGCATGTGTCGATACAACCAGCAGCCAGCTTTGCAGCCCGAGGATGATCTTATGAGACCGGCTAGCCATGGGATTCAATATAAAACACGTCATTTGATGAGCACAATTTTTGCCTTTAGATGTGTCATGCTAACGTGAGACTCATCCACTGTATGCTTTATTATGTTGGCCTTGTATGTCAAGAATAAATTGATGCTGTTCACATAAGATCTCAAAATCAGCATGTCAAAGGAATTTATATTTCTGTGTGAAATAATTATTTAGGGTTTCTGCGTTTTATGATGAGGTTAGATTTTGGGCATTTTTTTCAGATGTGCAAGCTCTCTGGGAATCTGTTATGATTTTTTCCCCAGTAAAAAAAAAAAGAATTAACGTGAGCATTTCATGTCAGTTTGAGTAATTTAGACCACAGCAGCTTTGTTTCCACCCTTATTTTACAGAAGCTTTTCAGATAAATTACATTTGCAGTGAAATTCTATTTGCTGTATTTTTTGTTTGAGAAAGAGTGCACTCAATAAAATAGGCCTGTAACTACTGTAATGGCTGCTTTTAAACGGCTGTTTTCAGTCTGCTCCTATCCTGTCTCCCTCAGCTGAAATCAAGAACACACCCTCAGGCCTGAGCTGTTTCCAGATATTATAGCTTGTCAGGCCACTGATATTTTGATCAATACTTCACTGCACTGTCAAATTTAATACTTTTCCTCAAGCAGTTTTCTTTTCTTCCAACAAATCCAAGCTGGCTGGTGTGCGCACTCATCTTGGATCCAACAAATGGAGAAGCGGTTGACTGGCTGACTCCATAATCTCCAACGTCAAGAAGTCTCATCCTTGTGTATGTGTCTGTTTTTTTTAAAATGAAGCCGGTAGGGACAAGCTTTATGAGGGGGGAAAGCTTATTGGTTCAGCTTCCAGAAACACATATGGAGACCAACCACATATGTCATTATCCATCCATCCATTCCTCTGTGTAGGCTAAACCTCTCTCACAAGAGGAATGAATGAATCACTCAGGGCAGTCAGTCAGATTCACAAGTGTGACAGTACTGCCCAGCACAGACGCTGAGCACTTCCTCAACTGAGAAATGAACAAATCAGTTAAGTGATTTGGTGCAGTTCGTTCACTCAAACCTTTCGTTCTTTTGACCAACACAACACTGGTGGTAAGTTCTGTTTGTTTTGTTCTGAAGCGAACCAAAGTCCTTTTATACAGTCTTCATTTTGGAGAGACAATGATTATGAAGCTATTACAAAACAGAACATAGTGTTAAGAAGAGATAAAGGCCTGCAGTTTGCCTGTCACTGGCATGATTGGCAGATTGAGTCTGATTCTTTGTTAATAAATGTTTTATTTAACTATTTTATTTGAATCAACTACTTAACAGAAAATTCAGTATTATTTTAAGCAGATACATTTCTCAGTAGGTTCATTTGACAAGCAATACCAGGCATTATTACCCTTTCTCTTCTGCTCTGATTGTAAGGAAACAAATTGTGGCAAATAAATGTATTTTTATGGTGGAATTAGCAACATTTAGAAGTCTCCCTGCATCACTACCACAAGTCCGTCAAAATTATCAGAATAAAACGTTTGTGTACCATCAAACCTGCTGATACCTGCTTAGAATTTATTAATTGGCACAACAGCTTCTGTGGCTGTAGCAAGATCCAATGAAATCTGTCTTGCAAAGTGCTTTTTGGATGAGATTGGATTTACGAAAAGAGCTGAACATGGGGGATCCTATATGCTATGTTGGATTTGATGATGTATTATGGTAAAAAAGTGTTAATGTTAAGGAACACTAAATAGACTGAGTAAGTTTGTGTATGTTCTTCATTCTTTTGTGGTCTATATAAAGTAGAACTGCAATGCTTTGGTCTGACTCCCTCGTTAATTTACCCCCATGTTTCTCTTGTTACCCCTGTTCCAAGGTGCGTCTGAGAGCAGCTTGTTATGGTGCTCTCTCTTTAAATCTAAAGGAGCCATTTTACACCACGACCCCCTCCAGGCCGCAGCGCTTTCCGATTCATTTTTGTAGTATGCTGGGGAAGGGTGTAATCGACAATCGAACATTTTGACTTATCCACTTTTAGCTTCCTTCAGCTTGTAGAACAAAATCACTGCCAGAAATAAAAATATTGGATACGCGAAATTGATAAACTGAAAGTCCATGATCTAGTTTACCAGCTCCACAGAAATACTGTGACGTAAATTGTTAAAAAATGTGTGATGGAAAACAGGAAAACTCAACGGCTTTAAAAATATGAACCAAAAAGTTATATATTATAAAAAATAAAGTTAAAAAGTTATATATTATAAATATATCACAGAACCTGGACAGACTACATTCAGATATTCTGCAACCCTAGAGACTCCAAGTACACAGAAAAATATATTTAGGGCCAATAAAGGGGATTTTGCATGATATGTCACCTTTAAAGTTTTATTTTATAGATTTGAAAGTCTATTACTTTTGATAATTTTTAGAATTTTGTTGCACTTTTGGCATAGCAATCATTTCATCTCACCACTGAATCAAAAGAAGTTTTGTTAGTCAGAGCTGGTTAAAATGGCTCTTCAGTCAACAGTCAAACAGAACACATTTCTATACAGAAGTGCATGAATCATCAAACACACACATGCACGTACGCACACAATGAGCATACATCAGAGCCACTCCTGACCTGTAAATGAGGGATCAGCCTGTCATTCAAAGCTTCTCCTCTGTTCTCTTTTCATGCTTCGGGCAATCAAAGCAATGCCTTTGCTGTCGGAGTGGAACATAAAGTGAGTGGAGAAAGCGGCTATAAAATTGATTTTTAA
This sequence comes from Fundulus diaphanus, assembly GCA_037039145.1. Lineage (NCBI taxonomy): Eukaryota > Metazoa > Chordata > Actinopteri > Cyprinodontiformes > Fundulidae > Fundulus > Fundulus diaphanus. The sequence goes on along the minus strand of CM073129.1, from coordinate 12,388,773 downwards.
TAGGTTTCAGTTCATTAGGTCTGTGTGTGTGAGTGTGTGTTTGTTCCAGTTGGGGTTGGGGCTAGACTGTTGGTTGACACGGGCCAGTTTAATACAGCACTCATCGCACCTGCCGTTCTGCTGCTTGTGGCAAAAAGAGACAGAATATCTACTGTCTGATATGCAGCATAATTTCACTGAGTGAAGAAGAGAAAATATTCAGAAACCCTTGGAGATATAGATAAAATAGGATTTCTTTGGTCACACTAGATCCCACACCAATAGTGTGAAAGATTAAAGAATAGAAACCACTAGGGAGTTCAGTGCAAAGCTGTTTATTTTAAAATCACAAGGCAGTTATTATGAAAAAGCTTTGCATTTGTAGAAAGATATTGACAATACAATAATTCAAGGTTCTTTCTAAGTAAGCAAAAAACACAAGAATAACTGCACAAGCTTTTCTGGAACTGAGTGATGTTAAATAAAAACATCCATTTACAGCATCTGAGATTGGACTAAAGGGCTAGAAGGTCAAGGAGGAAAAATCAAAGATCCCACTCTCCAGCTCATTCTGGTGCATACCAAGACATCTTCAGCTCAGATGGGACATACATTTATCCAGCAAATTCAGGGTATGCCCCAGGTTACCTCCCACTAGGACATTCCCAGAAAGACCAACAAAGGGAGGTCCTCTGAAGGCAACTTGATCAGAGTCCTGAACTACTTCCACTGACTCCTTCTGATGCCAAGGAGAAACAGCTCTGCCCTGAGTTCCTCCCACAGGGTACCTCACAGGTTGAAACAAAGCACAAACAACCAAGCACACACACTTGGACCTAAGGGCAATTTAGAGTGACCAGCTGACCTAACATGCATGATTTTGGAGTGTGGAATGAAGCCAAGAGAACCAAGAGAACGCCTAAGGAGAACACTAAAACTATACACTGAAAAGATTAAACTAGTAGAGTATAAAAAGGGGGCAAGAACTCTTTGCTAATGTTCTTTGTGTTAACTATTATTCTAATCTGGAACAACAGATTCAATCTGGGATCTTATTTATAACGTTTCTGTAACTTCATAAGGATACTCTCATGGTTCTGCAGCATAGCTAAGAGTAAACAGTTGAAGCCATAGCAAAGTAACAAAGCCTTAAACAAGTCAGACATGTCTCTGAAAGGAGTGAAGCAATCACAGGATTCCTAAACCTGTGTGGCAAACTGTAAGGTAAGGCATATGGTTCTGTGCTTTTTTTTTTGTTAAGCACAATGGGCACACCTGTTTCCTTTCACACCCAGGATTGATTGCATAGTGATGTACCACCCCAACTGTGAGTAACTAACTGTGAACCAATAAATGGGGCAGTTGTTTAATGAAGGCGTGTCACGGGCGTTTCATGTCTACCCAGCTGGCTTTTCTTGTTTAATTTAATCTTTTCCCATAACATTTATTTTATTTTAAGTCTATGATTGGAGGACTGTTTGAAAAAAAAGATCCTACTGTTGTGGTCTGGGATTGGTTAGAATTGTTTTGTTACATTGTCTCAGCTTTTCTTCTTTCTGCCACCCTTCCTGTGCTGATGGTATCCACTGAAGACGGTTTCTTTCTGCTGTGTCCATTCCCTCAACTCATAAGTGCATCAAGCCACTGTGTGCAAAGACCAGTGGGACTCCCAGACAAAAAAAGACTGTCAATCTATGGTTGTAATAATCTAGCTCTTATAGTAGCTATGTCCAAGGAAAATTCTGTCACAATAGGTGTCATTATTTGGCAGAAAAGAAAACTTGTAAATTTGAATAAATGCTGTTTCCCTTGCACTCATTTTATTAGTTCAACTATTTGACAATGTTTAGAATCTGACATTTGATATCTTAATGCCAAATAGAGCTCGACAGATTTTACTTTCACAAGTGGAGCAAACAGCTTTCGCCATAATGCTCCGCTTGATTTGTGCGTGTAAATAGCTTTATTGTGATTCCTGCAGGGAGAATTTCAGATTATGTGGACACTACAATGGGAAAGTAGGAGAGTAAAAGAAAAACAAGAAGAGAAGAAGAAAAAAAAAGAAAGAAGAGGTGAAAGAAAGAAGAGATAAAAGGAAGAGAATGATAAAACGTCCTCTGTCTGCTCCATCACCTGGAAAGAGATACAGAAAGAACAGCACAACCAACAGACATAAAGCAACAGATACAATCGTGTAACACCTTGATACCATTGCTAAATCATATGTATTATTATTTAAGCTGACATGTGTAATGTGATACCTAAAAAAGAAAGTAAAAGAAAGTATATAAATGAATTATGGCCTTTCTGTATATAAGTGATCATTTAATACCTGGGACCCGGCACCTGTGGGAGTTTGTGAGAGTGCACTAGTTTAGGTGAAAATTTATCCAGAAGGAAATAGTTCGATAGTGATTGTGGAGAACCGAAGACCCACCTTCCCCGAGCACAGAGGCAGGAGTCAGGGGACCCGTAACCCCGGACTCCCAAAGGGGCCCCCAAAGCAGTGCGCCCGAGAGGGGCCTTCACAGGAAATCTGCAACCTCACCCCCCCCGAGGAAAGAGGAGAGACGACCCCGAGGAAATCCCCCAGCTACCGCAATGCTGACGCCCCCAAGAGCCGCGGGGACGAGCCCGTGGGCTCCGCCGGCAGCCGGCCGCGCTGAAGGGCCGGCGCCCACCCGGGAACCCGCCCCAAACCCGAGGACCGTCAACGCGCCAGAGGGCCAAGGCGCCTGCCAACGCAGCGGAGGAGGGCAGGACGTTGGGGGGATGGGCTCCGCACCTATCGGAGACTTGAGGTGATCTTGGGAGAGGGAGCGGACCGGACCCGAACCTGGGAAAAAAAAAAAAAAAAAAAAATCATTCACACCATCCCTCCCTTGTGCCCCACAAAAAAAAAAAAAAAAAAGGACGCTGTACACACAGTCCCACTTAGCATTCACATCCAAAAATCCCAAGTGGGGGGGGTCACCACAATTCAACAATACGACTGCCAGTGCCCGACCCCCGGCCCCGCCCCCGGACCAGACGCCCCCCGGACCAGGCCCCCCAAAGAGGGGGGGCCGACACGACCCGTACGGGCCACCCGACCAGAGCCCCCCTCACCCACTATATACCTAATAAACCCCCTCCCACCCCGACCTTACCCTAGCCACCCCTGCCCCCCATCCCTTCCTGGGGAGAGCAGAGGCGTCATCCCCAGAGCCGGTAAGCCGCTGGCTAGCCGCAGCAGCCCCCCGCCAAGACCCCGGACCGAGTGGCCCGCACCTCCTCCAGGCCCCAGACTCCGTGACGCGATCGGAGATCGGGGGTGTGCAAAAGACCCCCGATCCTCCCTACGCCCGCTCAGATGTTGTGTTGTTGCATGTTGATCTTAGGTGTGTTTAAAACTGGGAGCACCGAAGGGGGTGCACGGCACAGCCCACCCCCCCTCCGGAAGGAAGCTGGTGCCAGCGCCCCCCCTCCAAGCAACTACCCAGAACCCTCAATGTCTAAATGCGAGAGGGGGTGAAGGGAGCCGCCCGAGGCGAGGCCCACACAACATAAGCCCCCCCCCCCAGACGTCTTCCCCCCACCCCCCCATATTGTGGCCTACATGAATGTGCGTTGTGAAAATGTTTGGAGTGAAAGTGTCTAAAATGCATGATAAAATTGGGGAGAGGGACGTCACCAAAAGGTGGCAACCTCCAGTAACGCCCTCTCCCCAAGGACCTACATGTGTGGCGGCGTGATGGAGCAGGCAGAGGGAGGAGTCCGGGGATGGGGAGCAAAGGACTGGGGAGCCAACCCAGGGAGCCAGCTCCCCTACTGACTCCAATAGGCACCCCCGCTCCCCGAAAGCCCCACTCGGAGAAAGGGGCCCCTCCAGCGGCACCACCATAGCCCGGGGGCCGGGGAGAGGCCGCAGGGCCCGCCAGCCAACCACCCACCAGGACCAACACCTCTACCTCCCCCAGCCCACCCCCCAAGCCTACTGGCTTTAACCCACCCCAAAAAAAATTAATAATAATAATAATAATATTATATAAATAAATAAATTAAAATATTAAGTTAATAAGATGGGGGACCCTGGCCAGCCAGCCCGCACGAGCCATCCCAAACCCCACCCCCCAGGTGAAACCCGCACCGGGAGACTACACGGACCAGGACCGGGACAGGGGGCCGGACACCAGCCCACCAGAACGTCCACCAATCCCCCCCCCCACCCCACCCGTAGATTTAACCCCTCCCCAACACTAACATTCAAACATCTCACCATACATTCGACACTAGACATCCAGGCTGGGTAAGTCACTACTCCCCCTCCCTCCCCTCCCCCCACTAGCAGAATGCCAACCCAAAGAAGGGGAAGAGCATCTGCCCTGAGATGTTAATAACCATGCCCCCCTACCAGCTCAACAGGCCCCGAGGCCCCCCAGCACACCAGAGGCCCCGTGCAGGGGCAGACACCTGGGCGCCCACCGGCCCAGACCCCAAGCGGCACACCCCCCGGAACCGGAACCCCCGAGGCCCCGCCGGGGCCCCCGCCCGAGGGCAGCGCGCCCCAGGGACCCCAGGCCCCCAGACCCACCCAGGACCCACCCAGCGACAGCACAGCTACCAGGTCAGTAACCCACGTCCGTCACCGCGTAGCTCCCCAAGAGCGCCGCAAGCGGTGCTGTGGGCCACCCGTAGGCCTCCCAAGCTCCTCCCAGATGGGGGCAGCAGACCCTGGAGTCAGACCCACCAAGCGCCCCACTCCAAGTGCCCCCAGAGTCCCAGGAACCCCTCCACCCAGCCACTGCGCCCTGCAGGAAGCAACCCACCGCCCCCCATTCCACTAAGTGATAGTGCTAATCAAAGAAGCCCAAAGAGATCGAACAGATGTGGATGCAGATGCTGTCTCAAGATTAATATGATCCAACAAAAGATCTCTATACTGATTAATACTGAGATTCTCCTTACTTTTCCAATTCATGAGGATAGTTTTCTTTGCGATACATAGTGCAGTGAAAACCATGTAAACTATTTTATTCCCCAGAGGGCTTTCCTCAAAATTACCAAGCAAGCAAACTGATGGGGAAGGTGTAATTTTACAGCTCAAGCACTTTGATAAGTCCTTACATATCTGTGTCCAGAACCTCTGGACTGGTGTGCATAACCATAACGCATGAATATAATTATCAGGATGATTGCCTATGCAGTGTGGACAGATGTTAGATTGTGCCAGACCCATCTTGAATAATCTTTGTCCTGTGTAGTGTACTCTGTGAAGGATTTTGTATTGTATTAGTTGTAAGTTGGTGTTTCTAGTCAATTTGAAAGTTCTTAGACATGTCTGAGCCCAGAAGTTTTGTTCAAAGCTGACTGATAGATCCTCTTCCCATTTCATAATAGGAAGAGATATTGAATCATCTATTTTAGTCAGTGTCCTGTATGATTTAGACAGTAGTTTGGGGGGGTTTAAATCTAGGAACTCTAATATATTACTTGGAATTTGTAAACCTCCTTTAATATGCTTAATTTTTTTTCCAATTATAGATTTAAGTTGTTCATATTCCAAAAATTTATTCTTACTAATGCCATATTGCATATTTAGTTTGGAAAAATTGATGAACTCGGTTCCATCAAGTAAATGTTCCAGATATTCAATACCTTTATTCTTCCAGTATGTAAAGTTTATCATATTATTATTTTGTAGGATGTCAGGGTTATTCCAGATGGGTGTACGACTGCATGGGATAAGTGACGACTTTGTCATTTTAAGAAACTCCCACCATGCTGTCAGAGTAGAGCTGATATTGATATTTTTAAAGCATGTATGCCGTTTTATATTTGAGCTAATAAACGGCAAATCTGAAATCATGATATTATTGCATATTTTCTATTCTATATCTATCCAGGGCTCGTCTAAAGGATTCTGAATCTGACAAACCTAACATCATCAATGATTAATGCTCATTGGTTAATCAAGTGTCACTATGAAATGGTATTGGTCAATGTAAATTGTAAATGCCTCAAATGGGATTAAGAGTTCAACCGATCACCTGATAAATATATAATGGCTGTGTGTGAACGCCAAGTGTTATATTTATCTTCACTCTGAGAAAGAGAGAGCGACAGAAACATTATATTAAGTTAGATTTACAACCCGTGCTGGTAGGCTAATGCTATTTTTTGCGGTTGCTATGACAACATGATTGGGAAAATATTCCATCTGTGTATTTAGGATTTTTGGTTGCCTGATTGCACATTTCTGGGGATCCTGTATGTGCAACGTTTTTTTCTTGGCTTTAGTGCAGTTGTGTGGTATGCTTCCACGCTTTTCAAGAAAGGTTGAGATTTGGGCTGGTTTTGGTTTAGTTATGCGGGTTTACATTTTGTTTGGGCTGGAAACTGTTACTGGTTACACCATCAGTAGGTTATCAATATATTATCAATGTATTGCATTCTTTAAGGACCATCCATCCGATTTAAGAACATGTGCAAGCACAGGTCTCAGTTCCTCCAGAGCTCTACTGGGAATTAAACAAATCTGCACAGCAACATGCCTGTTACACTATAACACGACTACATAATTATCATTACCTGTGCTTTAGAAAAGTATTCACATTGTAACCCCAGGCCAAATCAAATAATGTAAGTTACTAAAATAATGAGACAATGAGAATAAAATACCATGACTTGTCCAGCCATCAAAACACAATTACAATCATAAATGGAAAACACCAAAAAACAGATATGCACAACAGAGAAAAGGTTAGTTATTTAACTGAAAGATTGAAAAAGTTACTTTAACCAACAGACAGATCAAAACAGAACAAAAGTAATTACATGACATTTGTGCAAAAATAAGTGATAAAAATCAAGATTAATAAGATAAAAAAAACATTGTAGAAAAAAATATCAAATTACTGTGGAACAAATGGTAGCACTGTTGCCTTGCAGCAAAAAGTTCCTGGGTTAAAATCCCCTGCCTGGGGAGTCTGCATGTTCTCCCTGCAACTTTGTGGTGTTGTGTTATTACACACTGTTTTAAGTTATTTAACGTTTAATAAATAACTCTCTGTCTGTTAGGTATTGTCCGGTGAATATCAGCCAAAACAGATGATATCAGGACAATAGTTGAAAGGGGTGATTTGAGCACTGCCGTTCTTTTAACAGCAAACTCTGCACACATAAATAAGTGACAACTTCTCTTCAAGTTCAATAATTTATTAACAGAAATAAAATTAACATCCAGAGAACATCACTATGTAATGCTGTTTATCTGAATTAACACTATATTAAGATCAACAAATCCGCTCTATGAGGTTAGTGAAACTTAACTAAAACTACTAAGCAAAATTAAGATAAGAAGAAGCTAAGGAACTATGTACAAACAAAAGAAACAAAAGACAAAATAAAGTGGTTGATCATCATCATCATCAGAATAATTCAGTGAATCCTGGTTCACTGCAGATCTCAGTTAAAGAACCAAAGTTCATCTTAAAGAATGTGAATTGAGCTTAAATTAGTTTAACTAATTCAGAACAACATTTGGTATGTGTTTCACCCATTCACAATGCAAATCCTGAGTTAAACAAAACATTATTTCATGAAATAGAATTTTAAAGAGTGATTTTCAGTAAACTTCTAGAACGCTCGATTTTATTAATGCGATTATACCTCCGGGAGGTTAGGGATCGCTGTAGCGATCGGTCGCTAAAATCGGCTAATCCTAAAGTTATACAAAACACCTTTAAATCGACATTAATATTCCATATTAATGCGGTAATAACGCTGATAGCACTATCGAACGATGGTGGAGCAAAACGAAACAAACCTTGAAACGAACTGTAGTTGCGTATCCGAGAAGGGCGAATAGCATTAGCTAGCAGACATACGCCGCTAATTTTAAAAAGGCAATGAGCGGACCGGAAAAAACACAAACATCAATAACCCATCAATGTATAAAACCCTTGTGGAGATAACATTTGTTATACCTGTAAAAACACACGGTTCGAAGAATGCTAACGGGATCTACCTTGTAAGCTCCACGTGTTTCAAAAACACCATGAAAATGCATTAAGTAAATCTTGTAAATAAACCATTTAACTTTCCCTGTTTATTTCTCTACCAAACCTGTCTGTGTCTCTGTGTCAGTTCGTTCACTTTGGGAATCCAGTTGGAAACAGTACTCCCTGGAAAAGCAGCGAGCATGCGGCTAGGGCCTAGCCGAAATGCGGTCGGAGCAGGCTGCTCTGAGGTCCTACATGCAGTCTCTGACCCGGGCGCAGCAGGCGATTTCAGTCCAGATTTTGCTCTGAGCTTGGTCCTGTGCTGGCTGCAGGCGGGATGCCGCTCTGGGTCATCTCAAGTCTGTTTCCTGCAACAACTGAGAAAGCAAAACAAGACTGGTTTGGCATGGCCGGATTCTTTCACTTCGGCGTCTGGTTAAGCAGAAGGGAGACTGCAGACTTAGCTTTGATTCGGCCGGCAGTTCACCGATGCCAGTCGGGTCCTCCACTCGCAGGGGACGAGTTTTCCCCCTGTGTCGCTCCAGGAGCAACGGCAAATGAGCTTCACAGAAAGCACATTTTACTCTGCTTGTGAGTCTTTGAGCCCATGCGTCTGCATGGGTGGCTGGTCTCCCGGCGCAAGCCCTGTCGTCGAGAGTCCACAGGCAAGAAGAAAGAGAGTGAGGTATAGCCTGGCTTCATAAGCAGGGCACCCTGCTGTGAGAAGCTGTCTCTGTGTGGATGTGTGAAATTCCTTTGCTTACAACCCATTTTGATTTCTTCCTCATGGCCTGATGGCAAAACAGTGGGTTCTTCTCTTGGACACTTTTCTACCAAAAGTCTTGTTCTACACCAAGTCTTGGTGTAGAACAAGTTTGATTTGCGTGTTTCCGAACGTCTGTGTTTTGTTGCGAGCTGACATTTCCACCCCCTTTGGGAACCAGACATGCGTAATCGTGGTGTGGCGTTAAACAAAAGGGAAGGTACGATTAGTGGTGGTCTGCAGCTAAATGTTATTTGCAGTCCACCAAAGAGAAAAAGAGGACAGAACAGAAGGAAGAGCTTAGCAGCAAGATGGCGGACCTTGTTGCCCTGCATGCATTAATATTTGTTGTTTACAGATGTTCCTTTCCATGCAGCAAAAGAACATCCAAGCACTCCAGTTGAAAGGAAGACCTCGACTCTCACAAAAAGAGACAAGTCTAGGTAAGGTGACCAGTGTTGACCGATCCTGATGCAATACATCTGTACAAATGCATTACTACGTTTTATTTTGACATTAAAGGAACTGTGAAACATCATGAAAAGGCGAAGGGCTGCAACTTTTGGGAGGCTGAAGGGTAGATGGAGGTGTCTCCTAAACAGAAATGACTGCAGCTTGGACCTTACAAAGAAGATGGTTATGAACTGTTGTATGTTGCTAAATATGTGAAGCACATAGTGATCAGTACATTGATGATGTTACCATTGCTCTTAGCAGCAGTTTGGGAGGATTACACCATACGTGTATATAATAATAATAATAATAATAATAATAATAATAATAATAATAATAATAATAATAATAAGTTACTCTGCATTATCAATCAAACCTAATGTCAATCCATACTGCCTCACCAGGAAAAGGAAGACATTTCAGGAGAGAATCTGTGTTCAAAGTATAATATTTTAATAGACATTCATCCTGATTTCCTTTGACTACTTTTTACCAGCTCAAGAATGATATAATTAAGTTGATTAATTTACTTACTTATATATTGCATTTGTGTTCTAACACTGTGCATACTATAATGTTTATTATTGTTGCTGTTAGTGTTATTAGTAGCTGAGGGGGCCAGTATCAGTCTCGTGGTTGTAGAGTTGATGCAAGTAAATGCCTAGAAGAAATCAATACGTGGATGTGCCAAAATTTTCTTCAGTTGAATAAAAACAAAACAGAAGTAATAATTTTTGGACCAATAGAGGAGAGATCAAAAGTTAGCAAACAGCTTCAGTCGCTTCAGCTAAAAACCACTAATCAGGCCCGAAATCTGGGTGTAGTGATGGACTCAGACCTGAACCTTCAAAAGCATCTAAAGACAATTACAAGGTCGGCTTTTTATCACCTGAGGAACATTTCCAGGATTAAAGGACTAATGTCTCAGCAGGATCTGGAAAAACTAATCCATGCGTTTATTTTTAGTAGAATTGATTACTGCAACGGTGTTTTCACAGGCCTGCCTAAAAAGTGGATCAGACAGCTGCAGCTGATCCAGAACGCTGCTGCCCGCGTCCTCACTAAGACTAAGAAAGTAGAGCACATCACCCCAGTTCTAAAGTCCTTACACTGGCTCCCTGTATCTCAGAGAATAGACTTTAAAATACTTCTGTTAGTTTATAAATCCCTAAATGGCTTAGCACCTAAATACATCACAGACTTGTTATCAGTGTATCAACCCTCTAGACCACTAAGGTCTTCTGGCTCCAGCCTTCTCTGCATACCTAGAACACGAACCAAACACGGAGAAGCAGCATTTAGTTCCTATGCTCCACTTATCTGGAACAAACTTCCAGAAAACTGTAAAAGTGCTGAAAGCCTGAGTTCCTTTAAATCGAGATTAAAAACATATTTGTTTAAAATTGCCTTTGAATGTTCAAGTTAAACTGTTTTCAAATGTTCTTTTTTTTTTCTACATTCTATCCCTACTTGCTTTTATTCCTATATTTTAATCATGTAAAGCACTTTGCATTGTCTCTGTACTGAATTGTGCTATATAAATAAATTTGCCTTGCCTTGCCTTGCCTTGCAAGGGGAAAGGATAATGCCTGTCATGGGAGGAAGAGGAACCACATAAAAACAATACCAGGTACAGGTGCAGGGCTGGGTTTGCCATGGGTCTTTGCATTGAATTAAATCAATCTCTTGAGATCCAAAGCTTTATGACATCTTAAAATAGATTGAAAATAATTATTGATTTCAGGTCTAGCTTGTATTTCAGGATTTAGCTTTAGTTTTTGCCCCTTAATATTTGTTTTGCTTTTTATGATAAATTGCTTGTTTTGTAGACTTTTATAAACAGAAAATATTTTTTATTTCCATGATAAAATGCATACACACATGGTCTTCTTGAAAAAGGTGTTTTTTTACTGCAAAGAAAGTATTCATGTCAGAACTATGGTTTCACTTCTGTCACATCCGTCGAGTGATGGGATAAAAGGCCTCTCCAAACTAGACTCTCTGTATTACCAGAGGGTAAGCAGGTTGGGGGAACTGAAGTACAAACTGCATTGTTAGAGTATTTCAACTTTGTCCGACATTACAATAAAAACATGCATGTGGGAAAACATATGTTAACAACGAACATGTGTGAAGTGTCTCTGTCTTTTGCATTCTTTGTCTTATACACCCATTGCATTTCACAAAAATGCAAGCTACTGCAAAAGTTTGGAATCAACTTCTCATTCAGTGGTTTGTCTTTATTTTATTTTTTATTTTTATCCCTTTTTTTTCCTTTTTTCCCCCCTTTTTTCCTTCTTTTCTTTCTTTCTTTTTTTCCCTGTGTCCTGTCTAGCAATGTGGCAATAAGACTTGCCACATTGTCTTAATGCCAAATAGAGCTCGACAGATTTTGCTTTCACTGGTTTGTCTTTATTTTTATCACGGCCTCTGGGAACTCCTTCAAGACAATTGGAAAACCATTTCAGGTGACTAACCTCATGGCTAAAATATAAATGATATTTTGCATATAGCATATTTTCTCACATCATTGTCTATATTAGCCACTGTATTTAATCTATTTCACTGAGTAGTGCATTTTTTTATCTGAATATCATTAGTCTCTCCGATGCTACTGTCTATTTGTACGCGCTTTAGCTACTGTGGGTGTTGCTTTACAATCATGCATATTGCGTATTTTTCTCAGATTGTTGCATAAATCGGCTGCTGTATTTCATCAATTTAATTTCAATATTCCATTTTCTCTGAATATGTCATATTAATAATTGTGAAATACTCCATTTTATTTTTGTCATGGTTTAGTTTTTGGTTTGGCTTCTGTTTTCCATTAGTTCTCATTTTCCTTCCTCGTTTGGGTTTTTAATTATGTTTTTGACTTCTCACTCAGCCTTCGCTTCACTCCCTCTGCAGTCAGTCGCACCTGTTAGCTATTTACTAATCAATCAGTCAGACTCTTTCCACCTGTTAGTGCCCCTATTTAAACCTCCCTCTGTTCTCATTTCCTTGCTGGTCCGTCATCAATTTACACCTTCTCCATGCATGTCTGCCTGTTTGCCTTTGGTAACCACCTCTGCTTTCTCCTCAAGGTTTGCTCCCTGTGTATCCTGCTGCCTTGCTTCGGTTCCCCTCTGCCATACAGAAGAGCCTGCTGCCGAGCTCTGGTTTGCCCTCTCCTGAACTGGCGATCCTCTGCTGTGCTAAGAGACCTGCTGCTGTGCTCTGGCTAGCTCTCTGCTGAGCTGTGGACTCTGCTGCCAGCCCCTGGCTCCAAGAACTCTCGCTCCGGGCCGTCAGCTCCTGCCATCACCTACACCCCTGTACCTGTGCAGTTCTGCCTCTCCGGTCTAACCATCCATCATCCCTTTACCATTCAATAAAAACTCTCTATTTTATTCCCGTGTGTTGTGATTCTGAGTTCATCCGAAGACAAACCCTGACAATTTTATTAGACTTTTATTTTTGCCTGTCTGATAAATTTATTCTCTATTGCTTTAGAACTAACTTTAGATTAGCATTCTTTTTTTTCATTACTGATTCAGTGTGTAACTCTGTCTATGTGTATGTCATATCTTATATATATATATATAGGTTTGTGACATGTATGTATACACTTACATGTATGTATTATTGCCAACATGGGAGAGTATTTATTGTATCATGGGAGAGTATCTCTCTCTCTCTCGCTATATATATAAATATATTTGGAGAGTGTGCATCAGACATTTGTTATGACGTAGGATGAGCGTGATTGTACACGTGTGAGCTTCCCCCTGCATTTGTACATTAAGTTTGTAGAAGATTGCTGTAAACACTGCACTTTTCAGATATTGTGTATAAATAAGAAAATATACTATAATTTTCCCTCAAATTCACAATTATGCACTACTTTGTGTTATGGTAATGAAGTTTGGTTATAAAATTAAAAATTAAGACTTACGAGAACACATCGATCACATTCAGGTTCCAGCAAATGTATTCCCTTGTTTAATTTCATATACATTTATTGGGAAAGCATAATTATTCTTTGGAAATCTATTAATATCATAATTCCCTTTTGATTTTCGCCTGCCATTAGCAGTATCAGCAACATTAATGGATGAGCCTTCAGAAACCACATTTCCTTTCCCAGGGCACTTCTCATTTTTATTGTTCCATTCTTTTCATTCCATATTCAGAGACTTCCCTCTCTGTATCCATTTCTCTGGTCTGTGGTTACTGCACATCCTACATCCCCTGTTACTGCCAATTAGACTGAGAAACATCTTTCACTCCCCCTCCCTGCTGAGTCTGCATTGTATACTTGTGCCTCTCTATATTATTGTGGGTGATTGACCTTCACTTAAGTCTTTATGTACTCTCTCATCCTTACTGCCATCCGGCACTCCCATTTTGTGTTCAGATCCTCTTCTGTCTCCCAACACTATTCCCACAATAGAAATAAAAAGTGTACGCACCCCTTTGAAAGTCAAAATGTTAGAACTTCAAAGTAATTTCAAAACTTTTGCCTTTGACATGACATTTATTAATACTTTTTGAGTTATTCTCAGCATTCAGTCTTCTTTAGTTCACAGTTAAAACCAATTGTAGTTTTGTGGTCCTTGTAGGATTTTCCTGACATTGCATTGTTTTGCTAAACCCACTGCATGCAGGGTGATCACATATGATCATTAGAATCTTATTGTAAAATGGTATCAGTCAGGAGAAAAGCAAGAATGAAATTCCACAACATTTTATGTAAGGATAAAAGAGAACATATCGGACAACAGTACCTAGGGCTGCAAAGTATAATGGAAACATGAAATATCTTTGTTGCATATTTCTTTAGCAATATCAGCTGTCATTGATTAGTATTTTCTTCACTTACCTCTTTCTTTTCAATCGTACTAATGTCCCCAGTACTCTCCCTAAATTTTAGCATCTTGATCTTTGAAATCTGACTCTGTGTTTTTGTTATGTGAAACTCTTCTGCAGGCGACAATACAGAAAGGTTCACACGGTTTATTGACACAACTGAATGAATTGCTTCTTCAAAATTCAGCCATGGAATCCAGGCTGGCACAGAGGAAGACAGGTAAGTGGGTATTGGAGGAAGTAATGTTTGACAATCGATGATGAAGGTGAAGAAGAGATGGTTGTCTTACTGTTATGAAGATGGTCAATTTTCCAGCAAGAAGTGAGTATGCCTAGAGAGCCTGATGTTGGCAAGGTGTGGTAAGTGGTTCAGGCTGGTAAAGATCCTTTTTCTTTCTTCCAGGGGAAGATGAAGATGGAGAGCATTGAAGGTGAGAAAGGGCAGTGAGTGTGAATGGTGGAGTGGAAGAGCAGCACTGACATTGTGATATTGATTTTAATTCTATATGTTGCACAGTTCTAGTAGTGCCTTACAAAAAGTGTATATTTCTCAGAAAGTGATGAAAAGGAAGACAAAAACAACTTAGGAAGGCTGCCACAAGACTACAAACAATACTAAAGAAACTGTAGGAGTTTCTGTTAAGTACTGGTTGTATTCTACTTATAGGCAGTGAAGCCAAGAACAGCAGTTTTTCTACCAATGAATATATGTTTTGGTAGAAAAAGCTGCTGGCCCAGCTAAATCTTTTTACTTATTATTAGATTAAATTTTAGTTCCTGTATTTATTTATTTTTTTGCAAAGTGGATACAATTATAGACAGTTGCAAATTATATTGACTCCCAACCCAAACATTTCAGCATGTGGAGACACATTTTGTTGTCAGACTCAGTCCAAGCACACCTCCAAACCAATAAATGGATGACTTGAACCTGAAGAATACCTGTTGAGTAGCCTAAAGAAGGCAGTGGACTAAACATGACATTTGTCATGATCTGTGCCTGTCTGCTGCCTGAAAACTGTCACCTCCCTCTGCTTTACTGCAATGAAGCTCATGTCTCTCACCTGTGATCTTCTCCACTGCTCCACTACGATCATCTTAATGGTTTGCACCTGTTTCCTGGAATACTTAAGCACTCCACAGCCATTGGTTCAGTGCCATATTATTGAACGCTTTTGCCAGAAGACGCCCCGGCATTTCTTCCATGCCTGATCTTCTTCTGTCTCCTAGACTTCTCAGCCTTGCTCTGCCCTTGTCGGTAGTTGAAGCCTCTTGAAGCACTGATTCTTTCCATCCAATTGCTTGACCCTTATGTTGAGGCATCAGGATGATGGTCAATTTGCCCTACTGTGCTATCAACTGGATAATAAATGCATAACAAGCAGAGTGATTTGACAAGAATTTGGTGAAGCTTTAAACTGATTAAATGAACAGTATGTGATACCAATAAACTAATTCTCACTATGGTATTAGTATGATACTAATCTGTCTTTACGGTACAATAGCTGAATTGAAAGGGAAAGTGGAAACAAATAAGGGTTGAGGGTGTGATGTAAATCTGCTTTCATTACTTTGTAACTGTGTTCACCTTTATTTAACCAGGTAATGCCTCATCAAGTTAAAGAAATATCTATTTCAAGCTATACCTGAATAATTGTTATCTTTTTTGTGTCTTGTTTGACAGCGCAGCATTAAGAATTATTGTCCTAGAGCCAAAGAGAACCCAACACCCAGAAAGGGAAAGATAAAAGACGAAGACATAACGAGAAAAAGATGAGACAAATGCTAAAAAAAAAGCTAATAGTGGAGATGTATTGAAGTGAATCTGTAAGCCCCTGAATCCAAGCACCTGTAGGTGTTTGTGAGAGTGTGATTGTATATGTAAGGTTCAAGAACCAAAGCTTGGCAACTAGACCACTAGAAATCATTCAATCATACAAGTTACAACTGATTGGTAAAATACCTTTTAACAATTGATAGATGAAGTGACTCAGTCAGAAGACTCGGTGGGCGGAATACTTCGAAGACCTCCTTAATCCCACCAACACGTCTTCCATTGCGGAAGCAGAGCCTGAGGACTCTGGGTCGGGTTCTCCCATCTCTGGTGCTGAGGTCACCGAGATTGTTAAAAAGCTCCTCGGTGGCAAGGCCCCGGGGGTGGATGAGATTCGCCCTGAGTACCTTAAGGCTTTGGATGTTGTGGGGCTGTGTTGGTTAACGCGGCTCTGCAGCATTGCGTGGACATCGGGGGCAGTTCCCCTGGATTGGCAGACTGGGGTGGTGGTCCCCCTATTTAAAAAGGGGGACCCGAGGGTGTGTTCCAACCAGTGTTGGGCAAGTTACTTTGAAAAAGTAATTAGTTATAGTTACTAGTTACTTCTCCCAAAAAGTAACTGAGTTACTAACTGAGTTACTCCACTATAAAAGTAACTAGTTACTAGTAAAAGTAACTATTGCGTTACTTTTTCGTTTCTGGCTTTTTTATTTAATTTTTTACAAATTTTTTGCTGACATGTCCATTCAATGCACCCCCCCCCCCCCCACACACACACACACACACACACACACACATACTCCCCCTTTTGTGTTGAACAGTGAAGTGTGGTGAAAGCAGCTTTAATTCTCCATCACATAACTTTCATATCGCGCATGCATTGACTTTTTCAACAATTTTCTCTTGCGGTTTTCAGCAGCAACGGCGTTGTTTCTTATGGTTTAATATTGTCCATATGCCTTCTTTAAATATTTCTAATTCTACTCGCAGGACATGCGCAATTCCAAACTTATTTCCTGTCATTGCCATGGTGAATCACGTTATTTGCGTTCCAGTGATCAGGATTTTTTTCATGCTCACGTTATCCATAAGGGCCAGTGGGCCAGTGCCCAGGGGCACCAACCATGGGGGGGCACCACATGACACATGCTTTAAAAATATATTTTTCATAAATTGTTATATTATTTACTTGAAATTGTTGAAAGACCATGCATTATTCGTTTTGTGAACACTGATGTCACAATAATAATAAATGATGAATAAATCAAGATTTTTTTGATTTCAACATTTTAAAATGAGATATTTGAATATTGCTCACTGCTCATATGCCTACATGTAGTTGTGTAAGTTAGTAAATAGTAAAGAAATCCCCTTGATTATGTCTGATGTTTTTGACCGGAGGACAGCACGGGTAAGGGGGGGGGGGGGCTTTGAGGTATAGTGCCCATGGGCACCACATTGTCTTAATACGGGCCTGGCTGAGAATGACAAAGGGAGGAAGAGCTGCTCAGAGTTGCAGCTTTCTACTCAGTGTAGATCAGCCGTTTTTTCTGAAACGACTGTGCAGCATAGCTTTGCTGTGCGCGCTGAATCCAGATGCTGTGCGCGAATGCACACGCGCGCAGTTTAGAAGAAACATAAAACAGTTTGGCGCGTCAGTCAGTTCGAAACAGTTCCTCTATCGGTTACGTAGCGCATACGCGCGTCGACACAGGTTTTTCTCTACGAGCTCGACTCATGCGCCGACGCATCCGTGTTGCCGGACCCATGTTCTTTTCCTTTTCGCTGTTTAACTCAAAATAACGTGCTTACCTCCAAGAATCAAACGCTGTCTTCTCGCCCATCTTGCCGGGGTACAAACACAAATAGCTTACACACACAGGTGCGCGCGCACACACACACACACAGAGGCAAGGAGCAGGGTACAGACGCAAGCAGCCGCATCTGACTAAATGCAGAAAAGCAGGGACTTCACTTTCCTTATCGAGGGAAATTTCTAAAGTAACGGAGTAACGAGTGCTTATTTTGGAAAATAACGGAGTTACTGATTACTGAATTCGCAAAACTAACGCGTTAGATTACTCGTTACTGAAAAAACCTAATAAGAGTACTCTAACGCGTTACTTATAACGCGTTACCCCCAACACTGGTTCCAACTACAGGGGAATCAAACTCTTAAGCCTCCCTGGTAAGGTCTATTCAGGGGTTCTGGAAAGGAGGGTCCGTCGGATAGTCGAATCTCGGATTCAGGAAGAGCAGAGTGGTTTTCGTCCTGGCCATGGAACACTGGACCAGCTCTACACCCTCAGCAGGATCCTGGAGGGGGCATGGGAGTTTGCCCAACCAGTCTACATGTGCTTTGTGGATCTGGAGAAGGCATCCGACCGTGTCCCCCAAGGGATCCTGTGGGGCGTACTCCGGGAGTATGGAGTACCGGGCCCTTTAATAAGGGCTGTCAGGTCTCTGTACGACCGGTGTCAGAGTCTGGTCCGCATTGCCGGCAGTAAGTCGGACTCGTTTCCAGTGAGAGTTGGACTCCGCCAAGGTTGCCCTTTGTCACGATTCTGTTTATAACTTTTATGGACAGAATTTCTAGGCGCAGCCAAGGTGTTGAGGGGATCCGTTTTGGTGGCCTTAGGATTGTGTCTCTGCTATTCGCGGATGACGTGGTCCTATTGGCTTCATCAGGGCGTGATCTACAACTCTCACTGGAGCGGTTCGCAGCCGAGTGTGAAGCGGCCGGGATGAAAATCAGTGCCTCCAAATCCGAGACCATGGTCTTGAACCAGAAAAGGGTAGAGTGCCTCCTCCAGGTTGGGGAGGATGTACTGCCCCTAGTGGAGGAGTTCAAGTATCTTGGGGTCTTGTTCACAAATGAGGGGAAGATGGAGCGGGAGATCGACAGGCGGATTGGTGCGGCGTCTGCTGTGAAGCGGGCGCTGTACCGATCCGTTGTGGTGAAGAGAGAGCTGAGCCAAAAGGCGAAGCTCTCGATTTACCGGTCGATCTACGTTCCTACCCTCATCTATGGTCACGAGCTTTGGGTCGTGACCGAAAGAACGAGATCGCGGATACAAGCGGCCAAAATGAGTTTTCTCCGTAGTGTGTCTGGGCTCTCCCTTAGAGATAGGGTGAGGAGCTCAGTCATCCGGGGAGGACTCAGAGTAGAGCCGCTGCTCCTCCACGTCGAGAGGAGCCAGTTGAGGTGGCTCGGGCATCTGGTTAGGATGCCTCCTGGACACCTCCCTGGTGAGGTGTTCCGGGCACGTCCCACCGGGAGGAGGCCCAGGGGAAGACCCAGGACACGCTGGAGGAACTATGTCTCTCGGCTGGCCTAGGAATGCCTTGGGATTCCCTCGGAGGAGCTGGCCCAAGTGGCTGGGGAGAGGGACGTCTGGGCCTCCCTACTGAAGCTGCTGCCCCCGCGACCCGACCCCGGATAAGCGGAAGAAATCTAACAACAGGAACTGAATCTACAGATAAACAATACTAAAATGAGAAAAGACAAACAAACTGCACGATCCCCATGAAAAATAAGTAATCAAACCCATGGAAATCCTGACACCCAGACTGTATCCAGGTTTTCTGAATTTAATAAGCCTTTTAAACGTAACTCTGTGTCTGGTTTGAATTTTGGGTACCGAGTCTGGTTCGTGTGGCACAAAGAGGTAAATTTCACATTTGCAATGTGCTTTGGGCAAATATGCCAAGATGAGAATTAGCATGGAGACAGACTCCAACCAACAAAAACTGAATGCTGAGATTAATAAAGCATTAGTTTTTTACTAGTATTTTTTTACATGACAAAAAAAGTCCTTTTAAGAGGTATGTGCACACTTTTAAAATATACTGTACAAACTATCTCTTCACACTACAACTCTGATTAAAGCGTACACCAAACCTTCTTCTGCATACTCGATGAGAATCCTCAATGTGGATTAGGAAATCCTCAGGAGTTAACATTTTTCATCAGTTTCTCAACCTCCTAGAATAAACTAAGAGAAAACAGTCTGGCACTTTCAGGACAGAACACCAAAAGTTGCAATCCCATATAGGAAGACTGAGGAAGACATTTTGCAGTCTGTGCCGTACTGGTAATTCACTTTAGAGAAGTTTGACTGCCAAGAACAATATGTACCAAAGTACGTAATAATTGCCATTTTTAGCCCAGTCTTTGAGGCTCAAATATTCCTTTTCATTCCAACATCCAGTTATGATTCCTCATTAACTACTTATTGAAAAGGACAGAAGAGTCTCTTGTGGGACCTCTGCAGCCTCCGGGGAAGCCGGGGCAAGCTGGGAACATCCTGTGAGTACAGCCAGATTTACAGCTTGTCTTCTTCTCTTGGGTAGTGTTTAACGGGTCCTTTGGTGAGATTATGTTAGTGCGCACAAAGAAACACACAGAACCTCTTGGGCTCCCATTGTGGTTCTAGAGCTCCCACTTTGTCTGTGCAGCACTACGTGCGCAGCAGCAACTTGCACAGCACCCTGTAATGTGATACAGTCAATACGTTCAAAGCTAAAGACTGTCCTGGTTGTAGATAAAGGCCGCCGCATGTGTTCAGTTAATGTGTCGATCTGTCTTCCTGTTGCAAATCTCAGTGTACTTAATATCATGAGACTTGATTCTCACTGGTAAGTTTCATGTGATTGTAAACAGTATAAATCAGCATCTCAATGTTCCTAATAATTTGTGCTGTTTCATAAAATGACGTTTACAAATGAAAGACATCATATTTTGCGGGGTGTGTCATTAAAGTTAATGGGCTCTTCAGACTCATGAGGGGATGCTGCAGGAAGGAAGTGCAGTTAAGGACAAATGGATGATTGTGCTTTAGATATGACCAGAACATTTCATTAATTCCCTTTCCTTCCGTAACAAATAACAGAGTTCGTGCCTTGGCAAAGGGATGCCAGTGTACTTAGCCCTTCACCAAAGGTGGGTTTTCTTTTTACAGATGTTTGACTTTTTCATATATAATTTAACAGAAAGCTCCAGCTTGTTAACTGATGAGGAATTTATCAAAACTTTAAAAACAACATCTGACTGCAAAAATGACATTTCTAAATCAATAAGTGATGCTGCCTATATTTAAAGTTGAATGAAGTATCCTTTTAACCGATTAATTCAGGGATTAAAAACATTGATTACAGTTAAAAATGTAACATATTATAAAGTTATTACATGTTATTCCTGCAAAAATTCTGTAATAACTTTATTATCAGGATAGAGCACCTGCCAGATTCCCTTCTTGTAACTTCACTTAATGAATCAAAAGAGGGTCTGGTTTGAGGTAGTGGAGCAGGATAAATATTCTTTAGTGCACCTCACCTGCACCACAGATGTATCTTCTTTATTTATTAATGTCAAATGTGAAGCATCAAAGGGAGTCAGCTGAGGTGGTTCAATCGTTTGAGGAAGATGCCTCCTCCGTGCCCCCAATAAAGGTTTTCCTGGTGTGTCACTGAGACTAAGAAAATGCGAAAGGGACCATATATCTCTTCTTGCCTGGGAATGCCTTGGAATGACCCAGAATGAGCTAAGGGGTGTCACCAGGGAGCTGGACGGATGGACAGATGAATGGGTGGAACATTTCACAGTCATAAGGTTTCTATTCTTTACTTTGAAAAAAGAAACAACTCTATTTTTAAACAACGTTTAAACGGATGTTTAGATTAGAGAAATTATTTTCTAAAACTACTAGGTAGATGTCAACAGTAGAGAGGATGACTTTGATTTCTGTGGCATCTCTTTTTGTAAACCCTGCATTGCAGTAGGTTGCTTTGTTCCCTGTTACTTTTCTTGCATCATAATTAGCACAAAGTTTCAGCAGAAGATATGTTTTCCATGCCACATGCATAACACAGACCACTTGGGATTTTCAGAGTGGGGTGTTTATGCCCCAGCAGTAATTTACCTATGTCTAGGTGGACTTTCCCCGACAAGAATGCATAGTATTCCACTTAAACGTGGGCAAACTACCTCAACACAGCCATGTAAAACGGTTTTAGTAGCAGGTCTGCTTCTGCAACTTGTTTTAGAATTAGTGGAAAGGTTTGCACACATTTAACACTCATAAATACCTTTGTGAATTTGCAGCTGAGCGTTCTTCGTTTTTTTCAGCTGCGTTCAGAATGGAAACCATTACTACAGACCGACTGTATTGGCTGCTGCTGCTCCCTCTCTGTCTGTGTCGTGTAACCTTCTCTGTGTTTTGCTCAGATTTCCCTTACTTTCCCAATGGAGCAGCGCAACTGAAACACTGCTCACCTATCTGTGGCAGATAACAGATAGGAGACATTGTAGCATCTGGAACGCCATTTGTGAGTGAATTAAATGTCATGCTTACCACAGTGTGCTATTTTACCAAATATGAATAGGATTGACTTTAATAAAGTATCGGATGGGAATAGGTGTAGCCAAATTCCTAATGAAAAAAACGTAATCTGGACTTCCCTGGTTGTAACATCAGAAAAAATGCTGGGGTTCGGCGGTGGCACAAGAGGCAACCCAATGTACTGTGGCCTCAGTCCTTTGCCGCATGTCTTCCCCTTCTCTCTCAACCCCATTTCTTTTCAGACTCCTGTCAAATAAAGGCCACTAGTGCCACAAAAAAATACATACCTTTAAAAAAGAGATGAAAGCACTGCTGTTTTTCTTTCTAAATACTTGCCTTTGCACCTCACCATTTTTTGCTGGTGTGACAAAAGCATTAGAAGGATACTGATAAAAGCATTCCCATGTTGCACTGGATATACCGGGGGAGGGAGGCGGGTTGGTCTGCTGCAGCCATGTGTGCAAAATGAACCCATTCCAGTGTCACAAAAAAACAGCTCACTGGGACTGCTCGAGGCTCAATACTTGCATCTGCCTCAATTGAGCAACAAATGACAGCCAGGGAGGATTTGTGTGTATGTGTGTGTGTGTGTGTGTGTGTGTGTGTGTGTGTGTGTGTGTGTGTGTGTGTGTGTGTGTGTGTGTGTTGTGTGTACAATTTCCAAGTCCTACTGACCATGGCTGATTACGCACAAAAGAGGCTGTGCTGACGTCAGAGAGCAAGTTGCTGATGCGGATGCAGGTTTTTTGCCCCTACAGCATCCTCCCTTGAATCGTGTCCCTCTCTGTGTTTTTGTTTTTTTCTTTGCAGTGACAGTGAGATCAGATGGAGTGAATCATAGGTAAAGACTATCAGCATAGAATAATGGTAGAAAAGAGTGAGGGAGAATATGAGATGAAGTTACAAAGCCGCTGCTGGCTTTGAGAGGCACTGATGACGCAGACAACCCCCTCCCCTGCTTGCAGTAAAGGCGAATGTGCTTGTCATTCAGATCCAAGGTTCTGTGTTTGGCAAAAAACGGTCTCCCGTGTAAGAGGGAGGTTAAAACGTAAGAATATAGAAGCTGCTACAATAACTGTTTATATATGTCTTGTACAATAAGGTAATATTCAGACATTTCTTTATATCTTAGATGTGAAAAGGAAGCTAAACAGATATCCTGCATTATCTCCACCCAGACACTGATAAATACTCCCTCAGTTTCTCGGGATACAAAACAGCTCCTAATGGCTCTATTAATAAATCATACAAACTGACAGTGATGTACAGCATCCTTCAAGATGGGGGTCACTGAGTTTGCTTCAGATGGATTTAGCTCCTTCTAGACCACCCCCATACCGACCGACCCCACCCTGCTTGGGACTGCTCTCTGCGACATTATATCCCTTACCCAGGATTCCAGGGCATCTTCTGTGGCCAGAGTGTGGCAATGAATCAAAAAATGGACAGAGATGGGCCCAGAGGCAGTGAGACCTTGTGACCCACTTCCTAAAGCCTGCAACAGTTTTCAGCCAGTGAGAGTGATGCAACTGACACTATGGGGATATATTGTTAGTCTGCTTGAATTGGCAGGATGCAGAATTTAAGGCAGATCAAGGACGTGGAGAAATGTTACATCCTGTCTTATTAGAAGACAGTTATAGAGTGGTGAAAAAGCATTTTCCAGTTTTTCCAGATTTTTTTCAAACAAAGCTTTTCAAATCATCAAACTAATATTCATTTCAGAAAAAAATAACAATAACTGGTTTTGAAATAGAGACTTTAGGGAAAAGAA
Source organism: Fundulus diaphanus (assembly GCA_037039145.1). Classification (NCBI taxonomy): domain Eukaryota; kingdom Metazoa; phylum Chordata; class Actinopteri; order Cyprinodontiformes; family Fundulidae; genus Fundulus; species Fundulus diaphanus. The sequence goes on along the minus strand of CM073129.1, from coordinate 12,364,856 downwards.
ACTATCAAAACCAACCTGGCTCTATGTGAAAAAGTCACCCCCCCGAATTAAATTATAACTAGAACAAGTAACATATATTTGATTTATCTTGTAATTGCCAGACCCAGACCTGATTACTGCTTGGCCTGTGGAAGCAAGAGCTCAATTAAGAAGAACCAGTTTCACAACCTGAAGTAGGCTACAAAATCTAAAAAAAAACAAACACACGTTCTGCTTCAATCTAAAGAAATTAAAAAACAAATGAGAGACAAAATCACTGACATTTATCACCCTGTAAAGGGTTGCAAGCCCTCAAAGCCTTTCTAAGCATTTGGGACCGAAGTACTTCCCAGGGGTGGCGAGCCTACCAAAATTATTCCAACAGTGCACCTATAAGAGACGTCCAAGGCCCAAAACCCCTGCTGGCCAAAAAAGCCCCAAGGCCCACCTCCCACTTTTCAAACAACATGTTATTAATCACCAAGACTTTTGAAAACATGTTCCATAGACTGATGAAATAAAAGTGGAACTTCTTGGAAGGTGTGTTAGGCCATTATATCAGGGTTCAAGTTACCACAGCATTTCAGAAAAAGGCCATCATACCTGCGGTAAAGAAATACTGGTGGTAGTATGACGATCTGGGGCTAGTTTGCTGCATCAATATCTGAACCATGAATTTAGGTCTCCACCAGCAAATCCTGAAGGAGAATGTCCAGTCATCAGTTTTCGCCATCCATCTCAAGCGCACATGTTGTTAATCAGAAGCACACAAACAAGTCCATCTCGTAAAATTGGCATAACATTTAATACAAATATGAAACAACGATGTTGAAGTGGTAAAGGCAAAGTTTGGACTTGAATCTGATTGAAATGCTGTGGCGTGACCCTGAACACATAAGATAATTGCAAAGAAGAGTGGGCCAAAATTGACTCATTGCCAGTTGTGAAAAAGGCTTGAAGACAATTGCTGTTGACGAGAGTGTCCAACTAATTGTTAGAGGAATTCTGTAAATTGCAAATACTTTTTCATGGCACAGCAGCTAGCAATGAAGGCTCTAATTGAAGCAAAAGTTGACGTAAACACATCTGAAATGTTTCTTTGTAGAACCAATTTATTATCAGAACGGAAACGGTGAATTAATTAGATTAAAAATTAATTTGCATTTCCTCATCAGTTAATAAAATGTTATGTTGAGGAGATGACAGATTTCATTTTCTTGTTTCCATTCCTTATTTCTAGCATGTTGTACCACTCTGTGTTCTTTTTATCAAAGTTAAACACTCCAAAGAGAGTCCCCCCCCACACACACACACATTTCACCTTAGCACTCTAATCAGTTGATTTTCCATAAAATACCCTTATTATCTTTTGTTCATACCATGGATGACAGATTCGATTCAATGACTTAATACATGTGTTTCATTTTAAAGCACCTGTACTCTTACACATTGCCTTTAATACTACTGAGCTTAATGTGAAGAGAGTGCTAAAGAAAGGGCCATCTTTCAAACAGCTGCCCTGCAGGTCACCAGGGCAACCTCTGACCCCTTGACCTCTGGTTCTGAACTGCCTGTGGGTCATGCCAAGTTCTCCTCAGAGGGTATTTAAGTAATTTTCTTAATTTGCTTCAGTAGGAAATAATAAGGATATAATTGCTTGCTGACCCCACCCCCATGATTGCTGCCTCATACGCTCAGGTTAACGACTGACACACCAGCCCACTTCGACATGTCCAGCTCTCAAGAGACCATGGCAGGAGTAGCAGAGCCCAGCAGGTCTAAAATGCACTGATTACCTCTAGATTTCCCACAGGATGCTCGGATTAAGAATGTCTTTTAAGGCTCTGTCTTCTGTGAGGCATTACTTGATCTTTATTCATGTTTTTGATAGTAAAATTAAATGCATTGGAGCTTTTTCCATTTTTGTTGGAATGTGGTATCAGTTTGTGCATTTGGGTTTAATTCTCTTTAACTCAACCTGATCTGGATAAAGGTTTAATATAAGATATATAAGTTTTATAAGATAAAACTAATATGATTATATAGGAGAGAATTCAAACTGTCACTATTTGTTGAACAAAGCTGAAGACAAAATGGAAAGATTGCTGCGTAATTCAGAATAAGAATCAGATATACTTTAATAATCACAGAGGGAAATTACTGTTTCAGTTCAACCGCCATGAGACGATTTACTGAGGCCATGCTGCCAAGGACACCGCCTTACACAGTGCCCACAGGGCGCTGCCATTGAATAACAGGTAACCACATTTATGAGAAATTACTTGAAGTAGTCCTTATTCTGTGGGACTTGATCAGTGTCTTGTGTTGTTTTGGGGGAACTCTGGCCCACACTTTCATAGAAAATGTCTCAGCTACTTGGCTGACCCATTTCTAGCCGAGCTTCAGCTGTCGTAGAGGTGACTTCCCGTAACATTCTTTGGTATGCTGATGAGTTCAAATTCAACTCAGTGACCGCAGAGTCCCCAGATTATACGGCAGCACCACAAGCCCAGATCATCACCGCTTTACTTGACAGCTGGTGGGAGGTATTTGAGCTGATATTTGATTTTCTCAAAAAAATGGTGCTGTGCCAGAAAGTCACGCATCTTTTGTGTCGTCTCATCTTTCAAAATGTGGTCCAAACAATATGTACCTGTTCTTTCTACCTTAGCTGACAAGATTGGTAAATGTTTCAAATGTTTTCTACTGTAGACTGATGAACTTCACATTCTTTTTAGATTGCCTTATAACTGTTTCCAGATTAATGTGTAGCTTCAATTGCTTCTTTAAGGCAATTGCTGATGTTTGGCATTGTTTAACACTGAAGAGCAAAACCCTTTTTTTCCATTTTGGTTTAGTTTGTTTGCTGTTGTTATAGTTTAGATTTAAATGTCAGACACTTTTTTATGGTGTCACTATGCCCCAAACCTGAAAATATTTCAAACCTGATTAATTTTAAAAGGTAATGAGATACATCAGCTTCTTATGGTGTTCACAAGTTCCGTCTCTTTGACCTTTCCTCTGTAAAACAATAAATCCCAGTAGGTGTTTTTTTTTTAAAGTGAAGTTAAGTTAGAGCGCCATCCGGCTTTCCATTCAGTCTGATCAGTTTCTGCATCCCAAAAGCTAAAACTGACCCGAGCAGCTTCTTTCACCATGCTTGTTCTATCCCCTACATGACTTGAAATGCAACTTCCTCCTGCGTTCTTTCAACAGCAGCTTTCTTCTTGCCACTCTTTCTCAGTTTTGTGGATTTCAAGAATGGTATTTGATCTTTAATTTAGAATGCAGACAAGCTTTCTTAGGATGAGGTTTACAAATGTATCTAGATGTCGTGAAATGTTCTTTAATTTTACCTTTAGGATTGAACCTAAATTAGTCAGGGTTAAACATGTCTAAAGAGCTTGTTCGCTCTCATATCAGCATTACTCCTGTTTAGTTGTCTCAGGAAGAAAATCTATAAAGAACAACAACAGACATGATTAAAAAAAAGCATACTCTCACACAATGTGAACACATGCCTTGATGTTAGCGCAAACCTACACCTATCTGCGGGTATTCTCCACCCTGAGCATGGCTTCCCCCTGTCTTTCTCCCCTCTCCTTGAGCTGTGATATGATTGGCTGTGGCATGGGTGAGGCTCACTGCAGAGGCAGAAGAGCGAGGGGAGGGGGGCTTCCCTCGGGTAGCACGACTTGCGCTCGCCACCCACATATAGACACGCACGGACAGACGCAGGGAATCCCTCCGTTTTACATCTTAGCACAGCTACAAGCTGCCAGTAAATTATTCACAGCAAAGCCAGATTCTGATCACCCTCAGCCCCCAGGTTGTGGTGAGGTGATCTGACTCATACCGCCACTATTTTTTTGGACAATTTGACCCAGCTTAACCCTTTAAGAGGAGAGTTTGGGATACACTAACAGGAAAAAGGAAAAATTCCCACCTCAGGGTTATTATTAGGGATATCTTAGGTTTAACTCAAATGCACAGTTGTGCCTTCAAGGGTAAGAAGATCTACGCTGGTTTACAGCTGTTGAGTGCAACCCTTAAAGGTCAGATTTCACTATGCCTGTATGTGTCTAAATTTGCCTGTGATGGTAACAAAACGGTAAGAGGGAGCCCCTAGTGGACACAAAGGTGTCTCCAGCTCACAAGTGATATTTAGAGTGTGTGCTTGGAGGGAATCCATAGAGCGATGGTGGGCAGAAAGGGCAGAATGACCTTTAACATCATGTGTGTCCTCAAGGTAAAATCTAAAAAAAAGCATGAAGGAGTATGAGGCTCTGACCAAATACCATAAATCAAGGTCATCGATCATGCAGCTATCACAATGATTTTTTGAGAGTCACTGAGGACAGAACAAGAAGGTCGCAGAGTCTCTTTTATATTTGACCATTTTAAAGTGATGAAAAGCGATGCAAGAAGCCATATTTTACAGCAATACAAATATCTTACACCAGGTAGTTTTACATAAATACACTATAGCCACTAAACAGTGGCTTACATTACTTAGATTTATTCTAAAATCAGAATCAAACACCGGCCCATGCCTAACCAACATTTATTAATGCTGCTTCTCAGAAGGCCTTCTTTTCATCGTTTCTTTCTAAAAAGAAATGAATTATAATTTTGCACATTGGGGGTCCCGCAACTTGAAATCCAACTACAGTGCAAGCTTGCTAATAATAACTGAGCTGCAACATGTATGTGGATATCCTTAAATGGTGAAGCAGCCACACAGGCAGGGAGCTGTGGCGTTTATCCCTTGCTCAATGGTTATAGATGACATCAGTGTCATGCAGCCCCTCTAAAAGGCCAAGGTGCTCTCTTTCACTCTGCGGCACATTGGACCTCTTCTTTATTGGCCCTCAGCTTCTTACGTACAGGCAGTATATGCCAGCCCACATCACGTCCAAAGGTCTCATTATCACCAGCATTACAGAAAGAGTCACAAGACCGGCAGCATGGATCTAAGTGCGTGGGAGCGCCACGGCTCTGTGTGGCACTATTAAGAGCGCACAGCATAGCTTTGCTGCGAGAGGAATGTTAGGAATGAGGCCGAACAGTGTGAGAGACTCGTGGATCCTGTCAGTTCTGACAAGATCATGATAGACATTCTGGCTCCAAGTGGGCCTTTTTAGGTCTGATGAAGGCAGCGATATGTGCAAGTTTGTGTATGTGTGGTCATTGTGACTTCCTGTCAGCTGACGGAGAATTGACCATCATTGAGACTATGCACAGCAGTCAGCTGATTCCACAGATTCTATTTTAAGAGCCACACTTACAGTACAACTCCGTGACAGGTCTTTTAACGGCTTTCACGTCTGTTAAAATTCAAAGTCTAATTTCCACAGTCAGCAGAACATCTATTTCTGTTTCATATTGATTAGATTAGATTCAACTTTGTTGTCATTTAGCATTTAACCAGATGTGCAATAAGCAGTGATTAAATGCAGCATAAATAGCGTGGTGTATAAAAGGTATGTTTTTTAGCATATAGACAGTATTTACAGATTAAAACCTATGTACCAGTGAGATCATATATACAGAGTATTGAGCAAAATATACACGATCATTGATTGAATTACGATGCACATACTATATGGATAGATTTGTGAATTAAATGTAAGTAAACTATACTACGGAGCTACAACATAATTTATAAGAAAGGAAAATAACCAGATGATAAACTAGGGTAAATACAGGTAGACGGGGCATTAAACAGTGTATAAATAATATATAAAGTAGTGCAATATTAAGTACATAGTACAGTGCAAAAAGACTGTATGAATTGTGTGTGTGTGTGTGTGTGTGTGTGTGTGTGTGTGTGTGTGTGTGTGTGTGGGTGGGTGATGAACAGTCCAGTAGTGCTGTGGTGATGATCTTTGGTCAGTGAGGGAACGAGGCATAGAGGGGCGTGGGTGAATTGGTGTGTATGGGGTCAGCAGGGGAAAGAGTTCAGTAAGGTGACAACTCTGGGGAAAAAGATGCTCCTCAGTCTGCTGGTCCTTGACTGAAGGATTCTAAAGCGCCTGCCCGAGTGAAAACCGTCCGTGAGGTGTTTGGGAGAGTCTTTCAGAATGTTGCGAGCTCGACGCAGATAGCACCAGGCTGGAAGTTTTGGTGGTAATGTGGTTCCCCAGCAACTTGAAACTGCTTGGGGATCAGCCCGTTGTTGTGGATGGGGTCGTGTGTGCCTCTTCTCTACCTCCTGAAGTCTACCATGAGCTACTTTGTTTTGCTGGTGTCAAGGGTGTAGGAATGTGTTGAACATTGGGGGGGACGAATATTGGAAATTGGACGAATATTATGCTGATTGACAATCAGATTGGGATGCATGTAAACGCTTGTCAGGATCAAGTTATTTTGAACGTGGCAAGCTGACCTGTAGTACATGTGCATTCGCTGTCAGCAGGACATATTTCTGCTTTGATTTTAGGGAGCAAAATTGTCTCTGTTCCCAATACAACCTTTCTATCTGAAAAATTAAAAGAGCTTAAAAATTATTTATTCAGTAACGACTCAACTGTAATTAGAACCTGATGCAAGTCCAGGCTGGGCGCTCGGAAGACAAACCAACTCGTATGCTACTGCTTTGTTTGCCAGTTTTTGTTGTTCAGGTAAGACAGAAGTACTTCTTTTCTGTTTTTTGAGGGAAATTTGATAATTGCGCATGTCAGAGTGGTTCTATTCTGAATAAAGGCAGGGGCATGTAAACGCACATCATGATCAGTTTAATTGATTGTGTGTCCATAAAAATGGTAAAATCTGATTATTATAATATTATTTTTTAATCCAAGTACAATAGAATCTGATTGTGATATTTTGTGCATGTAAACATAGCTAATGTCATATTCCAACGAGACAGCACTTATTACAAGCAAGCAATCCCATTTTTATGACTTTTTGTGAACTCGTAAAATATCTCTTGTTACGTGTCTTACGTAATAATTCTGCAACCATGTGAATTCTTGTTTGTTTTCCCTGGCTGTGTTGCTCTCCTGTGCTCAGTTCCACTAATTGTTTAGGCAGCACCACCTGCACTGAGCTCATTAACTCTGAGGAACTGTACCTGTGGATCTGCCTATATATTCCTGCCTCTCACAGCCAGTATCTGCCAGATCCTTGAAAGCCATGTTGTGAGTAAACCATCCAGTGCTCTTTGATTGCCTGCCTGATACCGACCAGTTCTGTTCTGTGGATTCTTGTCTGTTAGCCTTGCCCCTTTCACTCTCCTATTGGCCTTGGATTTCTGGACACTCAAAACCTGAACCGTCACACGACCAAACCTGTCTGCCTTTGCATCTTTTGGAAACCTCTGCCTGTCTCCTGCCTATTGTGTATGACCCAAGCCCGGATTTACGGATTCTCCTCTTGCCTCAGCCCCAAAACTTTTCAGCTTCGAATTGATTCATCACCAGTTAAGGCTGCCTATACATTTGGAGCCCTACGCCTATATCTGGTGTTAAGGAGCAGGTTATTGTCCACCCACAATGTGGCTAAGTGCTGTACCTCTTCCCAATAGGTTGTCTCATCGTTGTTGCTGATAGGACCAATCATTGTGGTGTCGTCGGCGAATGTGAGGATGGAGTTAGATCCATGCACAGGTCTGCAGTACTGGGTGAAGAGGGAGTAGAGGAAAGGACTCAGCATATTGCATTGTGGCACGCTGGTGTGGAGTGTGAAAGTGGTTGAGCAGGTGTGGCATGAACCTCACATGCTGTGGTCTGTTGATCAGAAAGTCTTTGATCCAGTTGCAGAGGGAGGTGCTGGTGCCCAGCTCTCCAAGTTTGATGAATAACATGGTTATCAATTTTGAATGCTGAGCTGAAGTCATTATACAGTAATTGTGCATATGTGTCAGGTGTGTGAGCATAGAGTGTAGTGCTATGAAAACAGCATCATCCATGCTCCTACTGCTGTAGTAGGCAAACTGGTGTGGATCCAATGTGGGTGGGAAGGAGTCCTTCAGGTGTGCCAGTACCAATCACTTAAAGCACTTCATGATGTTGGATCTGAGTGCTACAGGGTAGCAGGCAGTCATTGAGGCATGTCGGGTTGGAGTGTTTCAACACTAGTACAATGACTGCATTTTTAAAGCATTTTCACATTTAAATCATTCAGTTGTGTTCTATATAAAAGTGGAAATGCAATGCTTTAGTCTATATTCCTTGTCATTGTTGCCCGCCTGTCTTTTGCATCATCGGGGAAAGGAATGTGTTCCCTTCATGCACTTTTAGTATGGAATCTGTAGTGCAATTTAACCTATTTGATTATGAATATTATCAACAATTGTAACTGGATATTATAATTGATAGTATTGTTGTGTAATCAAGCCATGAGGAATAAAATCAGATTAAAATTTAAAGCTACTGAAATGTGAGACTTTTACAGGCCCTCAGGGTACTGTCTCTCACACCAGGGGGCTCACTGTATAAAGACTTGGCCCAGGTTTATCCCTCTCTTTCGCACACTGTTCCTCAACAGCAGCATTGGAAAGACAGCCACCTTTATCCGAATGGGTTTGGACACCCACAAACATTTGCAGTTCCAGCCAGGCTAAGTAAAGTCTGTTTTCTGTGAAACCAACATCGGAACTTAACAGCCGACAGCTCTGGAGACGGGCTGCTTGTAACCTTTCTCAGCTGTTGCAGGAAAGCTGAGTCGAGACGGCGCGGAGCGGTCTCTTCTCCTGCAGCCAAGCCAAGCTGAGATGAAAGCTTATTTGAAGTTGCCCGCTGCAACCTGCGCAGGTCCTCACAAGAAGCAACTATGCCAGGGAGGACGAGCCGAGGTTCCCTCTTCCACAGGCCGAAGGCACCCCTTCCCCGGAGCTGTATACAGCTTGCCCAGGCCTGGTGTCCTAAACGATGGCTGTTTTCCCCTTTTGAGCTGTCATCCTGCTTGCTGCTCATATAACCAGCTTTACCTTGGAGTAATTCACTGCAACTGGACGCCCCATCGCCACAACCAGAGACAACGGCAGAGATTTAGCAGAGAAATAAACAGGGGAAGTTTAGAATGGTTTACTTAGTGTGTTTTTAAAAACAGCTGGAGCTAACAGGCATAGCTCCCACTGGCTTCTTTGAAACCATGCTTTTCTGATGTGGTTTGAGAGTGTTATGGTTATAACAAACTTCATTTCCATAATTGTTTTATACACCAATGGAATATTAATATTTGTGTTGTCCGGTCGGCTCATTACACCCAAATAGAGCTTAAAAGTCTTTTTAAATTAGCGCAGAATGTCCACTAGCATTAGCGCTACTAACTTCCCAGATAACATTGGTGTTACCACCGAGTCAACGCAACTGTGGTTCGTTTTAAATATGCTTGTTTTCGTTCAACTGCGCCATCGTTCGATAGTGCTACGAGTGTTAGTACGTCATTAATAGTGAAGATTAGTGCCGATTTAATTGTGTTTTGTATAACTTTGGAGTTAACCCATCAAGCGAATGATTCAATTCAATTCAATTCAATTTTATTTGTATAGCGCCAAATCATGAAACATGTCATCTCAAGGCACTTTACAAAATCAAGTTCAATCATATTATACAGATTGGGTCAGATTATACAGATTGGTCAAAATGTCCTATATAAGGAAACCAGTTGATTGCATCAAAGTCCCGACAAGCAGCATTCACTCCTGGGGAACCGTAGAGCCACAGGGAGAGTCGTCTGCATTGTACATGGCTTTGCTGCAATCCCTCATACTGAGCAAGCATGAAGCGACAGTGGGAAGAAAAACCACCCATTAACGGGAAAAAAAAACCTCCGGCAGAACCGGGCTCAGTATGAACGGTCATCTGCCTCGACCGACTGGGGTTACAGAAGACAGAGCAGAGACACAACAAGAGAGACAAAAAAGCACAGAAGCACACATTGATCTAGTAATCTGTTCTACATTAGATGGTAGTAACGGGTGAGCCGTCTTCTCTGGATGATGTCAAAGTTAACAGAACGCCAGACCAGGTGTACCTACTATGAAGAAAAAGAGAGAGAGCAAAAAGTTAAAAGCTGAAATGACGACAGTCATTTCAATGTAATACAATGCAAAACTGGAGAACCGTAGAATGAAGAACAGTAGAAATCAGTAGAGTGAGAAAATTAGACCCTGATGTCCTCCAGTAGCCTAAGCCTATAGCAGCATAACTATAGAGATAGCTCAGGGTAACATGAGCCACTCTAACTATAAGCTTTGTCAAAAAGGAATGTTTTAAGATTAGTCTTAAAAATAGATAGGGTGTCTGCCTCACAGACCAAAACTGGGAGTTGGTTCCACAGGAGAGGAGCCTGATAGCTAAAGGATCTGCCTCCCATTCTACTTTTAGAGACTCTAGGAACCACCAGCAGACCTGCAGTCTGAGAGCGAAGTGCTCTGTTAGGAACATACGGGGTAATCAGAGCTCTGATATATGATGGAGCTTGATTATTAAGGGCTTTATACGTTAGAAGAAGAATTTTAAATTCTATTCTTGATTTAACAGGAAGCCAATGAAGGGAAGCTAAAATTGGAGAAATATGATCCCTCTTGTTGATTTTCATCAGAACTCTTGCCGCAGCATTTTGGATCAGCTGAAGACTTTGAACTGCATTTTGTGGACTTCCTGATAGTAAAGAATTACAATAGTCCAGCCTTGAAGTAACAAATGCATGCACTAGTTTTTCAGCATCACCCCTGGACAGAATGTTTCTAATTTTGGCGATATTCCGGAGGTGAAAAAAGGAAACTCTGGAAACCTGTTTAATATGGGATGTAAATGACATGTCTTGGTCGAAAACAACACCAAGATTTTTAACTTTATTACCAGAGGCCAAGTTAATGATCCCGACAGTGCCCCCTAACTTCCCCCTAACTAACCCCCTAATAATTGCATTTATAAAATCAAGTGTCCCAAAGATATTGATTTTTACTGGGCAGCAGGAATGCCCCCACTCAGTACTTTCACTCAATGCCCCCATTGAGTGAGGGCAAAATGTCCAAAGCAATAAGTTAAAGAAAGCAAGTAGACCAGTGGTTAAAGTTCTCAGTCACTGCGACGGAATTCCGTCATTTGGAAAATGAGCGCAAAATGTTCCGTGTAGACTCTTTATTCAAGATTTTAAACAGAAGCTGCACTCAAACAATGAAATCTGGCAGAGCCAGGACATTAGCCAATCAGAAGCAGAGTAGGGCGGGTCTTTGCAACGCGGAGATGTGCCAGTCTGAGGTTTATCGGTGTTGAATCATTTTAACTTTTGGAAGAACATCTCAAACTGACCACAGATGGTATGAATGAAAGTAGTGGTGGTCAAAGGTTTTCTTTGGATTTATGCGAACCACCAGGTCAGAAAGTTCAGCGGATAGAACAGCTGACAACAACTTCCCTCGGTAAGTGTGTCTGTCGCTGCTCTTGCAGTTAATTGATGAGTTATTTCCACCTGTGCCCATGTCGCCTGTCAGTGTTTATTCCCTCGCTTCCAGTACTTTGGATGATAAACGCAGCGACTAACCAGGGATCTCCCCATGATTCATTGTTATGTTTTATTTAAAACTGAAAGAATAACGCTCTAGCTCGGCTAATTTAGCATGACGTGCTTTTTTTTTGAAGAAGAAGAAGGGTTGGAATGTGAAACGATGTCCCGGTTTGACTGGGTCTGATTCGGAAAAAGTTAAAAAAAAATCATAAATATTATTCCACCTGCACTTTTCTGTAACAAAGAAGGCAGAGCTGCAGTCAGAGCGGCTGTTAGTCAATATGCAGCAGTGTCCACCTCATGAGCCGCTGAACCAGGACACTCGTTAAATAAAATGACAAGGATTTTGATGCATACAGATTATTAAGGAAAATACATCAAAAATAAAACAAATAAACTGCAGCTACAACATGGACTGGAGAACGGGTTCTAACTGTGTGAGACCAGAAAAAGGTGATTCTCAGAGAGTGGAGCGCGATGTGAAGCGACACTGTAGAAGCGAGTCGCGCCAGAAACGTGTGAAAAAGCCTCCTGCGGAACTATGGACTCATTTTACTCCAACACAAAAGCTACACCAGCCAAGATTACCTTAAACAATATTTAACTTACCGCAGAAGTTTAATAACATTTTTCTAATGAAAAATGTTCATCTTTAAAAGCAAGTTACGTTTTTTTCTGATAAACTTTAAGCAATTTTACTAAACTTTTTAAAAATTTAACCTCCCCTCCATGGATTTTCTATACCTGCTTTTCCGTACAGGTGTTACGTCAAGCCATATCTGATTGGAAAACGCGGCTTGACGTAACACAGGGTCGTGGAGGGGCTGGTGACTCTCCAGCAGTCAATGAGCGAGAGGTGGGGACACAGAGTCCATCCTGGACATGTCACTGGGCTAAAATATAACCGTTTTTAGAAACTTTAAAAAAGTTAATGCCTTTTTATAAACTCATGAGTTGTGATAAGTAATTGGTGAACAATAACAGGCAAAGCAGAGACTGATTATTGTAATGTGCGATCTGTGTCAAATTAAAATGTATGATGTCATGATAGTGTTGGTTATGTGTCCCTCTTTGTCCATGGCTGTTGTTGGCCTTGCATGATCACAGGATTGATTTATATTGAATGTTACAGTGGAGTTAATGTACAGGTGTGAAGTAGATGATGTAATGATGCAAGCTGCTGTCTTTTGAATTAGCTGCAGTTTATAGGGGGCTTTAAAATAGTAAAGTGGAAAGGTGAGTGGACTGTGGACCAGTTTGGCAAAAGTGCAAAGGAAGAACTTGCTTGATGCTGCAAATATGAAAGTTAACCAGGTGATGTTATGGATCTGGAAAGTGAAGGAGATTATCGAGAGATACAGGAATTGTCAATGGAACTACCAGATTTGGTTAAAGTGGACTTTGGTTAAAGTGGACTTTGCACAATAAGCAAGTGAGGTTACTAAGGTGGCATGATTTCCACGGCCCCGGGAATATATGAGCTGACTAGAATTTTTTATTATTATTTTTGCTTTAACCCCTGAAGTAGACACAAATGGTGCTGCAACTTTCTGGCGTAGTTTAACTATTAGGATCCTGAAATTTCACACCAGGTTTAGTGAACACACACACGTCCATCCTTGTTTCATGTGCATAATGAGGACCGTATTTTGTTTGGCATAGACTACCATTCATCCTCAAGCCACTGTATGGCCTAGCCCTGACCCTAACCCTAACCTTTAGGGGTTTATACCTAAACCCACCCTGAACCTAATTGACACCTTAGTGCTAAACCTAACCCCAAGCACAGAATAAAAGTAAGGACCAACAAAAGGTCCTCACTTTACATCGAGGTCCTCACATTACTAATAAAATTAGCAAAAAGTGTTCTCGCTCAGCTGCAAGTACAAGAACCCCCCCACACACACACACCCACACATACACACATTTTCTATGGTCTACACATGACAGGGTTGCAACCAGTGACCTCATGTTGATGTAAAATCTCCTAGAGACAGGCAGAACAAATGTCCCTATCATGAAATCCCTCCCTGAGCCCACAAACACTACACTGCATACACAGACCTTCCATCACATGTTCACGAGAGCACATGTAGGACAGCAGGAGTTGAAACATGATGACAGATTTGTCATGTTTGTCAGTGCTCGGAGAGAGCCATCATTGTTGCTGATTAAGGTAATGATGAAATGTCCTGAATGTATCCTGTCATGAATGTTAAAAGGAGTAGAAGAAGTTCATAATAAGAACACCTGCCCTTAAAAAGATCATAAATATGGGACAACAAGCAAGGTGCACCTCAATTAAAACTGTTTGAGTTAAAGCTATAGTTGGTAATCCTGTTCAGAAACACTTTTTGTTATACTGGGTATAATGGGTATAGTGGTCCTGCCATCCTGAGAGTAGTCAATACATCATGTATACAGAAAAAGGAGGTTAAAAAAAAACAATTTCTTTGGGAGCTGCAGGTTTGTAAAAACTCTAACCAAACCTTTGACCAATCCCTGCCATTCGGACCTAAGGGCAGGGATTTGTTCTGCGCTTGCCCCCCCCCCCCCCGTCTCTGAAGTTCCGGGGGTATCACCTTATCTTTTGGTTGTTCCACATGCCAATCATTCTGACACGCTTATGTAATACCAGTGTGCCTGTACGTTCCTTTTTAGGAACGTACAGGCACTTCTCGTGTTTATGTATCCGGTTAACTTAGCGGTTAGCTTCGATGTTAGCCATTCATTGTAGCTCCACTGCTCTCACTGTAGACTTTGAACCTGGCCGAGAGTTGCAAGAATCGAACCATGTTCATGTTTATGAGAAGAAGAGGAAGGCTTCAGTAGAAAGAAAAAAGACCAGAGTGGATTTGGGAGATTATTTCACGTGATCTCCCTAAGGAACGGAAGAGCAGGTAAAATAGTCATGCACATGCGCAGTTATTCTAAAAGGGACTTGGGGAAGTTTCAGGTAAAATCACAGACTCTACCTTTAAATAAAGGTTGAGTAAAAGTTGAATATTACTGTTACTGTCAACTATTTGACATTTTGGATGGACCTTGACTTTCAAGATGGTATTCCATTAAATGCGTCATAAGATAAACTAACTTGCATTGCTTCTGACTTTTCAATATTTCATCCATCCATCCATTTCCCTTGTGGGGTCCCGAGGGGTGATGGTACCTATCTCCAGGATTCAATGGGTGAGAGGTGGGGTATACCCTGGACAGGTCGCCAGTTTGTCGCAGGGCAACACAGAGACAGACAGGACAAACAACCATTTACGCACACACTCACACCTAAGGAGAATTTAAAGAGGCCAATTAACCTAACAATCATGTTTTTGGACTGTGGGAGAAAGCTGGAGTACTTGGAGAGAACCCATGCAGCATAGGGAGAACATGCAAACTCCATGCAGAAAGATCCAGGGTACTCGAACCCAGGACAGTGCTACCCACTGCGACACTGTGCAGTCCCTTTTCAATATTTGCCTAAATCAAATAGTGTAAAGCACAATTTTGAAATGAAATTAAAGGAATGGATGCTTTGGATTTTCTATAAAAATCTGAGAGGTGTGGCATGCATAGGTATTCAGTTATCTTGAGTCATTATGTTGCAGTTACAGTTATTTGGGGGCACGCCTCCAGCAGCTTTGAATAACTAGAGATTGAAAGTTTTATCTGTATTGATCAAAACTATTTCATTGCAGCTCTGACTCCATGTTTAGTGCATATAACTTCCAGCACCACCATTGTGTAATTGTAAGTAGAACGCACAGATAATTGCATAAAAATGTAAAGAGTAAAACGTTGGCTTAGAAAATAATTACTCCAGTAAAGTATAGATTACCCATATTTCTATTTAAGTAAAGTTACAAAGTATTTGTACTTTTTGACTTGACCCTTCAGGCTACAATTACCATATTTTACGGTTTGGATGGTATATGCCTAAGGAGTGAATTTTGCTCCAATATTGTTGCAAGCAAAGAACAGGTTTTCTAAATGGAAACATTTTTTTTACAGATTATACATTTTTAAATTTCTCTTTTTCAGATTGAGTTTTATGAATTGCATTCTTTTCAAATAGTTAAAGATCGCATTCTCTTCACTTCTGGGGTCAGGCTTTCCTCTGGAGTGAGGAGCAAAGATGCATTTCTATTGGTCTACATGGACATTAGCAGCAACATTTTTATCGGTCAATCTGCATGTCAAGATTGAGAAGTGAAGAGAAAATGATCTGTAAAACGTAATTTGAAAAGAATGCTATCTGAAAAAGAGAAAGTTGAAAAAAAATATTTGAAAAATCATATCTGAAAAAATCAAATCTGAATTATTTTAAATGTTTTTTTTATTTAAAAAAAAAATAAAATGTTAGAAAACCCCAAAGTAACTCTTAAAACTTTTTTTTATTTTGAAAGTCTTGCAAATTTACTTGTTGGATTGCATTTTATTCTAATTTCCATTTACAAAATGTGTGTTGTTTATTTTTAAGATTTCCATTTACAAAACATGTTCTTTGCTTGCAACAATAATGGAACAAAATTCGCTCCATATATGCCATACTCAAACTGGACTTCTTATGAATTTCTTTCAACATAACGTTCTTTATGCATCACATCCTTAATCCCCAGATATGTGGTGCGTCTCACTGAGTGTTGAGTTAAAACCTTAACCTTGGATCCCTCCAGCTTTCCAGAGATCCCACTGGCCCCTTGCCTGATTCCTTGATTAATGTTCTCCTTGCATAGCATGCCAGTCTATTAAACAATCATCTTTCTGTAGGTTGGTGCTTGTGTCTGTCATGAAGCTCAGAGACAGGAGGACCCAGAATTCGACCAGACAACCGAGGTTAGTGAAAATGCAGGATTTAATGAGATTTTGGCAAAACAGTGGTCAAAATCATAATCCAAAAATGATACACAAAAAGGCAGTCCAAAAACTCACACAGGGATATGGCAGAAAACGTGGAACTTAAACTCACCGGAGGCTAGACATGGAAAGACACTGTAGCACATGACGAGACAAGAGATGACAATGAACTGGCAGGGAAGTGGCAGAGGAAACAGACTTAAAAAGGCAGGAGAACAAAGGAGAGAAAGAGAGCCAATTTACCAGAAACAGGTGGACGTAATCAGAGGGAGGAAAGTGGCTGCAGGAGGAAACAAGCTGACATAAAACACGTGGAAAAGATCAGACACTGAACCAAGCCTAGAACATAAATAACCACGAAGAACAAACCTAAGACAGAAGATAAAACTAAGACTAAACAGAGCACAGAAGGGAGATCAGAACTAATACAAAGACCAGATAAACTAAAACAGTACACAAGCTAAACAAGAATCCAAAACAAGACAGAACAGAAACGAAACCTGAGGTGGAAGAGAGGAACAACTGATCAAATAATAAACATGAACCAAAACAAAACCCAGATTATGA
Organism: Fundulus diaphanus; assembly: GCA_037039145.1. Lineage (NCBI taxonomy): Eukaryota > Metazoa > Chordata > Actinopteri > Cyprinodontiformes > Fundulidae > Fundulus > Fundulus diaphanus. Next base: position 12,347,996 of record CM073129.1, on the reverse strand, counting down.
CAGTGTCATCATCTTTCCACTTTCAGATGATATAATAAACAAAGCTCTGTAATATGCTGAATGCTTAGGGTGTTGTTTTATAAGATAACCCTGTTTTATACTTCTTCCCAACTTTATACAAATGTTCTCTAACAAACCTCTGGGCCCAATATAAGAACTGGATTTATACTGAGCTAAAATTTCACATGAGTGCTCTGGATTTTATATAGGAGTATCAGTTAAAGAGGTGTAAATTCAGGTTGACTGCTGACTTTTCGAATTTGTTTGCAAAAATGTTAAAAAAGCAAAGTAAAGGGAAGTATAATATTTTAGCAAGGAACAATTTTGTCAACCAGAGTCTATGCTCTAAAGAGCTGAAAGTAAATGAGAAAAAATAGATCAAAAGATGATTGCAGACTTTACCAGCACTGTTTAAATGAGATATCTGTATGGATATGTATATAACCCTGGCTACAGCAATGACTGACTGTCACGTGAGTCTACACCAAAATAGTATAATCAATGGCATTTCTAATCTAAATGTGTCAGTTAACACATTTAGATAAGAGTGAGATGAGCCTTGTATAAGCTGGGGCTGTCTTGCAGGTGCTGATGGCAGGATGGAGCCAGGTGTGTGTTAACTTTAATATTCTGTTGTGTCTTCCTTCACAGAACGTCTAACAGGTGGCCTCTTCCCCTCATGACTCAATAAAGGAGTGCAAACTGATGCTGTAGGATTATAGTGGGATATTAACCTGAACAGCTTCAGCAAACAACTAATTACTGGTTTTAATTTAAAAAAAATTCAATGGCTGTGCCACATATGATTGTGAAGATTATGCAAACCATGTAAGACGTTAGTTCACTAGTTATTTCCCCCTGCAGTCCTGTCAGATTGTTCTGGAGCCACTGTTTTTTGGAAAAAAATGATCAAGAGTCACATTACTTAAGTTTGGAGGCAAAGGGAGAAACTCAAATGTCTTCGGTAGCCGCTGGTCTGTTGCAACAAGGCCAGTATAATAACCTCTAAAAAGCTCCAGTTAATGTGACCTGCAGATCGTACATCTTCAGGGCAAAACAAGTGCACGCCGTGACATATGGTAGGATCAGCAGCACAACCGCGTGAACCTACAAGAAACAACCCCAACCTTTCAGTCAAGAAGCAAAGCACTGTGGCGGCTCTGAGGCCTGTGGCAATTTGTTGATTAGCAGCACTTCCACTTATTCAATATGCAGAGAATAGCATATTGTTTTACATACGAGACTGCTGTAAAATGAGAAGTTCTTGTAAAAGAGTAAGGTCAGCCCAAGGCCCAGGTCACATGCGCACAGTGACTGATTCAAAGGTTACCTTTGTTTATTGACTGATCCGACCACAGCTTGACTCATGGACACATACACACGTGCACACACATTAACAGGATCCTTGTGGAGAAATGAATAACCCCTGTTTGCACACAGACTTAAGCTTATATGAGCAATTTTGAACCTTAATTGACATACTGAAGCTGGGGGTTACTTTTTTTATGGCCTCCACCAGATATGCTGAGAGTAAGCCCATTCAATGCTTGCTTTTCTTTCAATAAAGGAATTTTGGCTTCTAGGTGGAGCAGATACCGTACAGGAACACATTCCTTTGTTTAAATTCAAGCATAAGGCCTTTCAAAACAGTGTTTGCCTGTTATCCCCATGCATGCATGGTTTCTCTCCGTGCTCTGGCTTCCTTTCACAGTCACAAAATGTTAATTGCTCTTGCTAAATCACCCTTAAGAGTGAGTGCAGGTGTCGTTGTTTGTCCTTTTGGTCTTTGGGTGTGTCCCAATTCAGGGGCTGCATCCTTTGAAGGACCTGGTCTACATGGGCTGGGTCCTTTGGCACGAAAACAGGAAGACCGGAAGAAATCAGCTTGTGAATTGGGACAGTATAGCCTCAACCGGCTGTCCCGACCCTTACCTCAGTGTTGCTCCTGTTGCCTAGCAACTGAGACAGCATTGAAGCAGCTGTGAAGCCAAACAAATGGAGCACGCAAGTTAATCCCACTGTTTCCATTATAACTGTACACAGTTTTTATTTTCCCCTTTACATATTTGTGATAGTTGACAATTTTTTTGTTTAAAATGTTCTTACTATCTTTTCATTTTATTCTCATTCATTAATTAGCTGTTTGAAATGTTCAAGTGAAATCATTTTATGTTGATATAGAAATATACCACCTAATAAAATTTGTTGATAACAAATATGCTTAGTGTAATTTATTAGTAAAACTTTTAAAACAACTTAAACACAAAAGAAATTCCAACACTAACACTATTTAGTATTTAAGTTGAGTTGAGTTTAAGTATTTAGTGTTTCAGTTGACATGGTGTCGTCACAGGTGGGAAGAACACCATGTCCATGGTTATTCATTTTAACCATGAATATTTTTGATGCATTGATTTTATTATTTTATTATTTCCCCCTCCATTTTGCCTATAGGGCATCATTTGGCCTATTAGGACTGGCGCCCCCCAGGGGTGTGTGCTCTCCCCAGTGCTCTTCTCCCTCCACACCATCAACTGCAGCTGGCTCTCTGGTGTAGCCAGAACAACACCATTTCCAAAGTCAGGAAACGGGCACAAAACATCACCACAGAGCCACCTCACCCCAGCCACAACCTATTCCTAACTTCTCCCCTCTGGTAGGTGCTACAGAGCACTGTACGCCAAAAGCAACAGACTTGCTAAAACCCGATAATTCTGCATCTGTTCAGCCAGTGGTTTACTGGCTACTACTTATCAATTATTTATCTATTGTTCTCTATTCCAGTGCTGTTTATATAGGTATTTATATCGCCATGTTGTATATACTGCATTACAAATCCACGTACAAAACACCACATATAATAGTCATTTATTCGAGCATTTTCTGCACCCATCAAACTGTGGACATATATTTTTGTATGTGTATGTGCACCTGTACATTACTCCCACCTCTGATATGTATCTACATAACAATAACATCCATAATAATTTACTCCTGCATCATTTGCACTCTGCTCATTGCACCAGTGCAATAATGTCTCAGTTTGTCTGTTTTGTCTATAGTGTGTTCATGTGTTCTGTATACTGCAGACAGTTTGATTTTTATTACTACATTATTGTGTTATTGTATAGGTAAGCACCTTGTAAGCATTGTACAATACAGTCAGATTCCTAGCAAGTGTACATATTCCTGGCAAAAAAAGCTGATTCTGGTTAATCTACAATATGATCTCAGACTTTAGTTACTTACCGTTTTTAGCAAACCACCAACAACAAAGCACTCAACACTCAACAATTCCTTTTTTATTATTATTTATCTAAGATAAGTAAATGTTAGCTTCTGTCTTTGTCTGTGTTTGTGCCCTCACACACACACACACACGAGGAGACACAAAGACCCCCGCCGTCTCAAATATCCCATCGGGTGCTCTCCCCACATTGTCTCAGCCATCGAGAAGGCGGGAACTGTGCAGACATTCATGGGTTCAACGAGTACATGTAAAGGAGGGGCTCAAGGGGGGGGGGTGTTGATTGGAGTGCTTTAGTGGCCTTGGGGGCAGGGATGTGGGGGGTTGGTCAGGCTGGAAGATATCTGATGGTGCATCCCTTGACTGCAAACGCCAGGGTGTGTGTTTACTGTGCACGTGCGTGTGGTCAGCAACAGCATAGTGTGAAAGCACGCTGACTTAGAGCTAACAGGTTGATCAATTATCAACCAAACTATGAGAAAGGGAGGATGCTCTGTGGATTGTGTTTGTGTGTGTTTTATTTAAAAGCCAGACCGTGCTGGTGCTGCGTAAGCGGCTCCTGTGTGCCAATTATACAACAGAGAGGAGCTTTTTCACAGTCAGTGCAGAGGCAGGCTCTTCTGCCCCTTCATTGCCTCTCCTCAGCCACACCTTCTCTCCCCCTTCCTCTACCCCCACTAATTGCCCATCTTCTATTCAAGATGCAGAGAAGCACATACACACACATGAACCCTGTGCACCCTACCATGCTTACCAGATGAGGTTTAGCTGTCAAAGGACTGCATGATACAGTGCCAGTCTGGGATGCATTGCAGCTAAAAAAAAAACACACCACCACCTTTAGCACACCTTTCAGGCGAGAGGAGCACAAGCATGTGCATTTTATCTCAGAGATTACCAGTTTACATGTGCACTCATTATCACCCACTAATTGTGATTTGAACCCAATTAGAGCGAGTCAGAGACTGTGACAACAAATGTACTTTTTACACCTTTAACCTCATGCTGTTTTATTAGTTCAGATAATTTCATTGGATTTATTGCACATTGAGAGGTTTCTTTCTCACAAGGGAACAAGTATAAATGTGTCCTTTCAAATGCCTATATGTGAATAGTGAAGCTCTATTAGGATAATAGAGCTAACGCCTCCTAAAATAATGTATTTCTGAAGAGGAATATGCAAATGTCAACTTAGAATTATCACATCCTCTATTTATTATTCTGTAAATGATATATAGAAATAGAGGCAGCAAATCAAAGATGATCTATAATGATTCTTTTTATAGTGTTATATGTATTGGCATCCATTATCAACGTGCAGATCCCTTCAGTAAAATTTATATTAACTATATAGAACAGTGGTTCACAAACTTTTAATAACAAGTACCATCTCATTTAATGCTCAGTTTTACAACTGAGCATTAAATGTCCACTGAACTATGTCCATCTGAACTCAATAGACCAGAAGAACCATAAGAGTCTAAGGATGCTGTTTCTTTGTGTCTCAAAGTTCAAAAAATGAACAGGAAAGACAGGAAGAGACAGGAAAGGCGGCATTCTGTACCAGCTCAAAATCCAGCTTTGCAGGGATCCATTTAAAGCTCATACAGGCATTAAAACTACTTTAGAAAATCATCAGCACTTCTTGAGAAATATTGTTAGCTATTAACTGTTAATAACAGTTAATAGCCTCTCCAAGCACATAAACTGGCAAATGTCATAAAACATGGGTAAGTTGGCAGTGATGCCATTCCCATATCTAAATTTCATTTTCAGAGGTGGAACACACCATTATTACGTTGTTGGTACATGCAATTTGTTCTGGTCATTCACTTTAGTTCAGACTGTGGTTATCTTCCTGCACTTCTGTTTTAGTAGTTTCTGTCTGACACCCGTCAAGTTACTTCTACTACAGTTTGGGAACCATGACTCTAGGATTTAATAATTTTAATTAATGGCATCATTTCTTTAATGCACTCCAGCATGCTAACAGCATGTTTATTAAGATAGCTGTATAAGACTAAATGTGTGACTGATCAGATGCTTTTCATAATTGCAGATAAACTAAAACTATCACTTTGTTTCTAGTACATATCAGTCACCTTGGATTTTCAGATGGAAACTGAAAACCCAACCCAACAGGGCATTCCAGTTGATTTCTCCATCTTGTAACTGAAAAAGTGTGACCCTCGAGCACAACCAGAATAAACCAATATGTTGAACAAAAGGTTTTGGTCAATAGTTCTGTTCAAGGAAGGAAGAGGCTCATCTATTTTATTTTCTCCACTTTCCAAGTGTAATTGAAATAGCCGTTAAAATTTAAAGCTAGTTTGACTGAACAGACGTTTACCACCAGTTCTCTTCTTCTACACATCTGTGGTAAACTGTGTACTATAGAGAGGTCAATTCCAGGTTCATTTATGCCCCCTGACCTTGTTGTGCTATTTCTCCAGTCTGAGTATCTCTCTCAATATTTGAGACAAACCACCAGGGTTAAACCTGTTGTTTTACCCACAGCTCCACCTCTTAATTTTTCCTCCTTGCACTTTTAATTCCAAAGTTTTCATGATCTAGACCTAACTATCTCCACTCTTCTGTTTCCTCAGCCTCTGGTCTTCAGGGGTCATCTTGTCCTATTTACTGCTATTGATCCCTGAAGTGATGCCTCTGGAGCCAGTCCCTCTGTCAACATCACCCTCTATAGGGTTGATTTATGTCACTTACCACAACGGCAGATACCAGCCATCTTATGTATTGTTAAAGGTTAATGTGGTCACTTGAATGATCAATGACCTCTTTTCATGTCCTGAGCTTTGCTGCTTCTGACTGTGGGTGGTGGGATCATGGAACACCAATACCATGAAAAAACGGTTTTCTCTGAATTGTGGTGGAGACGATCCATGAAAAACAAATTCAGGAGAACCAACTTTACAGGCACTGACTTTCAATGATTATCTGATGGATGACTCTATCAGGTTTTGTCAATGAAGGATTTTTAGACCCCTTTTCTTCAAAACATTGCTTCAATGCTGGAATAATTCAGTTCAGCCAAGCTAGCTGTCAGATAGATGGCCCTACATTAGACTGTACAGTACTGTCGTATAGCGTTTCATTACATGACTGAGGAAAGAGGAAATGGCCAGTGGTTGTGAAACAAGCCCAAGTCGTCAGGCCTCCATCTCCTTTTTTTTACCGGACCTGAAACTTTTCTGCTGATCTGCTGTTTGGTTTCACAAAATATGGTGCTGTGCTTTTATCTGTGGTCTCACCTGTCCAAAGGATATCGTTCTACTAATCTTGTGGTTTGTTTTGATTTGCAACCCTGGGTCATGCTTTTTCCCTTTCCGAACAAGACATACTTGATATTTCAGCCTTTTCTTATTGTACTGTCGTGATGTTTGAAATTTAGCATGCTAAACTGAGTCCCATAGGCTACGTTCACACTGCAGGTCTTTACTGAAATGGTATTTTTTTTAGGTGGCCGTTCATACTACTATTAAATGCGACCGCCATCATTCTGCTGTCTGAACGGTTCAAGATGGCAGAGTGACCTTGGTGCGCAGATAACAGAAGAAGACGTCACAAAGCAGCGGACTGCTTACAGAAGTGATGGTGAATGTAATTGTTTTTAGAAGTATTCAATAAAGTTTTTAAAAAATGGTCTTGATAAAATAAAATAAAAACATGGATACTGGCTGGCATCTCTCCTTGTTATTATTAGAAAGCTGTTAAGCAATGGCAGCGGATAATATTAAGACCACATCATAGCAAGATGGAATAAGGTAAGAAGAAAGCAGCACAGCTATTAATAATGGTCCTTTATGGAGCGCTAACTGCTACTACTGTGTGTGGATGTGTGGTGAGAGACAGGAGAGTGACGTGAAAGACGGATAAAATGCGATTTGACCGTTCAGACAGCGGCCGCTTTGAATAAAATCCGAAGCCACTTCCATATGTGAATTAGTACCACATATGGAAGTGGCCACACATTTTTTGTGGGTGAAAAGATAGGAATTGGGCCGTTCATACTGCCATGAAAAAGGCAGATATGGGTTGCATATGGGAAAAAAGATTGGCTTTAGATTGTATTTCCCTGCAGTGTGAACACAGCCTTAGAGTCTGAGATGGAGCCCTTAGTTTTTGCAATTCCTCAGATTAGTCTACATGAAATTGCTTTGAAATGGCTTCATAATCCTACTCAGATTGATTGTCAACAACAATTCTCCAAGATCAGTGCTGGTATGTTTCTCTATTGACTCTGTGGTAAAACACACCTCTATGTTCCAGGGCAGTAAACTGATAGAATTCCTGCTTTTATAGAGGTGCTCATATTATATAAGGATTTGTTAATCATGAGTGTTTTTGGAAGCTGACAAACTTGTTTTTTTCACCACATCTTTGCCAATGATTTTAGCTTCAAGGAATTTTTTGTGTTTTTTTGTACATTGCAGATTCAATTTGAATAATTTTGAACTCTTGCAAAGACCAGATGGTTTTTGTTATGTGTTGATATGTAAAGCTCAGGAATTAAAAGAGGGTGTACTTTTTTTGGTACTATGCTTGTATATAAAATCTGTTATTGAAATCTGTGGGTGAGGGATAGTTGGCTATTTGATTGTTAATGGTTCTCAGTTGTTCAAGGATTCTACTATAAGTTTAATGTTTGCTTAACATTTTTCACAATCAGGACTGGACATTATCATTAGTACTTTTTTTTAGGCTCAAGCCTAATTCTTCTGTGGAAAACTTGAATATGAAATGGAGTGATAGATCTAATCACAGAGAAAAAAGGAATAATTCAATATTTTTGTTTGTTTTGTCTCTTTACTTAAAGACCAGGGTGCCAGATAAGATTCATAATGTTCATGTCAGTTTAAATGTCAAGATTTCATAACATACAAAGGTTCCAAAGAGTTAAACGCAGTTTACTGCCAGTCCCCACTACTGAGTCCGTTCAGCAATGAGGATCTTCATTTTATATTAAAGGAAGTTGTGGATATTTCAGTATTCACTGAAACTTCATCTTGAGTGTAGAGTAGTATATCTAAAAGCATTTTGCGTTTACATTAATTGTGAGTAATTCCACTTAGCATCCATCCATTTTCTATCACATCTATCCCTCATGGGGTCACGAGGGTTGCTGGTGCCTATCTCCAGCTGTCAATGGGCAAGAGGCGGGGTACACCCTGGAAAGGTCACCAGTCTATCGCAGCACAACACAGAGACAGACAGGACAAACAACTATTCACGCACACACTCACACCTACGGAGAATTTAGAGAGGCCAGTTAACCTAACAGTCATGTTTTTTTTTGGACTTGGGGGAAGCCAGAGTACCCAGAGAGACCCCACGAATGCACAGGGAAAACATGCAAACTCTAGAAAGGCCCAGGGTAGGACTTGGACCCACTTAGCATACAATTTAATACCTTACAGAAAAGCCTGATTAACTTTACTACATTTAGAAAAAAACTGATTTCTTCCATGTTTTTATTTGGTACATTTACAAAACTGGCCCACTTTCACATGGAGAGAAATATCTCTAATCCAAGAATCCAAGATGGCGCTGCGCACGCAGCAGCCTGTGATGTCGGCTCTGTCTTCTCTTTTCCTATTTTCTCTTCTTTATAGTGTTTTTTGGAGTGTTTTTCTATAAGTGAATACCGTATCTAGTATTCTGAATTTATGTGCACAGAGGAAGCCAACTTTTGGGACAGTAGTGCTGAGCTTTCTCCTACTTTCGGCACTTTTTGATGCTGGAAGGGGAGAACCCCTTCGTCCGCGACTCCGGACGTCCCATTGTTTACACACGAACCAGCTCCTCGGACTTCGGGACCCTATGCGCTGTGGCCTGGCTACCCACCACGCTGAGAAATCAGACATCCCTGCAGACATACGGAGGAAACGGAGAGGCTGCAGGGGTGGGAGGACGAAGCGGAGGAAATGTTATTTACCATCGGTTGTCATGGGAACCTTAGTCTGAGGAGCTTGCAGTACTAACCCGTTTCCAGAGGAGGTACAGGGACGCTAGTATCATGTGCTTCACGGAGACGTGGTTAGATGGATTTGTCCCGGACTCAGTGGTCTCCCTGGACGGCTTTAAACTCATCAGCGCAGACAGGACTTTGGCGGAGAGTGGAAAAAAGAGTAGAGGTGGGCTGACGATTGTGAGTGAGTGATGGTGTAGCGCAGCTCATGTTCACGTGAAGGAACGGATATGCTCTTCAGATGTGGAGCTACTAGCGGTGAGCATGACGCCGCACTATGGAGGATCAGGGCAGCAAAGAAAAACTATAGGAGGAAGATCTCCGGCTTTGGGCAGAGGACCAGCAGGGCTGCAGATGGTGACACCGAGTTTGCAGATGAGTTAAACAGGTTCTTCACACGGTTTGACTCCCCCCACACTGGCCCCCTCCCTGCCCTCAACTCTCCACACGTCTCTGACCCACACCCCACCAGAGACCTACCATCCCCCCCACCGCCACCCTCACCAACCAGCAACCCATCCACACCTTCGGTCCTGCCTTCCTCCCCCCTCACAGTCACACCAATGCAGGTGAGAGGCCAGCTGATGAGGTTTAAACAGAGGAAAGCCTCAGGACCGGTCGGCATCCCCCCCAGGCTGCTGAGGACCTGTGCTGATGAGCTCTGTGAGGTCCTCAGCTACATCAACAACCTGAGCCTCAGCCTGGGGGTGGTCCCCACCCTGTGGAAGACCTCCTGTGTGGTACCGGTTCCCAAAACGCTGCACGCCGTCATGTTCTTTGACTTCTCCAGCGCTTTCAACACCATCAGACCGGTGCTGCTGAGGGGGAAATTGGAGGACGCTGGAGTGGACAAACATCTAGCTCTGTCTCCGTTTCTTTTCACCCTCTACACCTCAGACTTCACCTACAACACGGACAGCTGCCACCTTCAGAAGTTCTCTGATGACTCGGCCATTGTGGGCTGTGTGTCGGAGGGGAACGAGCTGGAGTACCGGTCGGTCATCATGGACTTTGTGGACTGGTGTGAGAAGAACCACCTGTGTTTAAACACCAATAAGACCAAGGAGATGGTGATCGACTTCAGGAGAAGACCCCCACCTCACTCCCCCGTGAACATCCAGGGGCAGGACATAGAAACTGTGGAGAGTTTCAGATACCTGGGTGTTCATGTCACTAATAAACTGGACTGGACTCATAACACAGAAGCTCTGTACAAGAAGGGCCAGAGCCGCCTCCACCTCCTGAGGAGGCTGAGGTCCTTTGGCGTGAGCAGGCCCCTGCTTAAAACCTTCTATGACTCTGTGGTGGCCTCAGCCCTCCTCTACGCTGTCGTCTGCTGGGCCCCAGGCAGCGCAGAGCGGGACAGAAAGAGGCTGAATAAGCTGGTAAGAAGGGCCACTTCTGTCCTGGGCTGCACTCTGGACTCAGTGGAGGAAGTGGCCGAGAGGAGGGTGTTGTCCAAGCTCACATCCATCATGGACAACACCTTCCACCCCCTGCACCAGACTGTAGAGGAGCTGAGCAGCTCCTTTAGTGCCAGACTTAGACACTCTGTTTGTAAAAAGGAGCGGTACCGCAGGTCATTCATCCCTTCTGCCATCAGACTTTACAATGCTGCAGTATAATTGTAATAACTTGTGCAATAACTAATGTGCAATTACTATTTAATACCCTGTGCAATAACCTGTGCAATAATCCTGTTAAATAAGAGACTTCAGCTGTTATAGTTATCTCACTACCTCACTGTTGTTCTTTACCTGGTACCACTTTAATGCACAAGGTCAAATCCATATGTATATAAGTCACCTTAATTGAACATAACTTATCTTAAATCTCTGCTTTATTTCTCTTTTTTTCTCGATCCACTGTATATATGTGGAAGCACTGTATATACCTTATGCACCTTTTCCCCCTTTTGGCACCATCTTTTGATTATTGAGCCGATGTGACAAGTGAATTTCTCCACCGTGAGATCAATAAAGTCTATCTTATCTTATATTAATAATACCTATGTATGAATCTGGATCCTTTAAGAAAACGAGACTTAAAAAATCTTTCACAATCTCTGCATGAAAGTCCTACTTGCTTGTTTCATTTATTGGAAATACAAGAAACAAAAACAAATGTGCAAATGTGTGCTGTTTAGACATTTCAGTGTCTTTTCTAAAAGGTATTAAATGCAGAACACATGAACTGATTTGTTGTTCCGGGTTCTGATTGGTGGCCTGTGAAGTTTAAAATCTGTTGTACTTCCATACTCATAATGTCATACATTTTTTAAGAATCAGTCTTTGCTCAGTAGACCCCTTGCATCTGACGTCACAGTCACGTGATCGGGGGTGCGCGCCTCCATCTTGGTGGGCACGCTAGCCTGACAGCCCGTCTACTACATGACAAAACGGGTGATTTAGAGCGTACTTTTAGTTAGTTTATTTTTGGAATCTAAACAATGCCTACGACTTGTTGTGCTCCCGGTTGCACACAGAGGCATTCCAAATCGTTGGATGTACGTTTCTGTCGTTTACCGAAGGATGAGGAAAGAAGAAAGAAATGGATATTTTCAATGAAAAGAGCGCAGGCAGACACTCCCAATGGACTGGGGGATCCATCATACTACGACAGAATATGCTGTCTACACTTCATCTCCGGTAAATACAACTTAATTCTGCTCTATTCATTGTTCTACTTAAATAGCGGCGGAGGGGAGGTGGCGATCGCTACAGCAGCCGCCGCTGTCTGAAGCAGCAGACAGCGGCGGCTGCGGCGGCTGCTGTAGCGATCGCTACACTGGCCGGAGAAGCCGCTGTTGCTGCTGTAGCCGCCGCTGTCTGGAGCAGCACCCGCTTCCTGCTGCTCCAGACAGCGGCGGCTCTCCGGCCAGTGTAACGATCGCCACCTCCCCTCCGCCCGTTCACGGGCGCTAGTACTTCTGTGTTTACGCTGCAATGTCGCCGACACCCCCACCCATTTTAACAAGACAAAAACACCAAAATAATCCGTAGTGAATAATGTTTTTTTTAACCTACCGGACAGGTCTTCCTCTCTGCTTTGTGCTGTTGCACAAACATGTCTGAACATCCATCCATCCATTTTCTGACCCGCTTAATCCCTCATGGCGTCACGGGCGTTTGCTGGAGCCTTTTTCCTGATATAAAATAATTGCAGCCGTCCAGTGGTTTCAGGAGCTTTCGTGCTCTCTTGTCCATACTGGCCTGCGTGTTTATAAAGCAGCTGTGTCGCGGTACGAAACCCTTGGCCAGCATTTCACAGACTCGCTCCGTCCCTTCAGGCTTTTGCTGTGTGGATCTGGCAATCTGATACCATCAACCATCAACTTAGTCTTAAAACGATCTTGTGATACGTTATCTAAAGAAGAAAATACGTGGAGAACTCGTTATTTCGTCAAATGGCGTGCCAACCAATATGGCCGCCACGCAAGGGGTTCTGGGTAACGGAGTCACGTGGTTGCAAGGGGTGTGTTCTCACTGCCTGCTTTCTCCCACCTCCTCTGTTTCTCCAATTCACCAGAACCCAACCTGTTCCCCCTCCCCACCCCCAGTGTGTCGGTTGTTCTCACTAAAGTGAAAAAGAGACAGGAATTCTGGGATGGAGGGATGGGGAAGCAATAGACGAGATGAATGGGAGTGAGATGGATAGATTTAGACACTAAGTGGCAAAAAGACTTAAAGGGACAGACAAAGAGAAAGAGTGAAGAGAGAAAAGTAAACGATGAGTGCAAACAAAAGGAAGGAAAGTTCAAAGAGAGGGTGGGAGTACAGCAGCCTCCTGTCCTCATATCGAGCATGCTTTTGAACCACAAGTGTTTTTTTGTGCCTATTTTTAGAATAACAAACTTAAAAAGTTATTCAGATAGTTATGATTTATTCCTATATGTTTCTCTTAATTTGAAGGAAGTAAGGTATATAATTACAATGATATTTTTTTGTAACCACCAGAATTGAATTGTCAATTAGAAAAGTTAGCTTTTTAGTTCTGACAAAGGCCTACACAACATTTTAATAAGTATTATTGCACTTCCTAAACCAAAGGCCCATTTTACAGTTTTTTTGCATGCATTCTGATCTTCCCTTGTCCAAAACCCAAAACAGTTAGATCTGTCACACCCTAATCAGGTTATTTAATGTAAAGCATGTATTTTATCAAAACATTTTTCTATTAGTGAAAACATAAAAAAGTTGAAATGTTTTTTTTGGTATTATCTTAGATTTAGAAGCAAATACCTTAATGTATGGAGTTGTCTAACCTAATAAAACAGAATTAAGCTGCTGCTCTTATTACGTATTCTTTAAAGCTGAAGTAGGGAGTTTTGAGAAAACCGTAGACTTAGCCTAACAAGCATACCTTACAGGTTCCCCTCACTTGATGTCTGCTGCACTGCAGCCCACCCTCCACAGCTCCTCCCCCACAGCAGAGCCTGCCGTGCTGCTCCAGTGTTTACCTGTCTTTGTTTTCTGAGCAGGTACACCTCAAGAAATTGTCAATTTACAGCTGCAGCCCACTAGCAGTCTTGAGGTTGACTGATGGAAACGACATGTGGGGAAGGGGGTGTTAGCAGAGCGTACCCAAGAGTGACTGACACTGCTAACAACCTACTAGAGCCAGGAGAAATGTCTGGCTCTGATTGGTTGTTTCTGACCGGGAGCGGTGTATTTCTGCAGATTGCAGTAGGACCACTGGGTTGAGCCAGAGAAGCTTGCATTTTTTCACAGATTATCTGTCTCATATTTTACTGTCAGGACATAGTTGTAATATTCTGGTTTCTGTTCTGGTTTCTGTTCAAGTTATTTTGCTCTCCTGCCTTAGGTCCTCTGGTTGCTTTGAGTTTTGTCCAGTTTATCCTGTTTTGTCATCAGTTTTAGTCTTAGCTTTATTTTCTGTTTTAGGTTTGTACTTCAGGGTTGTTTTGTTTCTTACCTAGTCTGGTGTAGTTTGTCTCTGTCCACTTGTCCTGTCAGCTTTTTAGGTTTGGTTTCTGCTCTGTTCTTGTTTTGGGCCTCAGCACTGATGTCTGGTCTAATTACCTTCTCTGCACACCTGCCTAACTCCTCCCCTGCTGCAATCATCTCTCACCGGTTTCACCTGCCTCCACCTCCATATAAACTGTTGGGACCAGACATCAGTGCCAGGTTGTCTTGTTGAGTTGATGGGTGAGTCTCCTCCTGCAGCATTCTGTTTATGTATTGTCTTTTGGATTATTTTTACCCTCTTGTCTCCAGAAGCCTGAGCCATCCTGTTCTGTCGGTCTGTCCCTGTTTGTACCTGCCCTGCTGGTCTGTTTATTTTTATACTGTCTTTTGGTTCGACAGTCTCTTTGGATTTTTCCCTGTTTTTTTGATTTTGTTATTAAAGAGCCTTTCCTTTAAGCAAACCTCTACTGGTCTGTCTGAATGCTGGGTCCGCTTAACCTGACTTCCGCCAGATGCATATCGCTCCGCCTAGCTTCACTCACATACATCTGGGACACCGCCGGTAGAGAATGATTTCTCCAACCAAATTTATGGTCTGGCCAATCAGGACGCAGGGCTGGAGTTTCATAGATGTGACGTAGTGGAGACGCGACCATGACGTGAGACTGTTTTGATAGCAATGGCGGCTCGTCGAGGAAGCAAGCGTTAACATCGATGCTGCTATTTCTTCCGTGTTGTCCAATCTACCTAATATTGTTTCATTAAAAGAACATCAGAGAACGCCTCTGAAGGCTTTGTTGGTGGAAACGATGTTTTCGCCCTTCTCCCGACTGGATTTGGCAAGTTTTGTTTTCCGGGGCAAGTCCGCGGCGGACGCGGAAGCGCCCCGGAGCGGTTAGCGGTTAGCGCAAACCATGTTAGGAGGCCTTTAGTCCTCAACGCGGTCGCCCCGAAATCGACTCTGACCCGCGGCGCTTTGCCGCCTGTCTTCCCCCCTCTTCCTGTCAGCTCACTGTCAATAAAACGCATGCCACTAGAGCCGCAAACACATTATTATTTTTTTTTTTCTGCGTCGCTATCATCAGCGTCACGGGTTAGCTTCGGTGTGAGTGGTTGAAATAGCACGTCAATAAAGATGACAGAGAAGTGGCTTATCCAATCATATGCAAGAATTTTTAATAAGGCCCAGCCTTCTGTAAAGGCAATTCCTATGGAGGTGTCCCAGATGTATGTGAGTGAAGCTAGGCGGAGCGATATGCATCTGGCGGAAGTCAGGTTAGGGTCCGCTGCCTCTGATCATTACAATAGTGACAGTTTTAACAAATATGAAAAAAATGCATTTATGGAATAGTTACCACAGCTTTAAAGCACAGTATGTGATGTGTTAAGGTATTATTTAAAATAGGGATTGAGTTTTTACCAAAAATTACTAAAATCTTGTCTTGTTTTTTTAAATCTAATTTGCGTATCATCTGGTGTCACAAGCTGGGTTCCATTCCACACTCCTATGGTCTATCAGCTATTTTTAGCTAACTGTAAAGCTTTGTTGATTTGCTTTAGATCTCAAAATGGACTAAACCTTTTTGAAATAAGTACTTATTTAGGGATATTTACTCATTTTGTCTGAGATAAAGGTCATCAGTCAACATGAAAGCACAAGTTTCCAAGTGGAAACTTGCAATAAAGGCAAAATCCTCATGACCCACAGCACCTTTGTAATACAATTCAAGACATTTCTTTATTATAAAAACTCCCAAGGACACAGACAAGCAGTTTTGTTTTTATGGCGTTATGTAACTATAAAGACTGTGGAGAATGTGTAGGCTTGTGCATTTGTTGAGAGGGTTGGACACCGCAGAGGAAAAGCTAAAAGCTTTTTTTGCAGTTGAAGACAAGTAAAAGAACACTTGAAGGATAAGCATAAGAGGCTGGTACTGTCATCAACCAGTATGTAAAACAGATATGAGAGAATTTTCACACTCAACACATTCTTCAATCGCTATTTTAAAAAATGGACTCTTAATCTTTCTAACAGGTGGTACTCTAAACCCACCAGACATGAGCAGCAGAAAAGGGTTTTAGCTTGAGATCCAATGATTGATAGGGGCCTTAATGGAGCACTGTGGAGGGCAATAGCCAGGAAAGAAATGTTTCACATCTCAAAACCCCTTATTAGCAGATAGTGCAGGACTAAACAGCTCCTGTGCTTCATAACAGCACTGTCTGTGTGCACACCTGTTTTCCTCTTGTGCATATACACATCCTCTCTCCTGCAAAATGTGGATGTTTGTGTGAGAGTGCATGCATAAATGTGAATGTCAGGATATGATTCAGGCAAGTGCTACCCAACTAATGAGATTGTACTCGATAAGAGACACTTACACCACTCAGCCGGACAGTAATGTAAACACAAATCCATCCTCCTGGTGTTCGTATTCCAAGATGGCCTGCTTTCTTGGAAAGCTAAATGGTGCATTAGCAGATGGGCTCTGAATTTTAGTGTTGTTTTTTTCTAGAGTGGGGGAGAGATATTTATTTCCAAAGTAACCGGATAGGAGAGAGGATGAAGAGAGATGCTGAGTGAAATATTTTACTGTAAAAATAACAAGATTACAGTACTCATATTTGGCTTCTCATCTAAGATCAACTACTGCTAGACACTTTGATTGCGCTGTTTAAAAAAAGACTACGCCGCTACATGTGAAATTTCCACCAGTATAAACTATAATAAGTGTGGAACTTATTTTAATTCTCTGATTACAGTTTTCAAATCTAATGGTGGTTAATAAAAGAATCCAAAGCCGTTAGCTCAGTGCTTAAAGAGAATATCTACTTAACAATAACTAAATGCTTTTTGTTTCAGTGGTATGGGGAAACACAATGCCAACAGAAAATAACACGGTGGCATTAACTTTATTTGTGCTTAATACTGCACAATACATACCTACTGGACAATATGAGGACATCAAAGTGACACATACTTTGTGGAACACTACATAAGGATATAGTGGTCCACAAATAAAAATGTGTGGACCCACTGTCTATACCTTATGCACCTTTTCCTCCTTTTGGCACCTTCTTTTGATCACTAATCCGATGTGTGACAAGTGAATTTCTCCAATGTGAGATCAATAAAGCTTATCTCATCTTAAAATTCACCGTTTTCCTTAAACCCTCTTAGAAATTGTTTTTAGCTACAGCTACAGACACAATAAAAGAAGAAGCAGGGTGGCAGAAGTTTTAGTATCAATCTTTGGTCAAAAAGACGTGTGCTGCCAGTGTTTGTTGGATGATAGGGCTGAGAAATAATATAGCAATAGTACCAAACTACAGAAATATTAATAGGAAGAATTTGAAGTTGGCAATCTGTGTAGAACTTTGGTTCCACCCTGTAAAACATGTTTTCCCGCCTGGTCCAAGCTATGGCCAAGCTGCCTTCGTTTGAGTCTTGACAAGCATTCAAGCACTGAAGCCTTTGAAGTCCTGAAAAGAAAGAGACATTAGGGAGAAGGGCTAGAAAAGGAGAACCATCCACCTCACTTTCCCTCCTTTTTCCAGTCTCTTTGTCATTTGGCTGTCTTAGGACGGGACATAAAGGCTCCTGAGGAGAAAGGGCCCAGAATGGCAGCGACCGCCACACACAGATCCTTTCACTGGAGTCGGTTGCAGGAGCCTCAGACCCTGCCCCCTGCCCCCTAATGTGTGTGTGGTGAGTCTGCAACCCCCTCCTCGTGCAACCAATTTCTTTGTGCTCCCACATTAAAAAAACGAGTATGACCACCAAACGAAGCAGAAACTGATTGATCTGGAACCCAATACAAATGCCACCATATATGAGGGAAAGTAATTGCCATTAGGCTTAATTACCCTCAAATTACAATAAATTTAGCATGTGTAACATCCAATTTAAAGTTAAATACAAAGGTCATTAGGCAAATGAAAATGTAATGCTTAATATTGTGCAAATAAAAGCAGTCTGAGCATTAAGATAGTTTTTTAAGATAAGTTTGGGTAGTAGATTTGAGTTGGAGTTTATTGATTTAAAAAAGGAACAATGCATATTAATGGGCATGTACATGTAAATATGACAGATTACAGCCTATGGCTAATTTCCATCTGCAGTCCCGTCGGCAGGTTTAGTCAACAACAATTCATCAATAAAAGAAAAGTAAAAACAAGAACAGTAAGCCATCATGACTGTGAGCAGTATAGGGAGAAATTACATAGAGAGATAACATTTCCTTGAAAACAATAGGATAAAAAAAGAAAGGAAAAGCAAGAACAATGACAAATATAGTGGTGACAAATTACCTGGTGTTAAGAAGCTAAAATTAGATATCAAAGGACTGATTAAAGTGCAGAGTGTGCAAGTGTTAAATGCACAAATATACTGGAGATAGCCTGATTGCACAGTCAATACAAAGTGCCATTTTAAGCACACAATATTAAAAACATATTACATTAAAAAATTGTTGGGTAGTAGATTATATAATAAAAATGACAGGAAAGTTTCACATTAAAAAAATTCTAAATATATGATTTTTGCATCACTGAAAAACATTTTTGCAACAATTGTTTCTTTTAGGTAAAACAACAAAAAATAAAAAAATAAGTATTTTCCACAATGACATTGGAAAAAAGAAAACAGTAATCTGGTATATTTTTATATAGTTATCCCTAACATTAAATGTTAAATGCGAGTCTAACCTTAAATTTAGACTAAAGTTAAAGCAATTTCCATGACATCCAGCTTGTCTTGTCTAAAGTATTGTTTTATAAAACTTCTGTGAAATATATTTGTGAAATAAAACCTTCCACAGCCTTTCTGAACAGACTTAGCTCGGAATGAATTCCTGCACAGCACTTAGGTTGCATGTGGAAGATGTAAAACTCTTGTTAAACTTCCGAGTTCACTTCCTTGGCTGTGACCCCGGCTCGGTTGGTCCCCCCCACAATGACCCAGCATGGGAATGTGATAGGAGAAGGAGGGGGGAGGCGGGACGGGGCTGCCAGCAGCATTCCATGGCTAGGACTCCAGCAGATCTGAGAAACAAAAGTGTTGCAAAGACAAGAGGAGGTTAAAGCATGAAAGGAGTTAAGGAATGAGAGGGGGATACTTTGGGACTTTGTTCCCCTAATCTAAATGGGCAAGGGAATGGCTTGGAAATGTGCATGAAGATAAGGTTGAGAAGATGAGGCGTTCATGCTTGTGTGGATGAGGGCGATGGGGTGGGAGTGGTTTTGTGGGCTTGTAAGCTGGACGCCGCTCCTTTTCCCATGGTGTGTGCAAACACAGGACCACACCAGGCCCTGCTCTCCCACAGCACCACTCTCAAACATCCGTCACAACCCATTACTGCTGACGCACGGCTCCCAAAGGGAACTGGAAGGGCATGATGAAATTGGGGTCAAAGTGAATTTGAAGGCATGTGATGAGGGCCATTAAGTTATTGGATGTCTTGTGGGGAGCAGACTTTTGTCTCTCCATCTGAGTGGCATCTCAAATCCAAGGCCATAAAGAAGAGAAGCCATCGAAAGCTTCCCGAAGCAATACTTTAATCTTCTACACCTATATACACTGGAATATGTATGTATATGTAAAATAATAACACTTTCTTAGAGATGGAAGCTCTTCCCACACTAAAGCTTTCACAGAAGCTTAAGTAGTTCACCAGTTGTGCTCAACGTGTACACACACTGGCAGAATTTTACACAAAATATGAATGATAATACAAAAATTCAGTTCAATTAAATTTTATTTATATAGTGCTAATTCACAACAAATGACATCTCAAGGCACTTTACAATGTCAAATTCAATCAAATCATACAGGCAGCAGCGTTCACTCCTCCTGAAAGAGCATAGAGCCACAGGGAGAGTCGTCTTCATTGTTGATGGATTTGCAGCAATCCCTCATACTGAGCATGCATGAAGCGACACTGGAGAGGAAAACTCCCCATTAACGGGAAGGAAAAACTCCAGCAGAACCAGGCTCGGTGTAAACGGTCATCTGCCTCGACTGACTGGGGGTTAGAGAAGACAGAGCAGAGACACAAAAAAGCAGAGAAGCAGACACTGATCCAGGAATCCTTTCTATGCTATATGGTAATAGTGGATGATCTGTCTCCCCTGGATGATGTCACAGCTAACAGAATGCCAGACCAGGTGTACCTACTATGAAGAAAAAATGACATGCAAATTGGAGAACAGTAGGAGAACTCAGCAGAGTGAGAAAATAGACCATCGTGTCCTCCAGCAGCCTAAGCCTATAGCAGCATAACTACAGTGATGGCTCAGGGTAACCTAAGCCACTCATGGGCTTAGGTTACTAACTATAAGCTTTGTCATAAAGGAAAGTTTTAACCCTGGTCTTAGAAGTAGACACGGTGTCTGCCTCACGGACCAAAACTGGGAGTTGGTTCCACAGGAGAGGAGCCTGATAGCTAAAGGATCTGCCTCCCATTCTACTTTTAGAGACTCTAGTAACCACCAGCAGATCTGCAGTCTGAGAGCAAAGTGCTCTGTTAGGAACATACGGGGTAATCAGAGCTCTGATATATGATGGAGCTTGATTATTAAGGGCTTTATATTTATATGCGAGAAGGGGAATTTTAAATTATATTCTTGATTTAACAGGAAGCCAATGAAGGGAAGCTAAAATTGGAGAAATATGATCCCTCTTGTTATAGGCTTCGAAACCACATTTTGTGGACTTTCTGATAATAAATAATTAGAATAGTCCAGCCTTGAAGTAACAAATGCATGGAGTAGTTTTTCAGCATACCTCCTGGACAGAATATTTCTAATTTTGGCGATATTCCAGAGGTGAAAAAAGGAAAAAAAACTTGGGTTACTCTCATGGTTAGCAGTTGGGTAAAACTATTCATGATGAAAAAGCTGAGCTTGCTTTTTCTAAAAATCAAAACAACAACAGAGATTGTCCAAATGAGCCTGCTCTGAAGTTTCCAACCTGGAGGTTTTAGCCCGAAAAAATTCACACAATTTAACACATGATCCTAACTGGCTCCTAAAAGTGACCATCTGTAACCTGTTTGCTTGAAATTAATATGCACAACATTATTTCTGATGTTGTAAATTTTACTCATACTATACAGTCTCTTGTTCTTGTTTTCTGCTTCTATATTTTTTACCTTCATGGTAAATTACATAAATCTATTTGCATTTCATGTTGCTGCTGGTACACTTGAATTTTCCTACGAAAAGAAAGTAAATGATATTTCTATTCCATTCACTCATATTTCTGAGATGGCTTTCAACACACGTTGACTCAAATGTTTGGTTTAACAGGCTTTTCAGCCAGTTTTAATTGTTTTGTTTTAAATCATTCACTGTCATGCCTTTTACCTTTTGGGCTGATTTAGCTTGTAAAGAAGTTTGCGCAGCATGAGTTGTTGGAAATGTGAAAATAAATTTGACCTTGACCTTTCAATATTTCTAAAAATCTTACGTCTGGCAGAGATTATCTCTCTTCCTATTTGTTGTCCTTAAAAAATTATCAAATAATCTGAAATGGAGAAGCAAAAGCAGACAAATACATCTCTTTATGTGCTATGTGATTGCAAAGGTTCAATTCAATTGTGAAACATTTTAACACTAATAAGGCATTTGCCTACATCATGACAGTTTATATTCTCAGATGAGGAAAAAGTTTAGCTTGGTCACTTATGTAGAGTTCTAGCACTGAGTTTATACATAACTATATCATGTTTTTTTTCATCCAGACACAATTGTCTATGTAACTGTGGTAGAGAAAGATGGGAGATAATGGATAAAGGAGAACAATGGAGAAAAAGACGTTGAATGATAAAGTTTCTGCCTTTATTAAACTCCACAGAAAATTGAGTTAACACATTACCACAACAATAACGATACTCTAGGACACGAAGATGTATTACCCAAGGAGAAATCCATCTCCATCATTGGAGCAACAAGCAGATGCGACATCTGCTTCATCATGCGACATCATCTGGAAAAAACTATACTACAGACATGTGTCTGAAAAAACCTGAAGGAAAGAAAGTAATTAGACTTCACACTTCAGAACTGTGTAAGAATAAACAGAGGTATTTAACTGAATCCTGGAGACATTTATAAAATCTTTTCAATCTGAAAAAGGTGGAAAAAAATATGAAAAATGTGAATTGCTCCCTTATGGTTGGGCTGTCAGTCTCTGCCTCAAGCAGAAAAGTATCTTGGTTTCATTAAGTCACAGTTAAATAACTAACTAAATAAATAACATAAGCAGGTTCTGTTGTAACAACAGCATAGGATCTGTAATCTGTGTTGTCCACCTGGGAAAGTTGTGCATTGATGTTAGAATAGCCTTGTGTGAGTTTACCTGCTGAATGGTTGGTGGACAGGGTTTGCTCTGTGAATAGGTCAAGAAAGAACATACTAGGTGAAAAATCTTTTAATAATTGTTTTTAGCACCTAAATATCTTTTTACTCCAAAAGAGACCTATTATTATTTATAGTTTGCATCATATTGCTGCCCAAACAGCTGAAAGTCTCTTTCTAAGGTCATTTGTGCTTTTTTGGTGTAGGATATGTTGAAGTTCTTGTATGTTAAGATTCTGATTTTGTCGGGTTTAGCTTAATTAAAATAAAGTAAAGTTACCTAAGGAGATCATCGTCGACTTCATGAAGAACCGGCCTCGCCACGCTCCACTGCTCATCAACAGCTCAGCCGTGGAGGTGGTTAGCAGCACCAAATTCGTGGGGGTGCACATCACAGACAACCTCACCTGGTCTGTGAACACCACGTCACTGTACAAGACGGCACAGAAGCCGTACATCCTGCGGAGGATGAGGAGAGCCCACCTGCCCTCGCCCATCCTCACGACCTTCTACAGTAGCACCATAGAGAGCATTCTGACCAGCTGTCTCTCTGTGTGGTGTGGAGGCTGCAGTGCCTCCAATTGGAAGAACGTGAGGAGAGTGGTGAGGACAGCAGAGAGGATCATCGGTGCTCCTCTTCCCTCCATTAAGAACATTTCATCCCAGCGCTGCATGTCCCGAGCCCGTAACATCATCAGCGACCCCTCACACCCCCACCACTAACTGTTCTCCCTGCTGCCCTCTGGGAAGAGGCTTCGCAGCATCCGCTGCAGGTCCACCAGGTTCTGCAAGAGCTTTTTCATCAGACTGTTGAACTCTAAACTGGACTCTGCATCACACATGCACAGAACTGAACTTTAAGGCCATTTTGCATCAATATTTTGCACTGCTAACGTTGCTGAACTTTTATAATCCATTTAAATTTAAAAGTACACAACTGAACGTTTACAAACTTTTTGCACCATTATTATTTTGCACTGCCAACATTGAACTTTTCAAAATAATGCCTTTTTTGCACCATTATCTTTGCACTACAAACATGGTTGAACATTCTTCTGCACACTTTTTTAAAAACTGTTTTTCTCCTGCACTGTACATTTTTATCACTGCTGCACTCTACATTGTAATGTTATTTTATTCCAACTGCAATCTCATTACATTGTCGTAAGCTGTATGCAACGAAATTTCGTTTTGTATGCAATTAAACCATAATCTCACCTAAGACACCAAAATGAATAGAGCCAGTTCTGCATAGTAGGATTGAATGTGGGATGGGACCTCTTCTGTTGTATTGAGGGCACTTTTCCAGTCATAGTGAAGGTCTGTCTACATTCAAGCTCTTCAACTATTATGATGAGATGTGATCAAATAATATCCTTATATCCTGAACACAATCCTCCTTGGAGTGACTAAGCAGCTCTATCATCCGGGGGACCTAAGAGTAGAGCTCCTCTGCTGATTGTTTGTCCATCTAATCATAATACCTCCTGGATTGCCATGAACAACTTTGGATCTCCTAGAGTGAGCTCAGGAATGTGGCTGGGGGGGGGGGGGGGGTGGCAGGTGGAATGTGTCAGTTTCCCTTCTGAGCCAGTTAGCCCCTCCCCTATTATCTTACAAGTGGAGGACAATTGATGGATGGACTGGCTGTAGATGGTGGGCACCTGTATGTGAGCATGCAGTGCTGATGCAGAATGTGCTGGGATATAGCTGTCAAAGAATAAAAAGGTTTCTACAATGAACAGCACAAGATATTCTGTATATTACTTCACAATATACCTCCACTTCAAATTAACCTGTTCTTTGAACGTTCTTAGTTCTCACCTCCTTCGCTACTTGGTATTCAAAACATATGGGCATCTGCAAGCTTTCATGCAGACAAAAGTGTCATCATGGTGTTGTGACTATGACACACCAATAGACCCACAAACACATAAATCCTCATTCACCTTTTCTCACCACACCGCTCTACATGTGATGTTCCACCAGGACGAGGAGCTGGCACTGATGGAAGCACAGATAAGGTTAGACTGATTGAATGGCAGGGAGGGATGAGTAGTCAGGCTGCACACACACATCCAATGTCTGTCTAGACTGAGTTTATGTGTGTGTGTGTGTGCGCGCGTGCGTGTGTGTGTGTGGTATTTACTGTATACATGCTGCGATCCTAATTTTATGCCCACATGTGGACATGCCCGTGTTGCAATTGATAACTGCAGCTGAGTGAGTATCGAAAGGATTGCTGTCGCAGAAATGTGTGTATATTTAGGGTGGCTTCGATGCAGTGGGACCCCACATTGCAGGGTCTGGCTGGCAGCCAAACTCCTCTGTTACCAAGGAAACAAGCTGCAGCCACACATGCAAAGGGGAAGCAGCCCTTTTTAACCATTTTTGGCCCTTTTCTTGTCGCAGGGGCAAGCTCTCTGTGACAACTGCAATACCAGCTACAGACACAGGGCATAAAGGACTCATCCGTATACATGCAAATATGTATTATATAATGCATGATAGGAAAACACTGACAAACCCTTTAGTACAAAAAAATATTATCAAACTATCACCAAATATGCCTGTGCATCATCAAATACAACTATTTTCAAGTGTTACTCAATAGGCCACAGCAATTTTTTTTTTTAATGCCCTTAAAATATGTTGTGTGCATACTGCATGAAAAAGGTTGGATAAAAAGGTTGGGACCCCATTGTGTGAACAAATTTTACACATTATAATAAGAGGTGCAGCAGAATCAGTCTTCATCAAAGATAAGCCCATGGACATTTTTTCCTTATTATTATTATGGAAAATGTTGTTCCGTGACATTCTTTAGCAGTCAAAAATAACTATGTATTTTATCATTTAGATTGTATGTTGTAGAAGCAACTGTGCAGAACATGTGCAGAACCTTATAAACTGAAAAAGTGCTTTGAAACCAATAGTGCTTCAGAAACGTCACGGATGTTTGTAACTGAGAATTTGCCATGCTAAGTTTTTCAGAGGTTTAACGGAAGTTGCGGCGAGACAGCTTCAAATGCACTTTTTGGAAACCAAACACATTCACAGGCAGACAAACGAGGAAGGTGAGAATCACATGACAAAAATGAACCCTTTGACTCCACTCTGATCACAAGAATGTAAACACAAAACTTAGTTGTACTGCTTCGAAATTGTCTCCTGAATTCATAACATTTTGTTACCTTTTTTGAAACAGTTAAACATTTTGCATGTGCATTTATTAAAAACATCTATATAAATCAGCTTCATATGTGCACATGTAATTTTTTTGTTACCTCAATGCCAGCCAAGACAGAATTTTCTCAGTGTGGTCTTTAAAAGAACCTGCTTTCAGTTAACACAGGTGCAGCTTGGAGCTTCTATCTCCATATTATGTGCACACATGCAGAGGAAACCAGAGACAGTTACTCAAACTGAACATGGTTTGTGTGAAGCTGAGCATATTCTGAACCCTCTGGGGATTGACAGAAGCTACTTGGTAGTTTCCTGTAGAGCTATACAACAGCGCTCTCTGCTGGTTGGATTATATCTGAGCTTTTGATTCTGGATATATGTTTATCTTTTACATTTCATTACATTACTTGGGAATTTTATTACTTTTAGGATTGTACTCTCTTATCATCACAACAAAGCACATAGACTAACCAAGGTATAACACACTTTTGCAGACTGGTGGAAACTCTCATTATGTTTGAATAAAAACTGCTTTTCAGATGCTAAATAAGTTGTTCATTTGTAACAGATCTGACTTATTCCTTCCATGCTCTGTTACACTGACCCCCTGCCTTCCTTGAACTTGAGATTTTTCTTATTCATCTCAACTCCATTTTCCATTTGCAGACGACCCCGGGGACTTAAACACTGTTTACAGCTTCACAGTTCGACCTGTTCCTCTCATCCACACGTTTTCTTTCTTGCTTTGACTGACTTTCATTCCTCTTCTCACCAGAGTATAGCTCCACCTCTCCAGGTTCCCTTCCACCTGATCTCCACTCACTATAGACAATGTTCTCTGTAAAGATTAAAGTCCACAGGGACTCATTTCTAGTTTCATCTGACAATCGTCTGGGGAAAAAAAGAGCCGAGAGCCCACGCAAACCTTCAACCCACATGTCACCCGTGCCACACACCTCACCATTGTCTCACTGTCATTGTACATGTTCTGCACCACTTTTCATATTGATTTACATATCTCCCTTGGCACCCTTTCATCTACTTTATCTGCATCCACAAAGGCATACCTTTTTAAATTCTCAATCATCACTCTATAGAGTATTTAAAGTTGCATCCATTTCTTGGCGTGACATAGTTTTTGACTCATCAGTTCTTTTACTTCTATTGTTACTATAATATTTTTCCACTTTAAATAGCAGCGTGAAAGCCAACATCTAAAATGCATCTAAAATGTTATTTTAGTCTGTTGCTCTACTTTCGTAATCACACTTGCATTTATATAGATTTAAAAATGACAATATCTAAAAAAAGAAAACTGTAAATATGTTTATTGGTGAGTGCTGACTCTAATTCAAAGGTAATGGTAGCCCTTTGTGTGAACCAGTACCAATGAAGTAGCTCTCAGTTTCAAAAAGGTTGGTGACCCCTGATCAACACCCTCCTGTCCTTGCATGGTCATGGGGTTGCTGGTGCCTATCTACAGCAGCTTTTGGATGAGAAGCGGGATTCGACCCGGAGATGTCGCCAGTACATCACAGTATGGCTATATCCATATCATTGATATATCACCAATATTCACTTAGTCATGTTATCACAAAAAAAATGTCCTTCCTTTAAGCCTAGAGGCTATATTTGTCACCCGAACATGCAGTTTTAGGCGTATTAGAATAAAGAAGTCTGTATACAAATGTATGTCACACTTCCAATCCTAGTAATTGAAAACCATGAATAATTTTTCTTTCACTTCACAATATGCATTACTTTGTGGTGGTCTATTGCACAAATCCCCAGTAAAGCATGATCAGGTTTGTGGTTATGACATGACAAGTCACTGTAAAGGTTGTGTAAAGGATAAATTCAGCAGGGTACCATTCGTGTACAAAGGCCTTTCAAGTTTAGCGGCGGGTTCCATTGAAGTTCTTCATTGACTAAAATTAACCCAAGACAGTGACAGATCAGTGCTTTAGTCAAAACATTTGGTTGACCTTTTTTTTAGTTGACTGGACTTTTTCCAGACAGTTTTCAATAGAGTTGTGAAACACACCAGCCATGTGGTTAGAGCTTCTGCCTCCAACCAGATATTGAAGTTAGTTTTATTTTGGGGGTTCCATTTCTTTACTCTGTCTGACCTGGGGTAAGTATTTAGTGGTATTGGGTCACCATTCACAACTCACCAGCACTAGCCATGCTATGTTCCTGAATGACATTGGCATCACATAAATAAAACAAAATTATTCATAACAGGCAAACTGGACATTACATCTTCACATTTCTTTGTTAATTTTGAGCATGAAATATGTTCTTTAACATGACCATGTAGTGATGAAAGCAAATCTAAACCCCTTGACACCCTTGAGGAAGCGTACTTGAGCGTTCTCAAGTAGTTTTGTCACTTTCTGAGTTTTTGGAGTCCTGACTATATTAGATATTTATATGTTTAGAATCATTGGTAATTTTATCAATAATTCTTGGCTTCGAGGCGATTCTGGCCAACTATCCGGCGTCTCAGGAGGGGGAAGCAGTGCAGTACCAATACTGTTTGTAATGGGGGTGGCGTGTTGCTGACCTCGACTCGGGACATCGTGTGTTGGTGGGCGGAATACTTTGAAGACCTCCTTAATCCCACCAACACGTCTTCCAATGAGGAAGCAGCGCCTGGGCACTCCGGGTCGGGTTCTCCCATCTCTGGTGCTGAGGTCGCCGAGGTGGTTAAAAAGCTCCTTGGTGGCAAGGCCCCGGGAGTGGATGAGATTCGCCCTGATTACCTTAAGGCTCTGGATGTTGTGGGGCTGTGTTGGTTAACGCGACTCTGCAACATTGCGTGGACATCGGGGGCAGTTCTCCTGGATTGGCAGACTGGGGTGGTGGTCCCCCTATTTCAAAAGGGGGACTGGAGGGTGTGTTCAAACTACATAGGAATCACACTCTTAAGCCTCCCTGATAAGGTCTATTCCATGGTTCTGGAAAGGAGGGTCCGTCGGATAGTCGAATCTCAGATTCAGGAAGAGCAGTGGGCTGTCAGGTCTCTGTATGACCGGTGTCAGAGTCTGGTCCGCATTGCCGGCAGTAAGTCGGACTCGTTTCCGGTGAGAGTTGGACTCCGCCAAGGTTGCCCTTTGTCACCGATTCTGTTCATAACTTTTATGGACAGAATTTCTAGGCGCAGCCAAGGTGTTGAGGGGATCTGTTTTGGCGGCCTTAGGATTGCGTCTCTGTTATTTGCGGATGACATGGTCCTTTTGGCTTCTTCAGGGCGTGATTTACAGCTCTCACTGGAGCAGTTCGCAGCCGAGTGTGAAGTGGCCGGGATGAGGATCAGTGCCTCCAAATCTGAGACCATGGTGTTGAGCTGGAAAAGGGTAGAGTGACTTCTCCAGGTTGGGGAGGATGTACTGCCTCTAGTGAAGGAGTTTAAGTATCTTGGGGTCTTGTTCATGAATGAGGGGAAGATGGAGCGGGAGATCGACAGGCGGATTGGTGCGCCGTTTGCAGTGAAGCGGGCGCTGTACTGGTCCGTTGTGGTAAAGAGAGAGCTGAGCCAAAAGGCAAAGCTCTCGATTTACCGGTCGATCTACGTTCCTACCCTCATCCCGGATACAAGCGGCCGGAATGAGTTTTCTCCGTAGTGTGTCTGGGCTCTCCCTTAGAGATAGGGTGAGGAGTCATCCGGGGGGGACTCAGAGTAGAGCCGGCACTCCTCCACGTCAAGAGGGACTATGTCTCTCTGCTGGCCTGGGAACACCTTTGAATTCCTGGCCCAAGTGGCTGGGGAGAGGGACATCTGGGCCTCCCTACTGAAGCTGCTACCACTGCGACCTGACCCCGGATAAGCGGGAGAGGATGGGTGGATGGATGGATGGCAATTTTATAATGCTGTCACATTACAACCACAAACTTAAGTGTGTTCTGTTAGATTTTATGTGATCGACCAACACTTTGACATTGTAAAGTCAAAGAAATTCATATGTGGATTGTAAATTTTTTTCCAACTAAAAATTAGAAAAGTATGGCTTGGATTTGGGATCAGCTCCTTTCAAACTGCTACCTCTGCTCTGCAGGGGAGGACGAGAGTTTGCTCCCCAATGCCGTTCCAACGAAACAGCGGGAAATTGTGTACACCCATTCAGGGGTGTGCTCAATTTGATATCAGTGTTCTGTTCATCACATTAGTGGAGAAGATCATACTTTAATGTAGACGTATCCTAGCTGACACGTTTTCCCCTAATCAGTCATTCTGTCCAATCTAAGTATGCCAAACTCTGTGCCTCCAGAGTCCGTTTATCTGTAATTTCCATGGTAACCGATGCTGCAGTCCAGTCTCTGTAATCTCATAATCCCTAACAACTTCTTAAACTGTGAACCTTACTCCTGTCTTTCATCAGAGGATATCCTCATGGAGCTGTGCTCTGTGGTGAAATTTATCTTGCCTAGAAGGAGCCAATGCATCTGAATCGTCATTCTGAGGAGTATGAAGAGTTGCTGGGTGTATGGGGTAGCCACTGTAAATTATAGCACAACGTAATGCTGTAGAGAGTCTAGATTGGTACATAGAGATTTGGAAACAACGTCACTGCACAGTGCATTAATGGACGTTTTACGTCAAGTGCCGCTGGTCAGTGCTATTTAGGCAGCGCATTGACCAAAATGATATGAATTTCTTATCACTATATTCTCCTACACAATGCTGAAAAGCAGCTCAAAACAAGATGGACTGTTTCACAACAAACTTCTGCCAGATGCCAAAGAACGGTACATGGAAAAAATAGCTAAAATTGGAAACATCGATCCATTTGAATTGAAAAATTCAGACGACCCAGACGATTTACCTCCGCTTACATTCCCAGAAATATTTGCATACTTGGTCTGTGGTGTCAGTGCTTACACCACCAACAGTTTTAAAAATGACAAGTCTATGGAAGCGCATGTTCACAATATGGACATTTATAAACCAATGGATTGTGAATACATCGTTGTTCAAACAAAGGTATGGTTGCTCTGGACTCCTTAATTATGCAAATCTGCTAAATGTACACGCTTTTAGAATCAATCAACCTTTCCTTTCTGCTTTATGGGTGCTTTAAATGTGAGCACATGATGTTTTAAGTACATTCTGAACAGATATACAAAGCTATTCCACATAATTTCTTTAACTAGTTTGAGAATATTTAATCTGCTCGTTTAAAAAACAACACGTTGACATTGCCAACCTGGACTAGATTACGTCATACTAATGAATAAAAAATAAATAAATAATCAGGATTTAAGAGAAAATCAAAGGTGCTCGAAGTTAGGAAATATTCGGTGGAATTAGCCTTCAACCTAGCTGATAGCCTCTTTGAAGTTATGTCATGTTTATTTTTTTTTTTACATAAAATGAATTGGAGCAAACAAGTTAATAATTCAATCGAAAAGTTATTTGTGAAATTACACACACATGTGATGATGTTTTTATTTGTATGGTCCTATATTTTCATTAACCATTGTAATTTATTACTGTATGTGTTCACAGGTTATGCACTCCCAGAAACTGTCGGAGCCACCACTAACACCATGGGTCATGCTAAGCAACACTGGCACTGTTGAATGTGCACACAGCACCTGCATGGCAGCGGTAGCTGAGACCTGCACCCATGTAGCTGCCCTACTATTTAAGCAGGAAGCAACAGTAAGGAGGGACAAAAACAGAGGAGCCAGCATACTGCATGCTACCTGGCAACCTGACCAAGATTCACCCAGAAGTTGGCCATAAAATTGATTACAGTACTTCAGGTTCTCAAAAGAAGATATTTGACAAAAAAAATACATATACTAGGTTCAACACCAGCCAGGAGAAGCCGTCCACAAAAAGGAAAAACACTGGAGTGTACATCCATCCATC
This sequence comes from Fundulus diaphanus, assembly GCA_037039145.1. Classification (NCBI taxonomy): domain Eukaryota; kingdom Metazoa; phylum Chordata; class Actinopteri; order Cyprinodontiformes; family Fundulidae; genus Fundulus; species Fundulus diaphanus. The sequence goes on along the minus strand of CM073129.1, from coordinate 12,316,413 downwards.
CATCCATCCATTTTCCAAACCGCTTTATCCCTCATGGGGTCGCGGGGGTTGCTGGTGCCTATATCCAGCGTTCACTGGGCGGGAGGCGGGGTACACCCTGGACAGGTCGCCAGTCTGTTGCAGGGCCTGGAGTGTACAAAGGCCAGCAAATCTTGAGGATTTGTCTCCTCTGCTTGATACGCTGCTGGAGCACAGTAAGACTGTTGGTTGTTCAAGAATGGAGAAATATTCCACACTTTAAACACACTGTGAGCAGCCTATTGTCTTACCAAAGTCACTTGGATCTCTACACAATACAAACATAGAGTCCCATGACCTGTCAGCTATTTTGCTGTGCTGTGAAAAACACAAATATGCTGCAATAGTGACTAACGAGCAGGCAGCAAGCATTGTAAAGCACACAAGACTGCAGCAATCCAGGAAACATGGTGTCTACGGTACAAACAAGATGGGGTGTGAAGCATGAGACTGATGCTCAAAAAGCATACACTAACATAACAGCTAACAGTCAAAAAAATCTAAAGGTTAAACCATGTGGGTACATTATAAAAACTAACTTCCTTGACCTTGGAGCATCTCCTGATGGATTCACAATGTGTGATTGCTGTGGGAATGGATGCCTGGAGACAAAGGGCTCTTTCATATATATAACATTCTGCATTCAGCAGGCCTTAGATGCAAAAGACAGAAACTTTTGCCTCCAGCTGTCCGGCAATGAACTTCACATGAAGAAACAACGTCCACAGGTCCAAACAGATTTTTGGAACAAAATCCAACAACTGCGACCTTGTTGTGTGGACCGAAAGAGACATGGCTGTGGTCTTTCCAGATCAGGAATTCTGCGAACCATGTCTACAAAAAGCACAAAACTTCTTTAAAAGTATTTGTCTTCCAGAGCTTGTAGGTAGATCTTACTCAGAGCGTGCTGTTATTCAAGCTTCAAGGGAGAAATAAATATTTCCTGCCATTTCAATAAGGATGACAATCATGAAAATCATAGTGTTAACCTTATATTTGCACTTTTTTAATATTGATAGACAAAATTAAGCTTTCTGTAAAATATATTAACCCAAATGATGTTCATCACCATTTACTCTTTAGCTGAAATGTGTTAAATTATACCACTTAAAATGTGATACGTTTTGCCACGTTTACTTGTTAGTGTTTAATTACTCCAAATGTTTACTTAAAATGTGATAAATTGTCACGTTTATTTGTTAAAGTGTTTAATTACAGCAAATGTTTACTTAAAATGTGATCAATTGCCACATTTACTTGGTACCCTATAGTGCTTGAATCAAAATTCCTTTGAATGTTTACGACATGACTTTATTAAATGAGATGAAAGGTCAGTGACTTCACTGTTATTATTCAACAAAAAACACTGAGTATCATTTGTTTTCCGTTCCAGCATAGCATTACAGATTCATATTAACATTTGCAGGTTTCATTTTCATTTGGTTATACAACCACATTAGAACACATGTTCACTAAACTGCAGCACACTTTCACAAACTTGTCACCAACACATGTAAGTAACAACCTTATTAGTGTAGTCCTATGTAACATTTTGTATTTGTTTATCATCCAATTAATCACTCTCTCCACGAGAATTCTAAGGTGTACTAAAGCTTGTGTGCCTTCAACATATTTAGCATCAAGCTGATATCTCCCTCTAGTCAATGTCGGGATTTTGACCTCAGCACACATAATTCCCACACTGTCTTTTATATCAAAACCTCTGTCAGCTAACACAATGTCCCCATGTAACAATTTGAAGAGGCCACAGTTTTCTGTTTTGTGCTTGTCAGATGCACGTCCACCCCATCCCTTGGAAATAAAAGAAATTGATCCATGTGATGTAACACCAATAAGGCATTTCATAGTGTGTCTACCTTTGCAATGAGAAAAGGATTGTGCATGTGCTTTTAAATTTGAGGGCCTTTCTTTCCATATTTCAAAACAGTCAACAATATTGGCTACTCATTTTCCAAATGTTTCCAAAAACTGAGATGGCATTGTGGCTTGTAAGCAATGCCTCTCAGGCCAGTTCACAGTCGGCTTAAGGCATATATTCAACACATGTAGAGTGTCGGCAAAGACATTAGCCAGAGTTATATGCGATACATTAAAAAGATGACAAAGATGCTAAATAGGTAGATGAAGTCTAAGACGCATTAGTGTAAGAAGAACCATTTGACATTGGCAGGAAAATTTTTTTTTGATATTGGCAGGAAAGGTTTAAACGTATCAAATAAGGATAACAAAATGAGAAAACATGAAATTCCTGTATAATATTTAACATTTTTCGTGTCATCCTTGAAGAAGAAGCTGTTTTTCATTGAGCTCTGACCTGAGCTCCCTGTTCTCCTGAAACAGATGGTTTATTTCTGCTCTTCTGTGCTCACACACCTGACATTCTATTTGCTGTCTCTTAGCTGCTGGTTCATGAATCACTTCTTCCTCTGCCCCATCTGCAGCCCCACTGAGATCCTCTTCAAGGGTATCAATGAAGCTGAAGTGGGTTTTCGATTAGGGAAACAGCTAAAAGGCTTTTCCACTAACCTAAGATCATTTAATCTGTTGTAATTTAAAAACCATAATACTTAGACTCTTAAAACCTTGATTATATTCTTCTCTTATAATACAAAAAAAGAGGTAGAGTAGCCTTTTAGCTATTTCCCAAAGTGGGAGCTGCAGTCGGTAGCTAACTTCAGCTTCTCTTGGTATCACTACTCTAAAATTAATGACATCAGAAAATTAAAGCATTAGTTTGTTTCTCAATAATGGAGTAACCAAGGTGAAAAATCTGTCTAAACTCAGAATAAACTACGGAACATATGAAATATAAACCTGACCTAAGCTACGTTGACACACTTCTATAAAACCAGGACTGAAGAAAAAACAGAAACTCTGGAGGTGGATGGAGTAAACCAAAATCATGGCTAAAATCTACCAACAGACAGAATTTAGCCACTCATAAGATTGAGTGTCTGGAACAAACTTGCAAGTATCGTGGTATGCTGGAGAAACTTACATCAGGACGTCTCACTGCTGATATTTAAGTCATTTGTATTCTTTTTGTTAGGTCTGACACATGAGCTCCCTCGCATTGTTTTCAGGTGGGAAAACAATGATGCATTTTCTATCTTTTTACCATGCCGGTCGTGTGATCGGACATTACATCTGATAACGCAACAAGTTCGTACCATGGCTATATTGTATTAACCTACTAATGCTAAATAAAATGCGAGAGAAAGTTTTTTTTTTTATTTTGCCAATTGTACTTGGCCTTTCAATTTGGCACTCGTATCCCATCAGCCACAGCACCGCTAACCACGCCTACAACAGTGACATCACGTACCAAAGCTTTATTAACCAGTCATCATCATGAGCCAGGAAATCTTGATGATCCCTGAAACACCTTCCCTCCTAATTCTCCCATTCACAAGGTCTTCCAGTAGCATCCATCGTGCAGCATCGTGCAACATGGGTGTCACAAGGGTATATAAATGTCTACATCAATCAGTGTGACTGCATCACCCCTTGTCACAGCATATGTGTTAATCTGTGATACATGTCACACTTGTGATCATCAGGCAGAGTAATGTGATGGTAGAAATGTTGTGCGGCCTTTGATTTAAGAATTAAGTTGTTTAATCATATTTTCATTAATTTGAAAGGCCTTTATGTCTCGTTGTGGCTCACCAGTTTAAGCATGAACACTGCGGTTTTGAATGCTTATAATAAAGTTGATCTATGATTAAAATTTAAGGAGCAAAACACAAAGTCTGACAGGAACCATGTGTGGCTGAGATTCACCGCATTTTTATCATCTGAGTCGCCAGTTTCCCCCGTCTCCAAAACAAGCGTACGCATGGGTGATAATAGAGTTTGCACATTCTGATGAAAAGTTTTTCTTTATAGATCATTACCTTTGGGTGGAAAGTGATGTGCATACGCAAGTTGTTTAAACGAGACCCTAGGTTTTATAGAAGAGTTTCAACTAGGAAGCCAAAAGAACTGCTTTGAAGTTGTCATAAGCCATGCAAAGATTTTGGTCCGATCGGACCAAAGCACCTTCTTCCGAGAAGAAAACATGCTAAGGGCTGCGAAAGAAACTTGGGGTCAGGCCTAAGCTTCACTTTCCGGCAGGAAGTCTTGTTTTAACAGTCACTGTGCATAAAGAGACTATTTTTACACAACCACCATAGCTTTATATGAAAAGTGAAGTAGTTTTCTTTAAACCTAACCAGAAGTACCAACAATAACTGTTGATTCCAAGAAAACAGGAAGGTATGTGTGTGTGTGTGTGTGTGTGTGTGTGTGTGTGTGTGTGTGTGTGTGTGTGTGTGTGTGTGTGTGTGTGTGTGTGTGTGTGTGAGGGGTGGGGGTGGCTTTCCAGTAAGTTCAAATGGTTCCTCTTTCTTAATATGTTGAACTTGCTATATTTCACTGTTTGACATTACTCTTCCTGTTTTGTATTCCTCTCAACAGACCTGTCCAACATTTCCTTTACATGCACACAAACAGGAACACCACCACTATCACATCAACATTTATGACAGTGTGAAACCACTCACTGACCTCTGTGCATGCTCCGCTGAGACATCAAGCTATAGTGGAGCAGTGCTGCTGTGGTCCTTCGTGCACAGCTGTCACTCACTTTCACCTTCTTCTACATTTGTTAAAAAAAGCGGACACTCGTGCTGAGCCACATCCACACTCCAAACACATGCCAACAACAGAAGTATCAATATACAATATAATTAAATTCTACAGAGAGGTATATTTGAGGTGGACAGTGCACTTTTGTTTAGCTGACCAAGACACTGTATTACTCATTAAGACCAAAAGAGAAAAGCAGAGCAGAAGGTCCTGCCAGGTCGAATGCTGGACCTCCACTGCTGATTTTTCTTAGCCCAGCCTGGACTGTGGTTTTGCAAACATTTCCAATTTATGGGGGAATGCTTGTGGGTGTATCCACACCAGCAGCATCAACACCAGAGAGCTGACTGGTGGAAACAGGACTGTTCTTTTATTTATCTGACAGTTTCCAGTTTGTATATGTAAATAATAAATCTTCTTTAAACTACAAGGTTACTTGTGGAGTACCACAGGGTTCAGTCCTTGGGACAATTCTCTTTACTATATATATGCTTCCAATTGGTAAAATTATCAAACAGCATGTGATTAATTTCCATTGTTATACTGATGACACTCAGCTATATTTATCCCTAAATCCTAATGAATCTAATCAATTACTTTGACTACAGGCATGTCTTGATGACATCAAAACCTGAATGACTTTAAATTTCCTGCTTGCTGACAAGACAGAAGTTGGACCAGAGTCCTCAAAAAAGAAACTTCTTAATCAATGAGCCAACTAATCTGGATGGCATTATATTGGCCTCTGGTAATAAAGTAATAAACTTTAGTGTTATTTCTGACCAGGGCATGTCATTCAAATCAAATTAAACAGGTTTCTAAGATTTCCTTTTTTCACATCCAGAATATTGGCAACATTAGAAATATTCTGCCCAGGAGTGACACTGAAAAACTATTCCATGTACAGTATTTGATTCTTCAAGGCTGGAATATTGTAATTCTTAATTATCAGGAAGTCCACGAAATGCTGTTCAAAGCCTTCAGCTGATTGAAAAATTGCTGCAGCAAGAGTTCTGATGAAAATTTCAAAGATACATCATGTTTCTCCAATTTTAGCTTCCCTTCATTGGCTTCCTGTCAAATTAAGATTACAATTTAAAATCCTCCTTTTCACATATAAATCCCTCAATAATCAAGCTCCATCATACATCAGAGATCTGATTGTTTCATATCGTCACCTTCCTAAAATAATTGTCTGTCATTTTTTTGCCAAAAAAGTTTTTCTTTTTTTGCCAAAACATCTCAAGATGCTGATCACCTCGTCTAAAATTGTCAAGATCCTCAGTTGAGATCATGCAATCCCAAGCCTGTTGTATAATGGCCTGGGTCAAGAGTGTGACTTAAGCCATACTATTTTGTGTGTTTTTTGAAAAAAGAAAAGACTTAGGCCATTGTTTTAGGAAGATGACAATATGTTCCTCCGACTGCAGATCTTCTGGTGGTTCCTATAGTCTGTAAAAGTAGAATAGGAGGCAGATCCTTTAGTTATCAGGCTCCTCTTTTGTGGAACTTGGTTCGTGAGGCAGACACCCTGTCTACTTTTAAGACTAGGCTTAAAACTTTTCTTTTAAACAAAGCTTCTAGTTAGAGTGGCGCAGGTTATCCTGAGCTATCTCTGTAGTTATGCTGCTATAGGCTTAGGCTGCTGGAGGACACCAAGATCTAGTTCTCTTACTCTGCACAGTTCTTCTACTGTTCTTTGCATTATTTGTGGTTATTTAAACTTTTAACTTTATGTTCTGTTTTTTCTTTCTCTTCATAATAGGCATATCTGGTCTGGTGTTCTGTTTAGCTGTGACACCATCCTGGGGCCAGATCGACTGCCATTACCCTCTCTAACATAGAAAGTATTCCTGGATCAGTGCTTCTGTGCTATTATGTGTCTCTGCTCTGTCTTCTCAAACCCCCAGTCGGTCATGGCAGATGGCTGTTCACACTGAGCCTGGTTCTGCTGGATGTTTCTTCCTGTTAAAGGATAGTTTTCCTCTCCACGGTCACTCATTTGTTGTAAAGTCAGGCGATTGTCTACTGCAGCTCCATACTCTTTCAGGAGGAGTGAATGCTGCAAGTCAGTGACTCCATGCTGGGTTTGCTTAGATAGGAAACTTTTTTGAGATGGTAAGCGTTTGTGAACAGCAGTTTTCAGATCTTGCCACAGAGTCTCAATTAGGTTTAGGTATGGACTTTGACTGGGTCATTATAACACTTTAATATGTTTTGTTTTAAACCTTTCCACTGTAGCCCAGGTTTCATGATAAGAGTTGTTGTCCTGCTGGAAAGTGATCCTCCACCCCAGTCTCAAGTCTTTTGCAGACTGTATTTGGCTCCATCCATCTTCCCATCAACTCTGACCATCTTCCCTGTCTCTGCTTTCTTCTTGCCACCCTTCCCTAAAGACCATATTTGTGCAGTGCACAACTAATAGTTGTCCTGTGGACAGATTCCCTCACCTGAGCTGTGGAACTCTGCAGTTCATCCAGAGTCACCATGGGCCTCCTGCCTGCATCTCTGGTCAGTGTTATCCTTGTTCAGTCTGTAAGTTTAGGTGGATGGCCTTGTCTCTGTAGGTTTACAGTTGTGCCATACTTTTTCCATTTCCAGATGATGTATTGAACAGTGCTCCGGGAGATGTTCAAAGCTTGAGAATTTTTTTTATAGTCTAAGCCTGCTTTAAACTTCTCTACAACTTTATCCCTGACCCGTCTGGTGTGTTCCTTGGGCTTCATGATGCTGTTTGCTCCTCAATATTCTCTTAACCAGCCTCTGAGGCTGTCACAGAGCAGCCATATTTGTACTGAGATAAGATTGCACACAGATGGAATCTATTCAGTCTTTAGCAATCATCAGGCAACATCTGAAGGTAATTGGTTGCACTCAGCAAAAAGGGGATGAATAATTTTGCACGCCGCACTTTTTTGTTTTTTATTTGTAAAAAAGTTTTAAACCATGTATATTTTTTTCTCCTTCACAGTTGTATATCTCTTTGTGTTGGTCTTCCACATACGATTCCAATAAAATATATTTCTTATTATGTTTGTGTTTGTGATGTGACAATTTGTGGAAAAGTTCAAGGAGTATGAATACTTTTGCAAGCCAGCGTATATTGTTGTTAGAGGTTACGAAGATCAAAGGAAAAGAGCCAAACCGCCAGCTTTTACAGAGCCACTCGCACTGATAATATTCATCTCATTAGGCGCAGTTTTTATAAACGTCCTCAATCTGATACTTTCCTTTTTACATCCCATGTAAACAGCAACAGTCTACTTAGTTTTTCATATATAAACCTCCATGCTGATTTCAGTTTTATAATGGCAGTGTGGATTCTTTCTAGTTTGAGGTGATACTTTAGGTAATTTTAGATCTTGTTGAAGAGCATATCAGTTTGATTTTTTACTCTCATGCGAAACCACTAAATTGAATGACAGTGTATAAATAGGATTGTATGGATATCATCGATATCAATGGTCAGAGCACTCCCTTGTGGTCACTTAGGGTACATTCTTAACCTGTAAAGAAAATTGGTTTCAATATTCTATTATACTGATTTATTTGTTTCTTAAGTTTCTATGAATATTTAAATTAGCTCATTTTGAAGTTTTCTTATTGGTGCAGTTTTACCATTGATTTGTTTAAATCAACATGGACATTTATGCATCGTCGTTAATGAAAGGTAGGAAGTTGCATAAGAAGAAATTACATTATCAGATTGAACAGAGATAACATGGTTTTAGTTTCACGCAGGCTTTATACAACTAAAATTTGACTTCATGTTCTGAGTTTCTGTCTGTTCACCAACTCTGAGACTGCATGATGGCTATTAGTTCGAATCTGTAGTAATGTTAGAATTCATGGAATCCACCTGACATATCAAGATCTGCTATTGTAGCCCCCCCAAGAGACTGGATAACAACACAGAGAGATGGTGTGTGACCTCATACTGTCTCTCTAAAAAGATACCCATAGTTCTTCACAAAACTATTTTTTAGTTATATTTATCTAAAATAATGAAATTCTGCTCTTTAACATTTTTCTTCTTCCTCACACCAGAGCGACCGTTTACATTTAAAATCGCTAGAGGGCACTATTTCATTGTCTATGAATCAACTTATGCATCTTTGAACAAAAAGGGGAATAAAATAAAAACAAAACAGAAGGTGCAAAACAATAGTGTATTTTCATTTTTAGATCCAACATTAATCAAGAAGATATTTGAGCAGTTGTAGTCAAGCGTTTCTTGGATCATAGGCCAAGAAATGCTTCATGACTGAGAGTTTCCGTCATTATACTGCAGAAGTTAACATGTCATCCAGTCTTCAACAAAGATAAGAATACAGCGATGAAACATGTCTGAATGAAAGAGAGTACATTTCAGAGCCTTCAGCATGACATAACATGGGTCAGTGGTCTTTGCACTTCATTATCAGTGCTCATAAACCAGACACCCCTTACTATAAATATTCAGGCTAGCTACTTTCACCTTCTTTGGAGGATGGGAAAAATGTACTGACATTAAAAAAGGAGAGGAAATTTTTAATTACCCTTTGAATTTATAATATATATAATAATCCAAACAATAATAGAAAATTCCTTGTTTACTTTGGCCCTTAATTGTTTTTATGAAGAAGTGATAGTGTAATTTAAAAGTCAGTTATATCCATAAGTTTAAACCTCATGTAAATGAATAAACCAATTCGTAAATTTGTAAATTGCTCAATTTATTTCCTAGACCTTAAAATGTAGAATATTACAGCATAATTAGTTTTTTGAAAATATGTCTGTTAGAAGGGAGACATCCACCTGACAAGACAGCTTACAATGTTGGCCCCCAAGAGAATTAGACTTTTACTATATTTTTTGAAAAACAAAACCAAAATATTAATTTTAGTAGGTGAGCAATCAGACTTGCTGCTTTCAGGAGGACGGACAGAGGAGCAGTGAGGAGATAGAGTATCATGATTCTGGCCTGGCTGACTAAGAAGGTCCTCTGACCCTTCATTCATACAGACTGCTTTATCCGTGCATACTCCGTTCCGTCTATGGACTATTCTAGTCAACGCCAGCAGGACAGAGAACCCTTCTCTGTCGTCTGTCAGGAATATGGATCAAGTCCATTTTTGACAAATGATGGATGAAAATGCCTCAATTTCTAAAATCCAGAAGGCTACAACCCTCTAATCTCAAACTAAGACTTCATGACCTGTTAACACAGGCACAAAATGATTAATTTCAGGTCTGGCTTGTATTTCGTGATATAGCTTTGATTTTTGCTCCTTAATATTTGGTTTTATTTTAATGACAAGCTGCTTGTTTAATAAATTTCCACTTAAGGTCCCATACAACTGTGGGTCAGCCATGTTTGTTCTAGTCTACCAAGAGCAGAAGGGCCATAACTCAATATAGTCTGCACCAAAAAGAAATAATTTTAAATTTATTGGGTTTTGATCATTACTTGCAGCTAAGTGTCTAAATCAAAATGATATATGTATTAGACAATACCATCATAACTGTAAAATTCAGTATATCCACTTCCCAAACTTAAGCTTGGCCAACAACCCCCCTGTAATGAATAATGGTTGTGAACCCGATATTCAGCTGGACACAGAGTTCCGTGTCTTTAATAGGTTTATTGTGAGGGATGAACAGTGGCAGGTGAGGCAGGCAAGCAGAGCCAGACTTGAACAGATGAGTAATGACTGATGGTGCAGGCAGGCAGGGATGAGCAGAAGACCAGAGGATGCAGGTAGTGAAAGACCAGAACAAGCGATGTGGACCAGGGAACCACCAGAATGGGCAGAACAAGCGGCTGGAACTCAGGGAGGAAAGAGGTAACTTCAGTTCAGCTGGCTGAACACATAGGAAGTGGTAGATTCAAAGCACATCACACTAGACGAGAAGAGATGAGACGTTCTGGCAGGGATGAGTTTGCTGAGGCAGGTATACGTAAGCAGGTGAACAGGTGACCAGAGTTGACAGTAATCACTGGCAGCAGGTGGAGCTGATGTGGGCTAACTGACTGGTGGCTGAGCTGATTGGATAGTGGCTGGTGGCTGAGAGGACCAGCTGGATGTTTCTGATAAGAAAAGTCCAGAAATTTCCAAAGCAAAACAAACAAAAACTTAAATCATGACAACCCCAATGCCACAATGACCCTGATAAGTATCAAGGATAATGTATCAAGTATGGAAAATAGAAGGATTACAAAACCTCCATAGAAATTAATATGGTGAGAGTGTTTATTATAAATATCAAACAACATGACCTTGATTGGGTTGGTTTCTCCCTTTTGTCAGGAAATAATTTGTTTTTCATGATGCTCTTTGATCAAAAACGCCATATGACCACTGCTTGTATTGCCACCTCCTACTGAGTATTACCACACCTCTGTGAGCCAGCATCGCAGCTACCAATAAGCTATTCTTAGCGATCCAGCACTCCAGAAAAGGGGAAGTTCTAATCTCACAGTAGTTGTTGACAAAACAAAACACACCGTAACCAGCAGCGTGAAAGTCCTTTGGGATCTGTGGCATCTGTGCTGAGCAGGGATCCATTTCCAACACTGTTAGGTGTAAAATCTCTGTGGAATCTCTGCGCCACCCTGTTACCCTGTGATAGGAATAACTGGACATGCACAGCAGTGACTAAGGCTCATACCAGACAATTTTTTCAATTAACATGAGCCAAGAGGTGTGCTGTAAGCGCAAGAATATTATTGTGTGGGTACTGATACTGGAGACAAAAAAATGGAAAAATTAAAGTGAGAAAAGATGGAGAAGAGAGAAGACAGTGATTGCCTTTTCATTCATTTTCATTTCATTTTTTATGTATTTGCTCTGCCGCAACAGAAATGTTACAGCAATAGCCTTTCTACTTAGTATAATTGATCTCTCCCTGAAGCCATGCCAATGTCTGTCATTAGACAAGGTGTATTTTTTTCATGTGAGCATATTCATTTAAGAAAGGGAAATAAATTAATAAAAAAAACTCACAGAGGAGCCCATGTAAATGGGAGCTTTAACTTGTCGCCAACATTACTAATTTAAGGTCTCATGTAAAAAGATTTCATTGGATTTCCTACTGAAACGCAACATTTGCCACATTGCCAGACAGTGTCCTGGCAATAATAATTGTTGTCTTAATGCCAAAAAGAGCCCAACAGATTTTACTTTCACAAGTGGAGCAGTACCGCTTCCGCCATAGTGATTCGCTTGGTTTATGCATGTAAATAGTTTTATTATAATTCATGCAGGGAATATTTAAAATTATATGGACACTACAATGAGAAAGTAGAAGAGGAAAGGAAAAACAAGAAAAAAAGGAGAAAAGGTGAAAGAAAGAGGAGATAAAAGGGAGAGAATGATAAAATGTCTTCAGTCTGCTTCATCACCTGCAAAGAGTGATGTAAAAAGAACAGCACAACCAACGGATATAGTGTAACGGATACAAAAAAGTAACACCTTGATACCATCGCTGAAGTATATGTAGTATTATTTAATCCGACATGTATAATGCAGTAGCTGAAGATAAAAATAAGGGTGTACTGGTAGTGGTTGTGAAGAACCAAAGAACCCCCCCCCCCCCCAAGAGCAACCCCAGATGCCCAAAGGGACCCCAAAAGTAAAGGCGCCCCAAGAGGGGCCAACACAGGATATTTGCCCCCCCGCCAAGGGAAGAGGAGAGACGGCCCCGAGGAAACCCCCCAGCCGCCGCAATGCCGAAGCCCCCAGGAGCCGTGGGGACGAACCCGTGGGCTCCGCCGGCAGCCACTTGAGATGTTCTTGGGAGAGGGAGCAGTTCAGACCCGAACCTGACAAATAAACAGAAAAAAACCTGAAAAAAAACAAACAAACACATACACAGTCTCATTTACACCTTCCCACCCTAGGGCCCCCACTCACAACGCACAGACTTAAAAAAACAACAACAACAAAAAACACGACGGCGTACACACATTTGCATTTGCCTGATCTAACAAAAAACAACATACGCACCAACAAATCCAGATACAAGTACGGAAGGGTGTGTGTATGAATTCAAGCACAGTTCCAGTCTCCCCCAGCATTTGAACGGTCTTGTTACTGAAAAGTGCTTTATAAATAAACCTGCCTTGCTTTGCTTGGGAGCGAAGAGACCCGATGGTGGCAGAGGAATTACCCACTGTGGCCAGATTTACACATCTCAAACAAAAGGAGCATGTGAAGAGCAGCAGGGAATGTACTTCAGTGTTAGTTATCAGTTCCCCAGAGAGATCTTGGAAAGATGCACCTGCCTTTTCCCTAACCAAAGAATTTTCATTGAAGGAGTTAAATGCAATGTTTCAGTAGTATCCACAAACCCATATAATGCTAACAGTCTCACCAGCAGGCGGGTTAATTATATGTTTGTTTGTTTTTTCTTACATTTTGTGTGTGTTTCTTTTTTTTCACGTGAGCATATTTATTTAAGAAAAGAAAAAAGAATTAGTAAAAAAAAAACTCACAGAGGAGCCCATAAGGTACCATATTCCACACAAGGGAGCATTAACTTGTCGCCAGCTTTACTAGTTTATGGTCTCAAGTACAAATATTTGTTTGGATTTCCCACTGGAACCCAGCATTTGCCTAATCTATGAAAAACAACAGATACAAAGAAGGGTGTATGTGCATGAATTCAAGCACACTTCCTGTCTACCCCAGCACTTTGAATTGTCTTGTTACTGAAAAGTGCTTTATAAATAAAATTGACTTGCCTTTCAATCAGCACAGATTTGGCACCTTTACACAGCCCAAATTAATATAGGAAAATAATAAAAAATGGCTTGTATATGTGATTCTTTGTTCTACATGATTAAAAATCACATCTGCACACAAGAAGTGGCAGAAGTTCATGGAATGTGAGTTAAAGAGAGTTAAAGAAAATTGATTCCACACCTGGTTATATTTTATGTGCAAGATCTGTGAGTGTTTAACAGTTGTGTTCAAAATTAGACCAATTTATTTTTTTATTAAAGTGAGTAAAGCTCAAATTACTTGTGATAGCTTGTCTATGTACACAAATACATTTGGGCCACACCTTGTATACACTGTTCATTCAAATAACCTAAGTAAGGCACTGGGAAAAGCACAATGCTGCCATGTGTTGGTAGCCACAACTCCTGAAAACACATAGCCACTCAGAGACTTGGTTAAACATTGTAAAACGATAACTTTACCTGCAAGAAAACAGGAATGGATTCAATTTAATTATTCACTAAAGCTGATTCTGTGAAAACAGGGTGGTATTTGAGGGAGACCACACTCCATGGGTATCAGGAATTATATATGAGGACAAAACATGAATGTATACGCCAATAAGTCAGTAATTCACAAACATGCCATCTTCAAGTCCGTACCAAACAATGTTGTTAATTAGAATGAATGAAGAAAACCGGTCACATTGTAAATGTTGATCTGATGCATCTGTGCTTCACATAGCATTTGATGTAAATTTATCCTCTGGTTGTATTCATATAGCATATAGTGTGGCCAGAGAACAACTCCAATACATTTTATTGTTACTGTTCAATTGCATTGTATAGGGATTTGATTTTCCCAGCTGGTATATGGGTAAAAACACAGGTGGCATGATTTGGCTACAGGACTCGACAGGTAAAATCCTCCTTGGGTTTCCCAGCTCTGTGATAAAGGCTTCTGTTGCTCAAAATCCCAGTGTGGTCAAAAGCTGTATGGCTAGAGGCCAACAATGTTCACAATTTAAATAGGATTGTTCTTGGAGACTTAAAATGGCTAATGAGCCAGTTGTTATCTTGGGCTAGAAGATCATCTCTCTCTAAATACAAGCTTGTCTTACACGGCAACAATTACAGCAGTGGCAAGCTCAAGGCATTATTAGTATATTGAAAAGGCCCCAGGGACAACAATAAATAGTGTAATAGTAAAAAAACATGACTGTTAGGTAAATTAGTCACTCTAAATCAGTGCTCCTCAATTCTAGTCCTCGAGGGCTGGTGTCCTGCAGCTTTTATATGAGTCCCTGATCCAACACACCTAAATCAAATGGCTGGTTAAAGACCTGATTATTTAACTCAGGTGTGTTGAAGCAGAGTAACAAATAAAAGTTGCAGGACACCGACCCTAAAGGGGACCACTGCTCTAAATTGTTCGTAGGTATTAGTGTGTGTGTAACGTACAGGAACTGGACTCAGAATTCAAACCGGCACAAGTCAGTGGCGTTTCAATGTTTTTATTTAAAAGCAGGAAGTGGTCTCGGCGCTTGCGCTTGCTCTGGTAAAACCCCTGAGGCAGAGACAACAGGTTAGTGAACAGTGGTCGGTTCACAGGCAACAATGTGAAGGACTATACCACTAACCTGAAGTCGGGGTAGCAGAGCCTGGAGAGCCGGAAGCGGACTGATCCGGGAGCGGAGGTCCGGGAGCAGAGGTCCATTTGCGGACGAACTGGCAGGGGTTCCGTTAGGGGCTTTCCAGGGCCGTAATCTAGGGGGGTCCGGGTCCAAAACACAGAGAGGCAATTATCCGGCGGCAGTAAAGATAGGGAGATCCGACAGGGGACAGTGACGTGCAGTCAGGGGAGGCAAGTGAGGCCAGGCCTCACTTGTCATCATGGAAAGAAAGAAAATATATAATGATTATTATAACATAATATAAACTGTGATTCACTCAGTCATTTGAAATAAAGAGTTAATTTTTCATCTTGTTTTGATCATATTTTCTTCCAAATCGCAGACTTTTCACTATTTTCCATGTAAATCCTTTGTGGCGCTTGATAACAAAGCCGGTGAGGCCGCAGCGAGCTTGGCCTCCCCCGGGATTGCGCAATCCCATGTTAACTGTGCTGGCTTCCATTCTGTGAATGTATCTTCCTGTCTGTAGATCATAAATTCAATTGTTCAAACAGTTATGAACTGATTTTCCACAATTTAATGTCTGCGGATTACGAAATGTGTTTTGGTCATCAAACTGTGTGCAAGTAACATGTTTTCGTGCTTCTGGGCGATCATAAACGGCAAAGAACGGGTTGTAGGTGAGGCCGGCAGTTCCCTGGCCTCTAGGCAGGGGGCGCTCAAGGGGCACCGCTCGTGATCCCAAAACTGTACAGTCACAGCAAGTTATGGATGTTTTATTAGCGACTTATGCTAAACAAGTGAAGCACTAAAAAGACTCTAAACATACAGCCGGAACAGGACTGATCCAGGAAGGCTTTCTTCCCTGGCAGTGAGCTCCACTGAGCCTGAGAGAGTTTTAAAACTGAAGAAGATAAAGAGAACTATTACTGGAAAGTGACCGATATTTTTGTTCAGAAAGAGCGCCGCATTGGCCTTCATTTATTAGAAGAGGTAAGACAGCGATAATTATTCATGTTTTGTTGTTTTAATGAAATGCGCTTAAGGTGGGTTGTGGTTTTTGAAGGTGTTACAAATGTAGACATCCATCATAACTCATAAACTGTTACCAATCGAATGACAAATAATGTATTATTTTTTTCCATCAAAGAATCAATATCTTTTCCATGTCTCTTGGTGATTTTATTTGGCTCAATCAGTCTCCTTAAGCACTTTGCAATGAGTCTACTCTGTAGAGTGTATACATTTGTAAATCTGGCTCTGATGACGTCAGTGCCTCACCAGCTATGAACCCTACCGCACGTCACTGACAGGTGTTGAGACTCATAAGGGCCCGTTCATGTAACGGTTCCTGGGAGTTAACTGAAATAACAGTGAGACCTTGAGAAAGGAATTTTTGAGACACTATCTGCTCTACAAGGCTCTCATAAATTACTGTTCTGCGCTGTGGCTGGTACGGCTTGCTGAAGTCTGAATCCACCTATTGTCCTGTGGACATTCCCATCTTTAGGTTACTGGGTTAAAAGTTGATATCTGTATAACTTTAAAATACACTATTATCATATAAGTGATTATATATTTTCATAACAATTCCCCCTTTTGGACTCTCGAAAGAGAGTCCACATAAATCTGTGTACTAAATATATAATCATACAGCTAAGAAGGTGAGATACACAAAAACACCCCTGTGATTCTGGTAAACATATTGAGGCAAAACATCATTAACAAAGCATGCAGGAAGCAACATTAGCAAGTCATACAAATCAAAACCATCATAGTGAAATAAATCAGAAAGAATTAAATGAGTAACTTATAATTAGCAGTACGATTATAAAAGCACCACTAAATCATACTGCATTAGCTAATAGGGCAGTATGTCAAAATCAAACACACGTGAAACAGTATTTATTCATAAAACAACAAAAAATCAATGCTGAAGTACCCCAGAAAATCCCCGCAGAAATTCATATCAGCCCATGATATTGGACCAGCTCCAATCTTGTATCCTGCAGAGGAGGCGTTTCTCCCACCTGTAACATCTGAGTATGGGGAGATGACGAGGAAAGTGTGCCCTTCTCAATAGTAGCAACAATAAATCAAACAGCGAGAGTTCTCAAACAGGGAACACAGCAGCAACCACATGTAACCAGAATTGCCAAAAATACTGATAGGGAAATCATCATAGAAATAATCAGATTCTTCCATTTACCCAGAGCCTGTCAGCCATTTATCCAAAGGATTATCTATACCTTATTGTTCATGCATGGTTTCACTCAGAGTCCTTAATCCTTCTAAAGCTTTAGTCACCAACCCATCCGGTGCTGTATTATTAGGAATAAATGTACAACACATATCTCCAAACATGGCACAAACACCCCCTTTCTCCGCCAAAAGCATATCCAGTGCCATCCTATAACAGCCATAAGAGAGGTAGGAGCTAATTGTTCAGCCAAGCCCTCAACAGCGTCTCTAGTCAGATTAGACAAGTGTAACACATTATAATGTATGTAATTAATTCTATCAACATTCTTATTAGGGGTAATCCAAAGGAATATGGATTCAAACCCAGCTGCGACCTGATCAACCAATTTATACTTATCGGGAACACCTCTGGGGACACCTATAGCATCAATGTATGTAGGAGAATTGCGTGTTAAATCAAACTCAGAACTGCGCTTAATTCTATGTAACAAGTTTCCCTGGTTTAGCCCTGGTCCCATGAGCAACAGTGGTGCCACCAACCTTACCATGGCACACACACCCACTAGAGACTGACATTTTTTCGGGAATCCCGCGGGTCACGTGATTCCCACGGGAATCCCGCGGGATGGGAGTCAACATCAGTAAATATCACGTGATTGGGACGGTACAGGATTAAATATCAACGGGAGCAGACGGGAGCGGGAGTAAACCAACAACAGGTACAATTAACTAGGATCGATGCCAAAAGATTAAATAAAATAGAAAATCAAAAATGTAGGTTCGCCGCCGCCATTTTGTAGTTTTTTTTCCAAGAAACCGAAACTATAATGCAAGTCAAAGAACTACACGACCCAGAAGCCAACAGTGCATCCGGTTTATTTTTTCCGCCAGCGCTCAAAAAACAGAATGGGAGGAGGGGAGGAGGGGGGGAGGGGGGGGGGGGGTGAAATCAACCGCTAGTGGCAAACTCAACCTGGAAAATTTGGATCTGCAACGCAAAGTCAAAAGTAAGGACTTATTTATTAAACTCACAGCGCAACTGTAAAGTTGCAAATATTAACAAACTTGACGAGAGTTGAATGTCACGGTGTTAACACTCAGTACCTGCTTGTAAAACGTGTTTCCTGGACTAATTTCCCAATGTGCAACAATGTAATAATACGCCAATAACTTAAAACTACTTTATTATTTTATTTAGTATTGTCTGAACAGTTGTGTTTTTTTTCTGTTTTAACCCAATAACTTAGACTTAGACTTAGACTTTCTTTATTGTCATTTTGTATACACAGAGTGCACACAGAACGAAATTTCGTTTTTCACACAGCTCAGAAAGATTGCAGTAACTCTACAGGATACCTTGCAGTGAATTACAGTACAGGATAAAAAGTGCAGTGATAAATCGCAGTCACTTACAGGATAAGTTTCAATAGAGTTCCGGATAAAGTGCAGCAGTGAACAGTAGGCAGTTGAAATATAACCAATGTAAAACAAATATAAACAATATGCAGTAAGGTGCATCAGTGCTTTACCAGTATACAGTTGTGCACCGAGGTGCAGCAGTGATTTAAAAGTAGGCAGTTGCATTGTAAACAGTTTTGCAGTACGTTTCCGGGTAAGGTGCAGCAGCGATTTTGCAGGATACGATACAAATGTGCAAATGTGCAAATCAGCTAGTCGAGTGTGGTACACAGTCCGTTTTTATACTTCAGCAGTTCAGCAGTCTGATGGCAGCAGGGAAAAAGCTCTTGCAGAACCTAGTGGACCTGCAGCGGATGCTGCGGAACCTCTTTCCAGAGGGCAGCAGGGAGAATAGTCTATGGTGGGGGTGTGAGGGGTCCCTGATGATGTTATGGGTTCGAGACACACAGCGTTGCGATGAAATGTCTTTTATGGAGGGAAGAGGAGCCCCGATGATCCCTTCTGCTGTCCTCACCACTCTCCTCACGTTCTTCCAGTCGGAGGCACTGCAGCCTCCACACCACACAGAGAGACAGCTGGTCAGAATACTCTCTATGGTGCTTCTGTAAAAGGTCGTGAGGATGGGTGGGGGCAGGCGGGCTCTCCTCATCCTCCGCAGAAAGGACAGTCGCTTCTGTGACCTCTTCACCAGTGACATGGTGTTCACAGTCCAGGTGAGGTTGTCCGTGATGTGCACCCCCAGGAACTTGGTGCTGCCGACCACCTCCACCGCTGAGTTGTTGATGAGCAGTGGAGCATGGTGAGGCCGGTTTTTCCTGAAGTCGACGATGATCTCCTTCGTCTTCTCCACGTTCAGGATCAGCCCACCAGCTGCTCCACCTCCTCTCTGTAGTCCTGGTCGTTGTCGTCTCTGATCAGGCCCACCACCGTTGTGTCGTCTGCAAACTTCACGATGTGATTGGTGGTGAACCTGGGGACGCTGTCGTGTGTCATCAGGGTGAACAGCAGGGGGCTCAGGACGCAGCCCTGAGGGGAGCCCGTGCTGAGGGTGATGACATCAGAGGTGTTCCGACCCGGACTGACTGAGGTCTGTTGGTGAGGAAGTCTAGCAGCCAGTTTCGTAGGGGTGTGTTGAAGCCCAGATGCTCCAGTTTTCCCACCAGATGCTGTGGGATGATGGTGTTGAACGCTGAACTGAAGTCTAGGAACAGCATCCGCACGTGCGTGTTCTTCTCCTCCAGGTGTGCCAGGCTCAGGTGAAGAGCAGAGGAGATGGCGTCCTCAGTGGAGCGGTTCCGTCGGTAGGCAAACTGGAACGGGTCGAGTGTAGATGGGAGACTGGAGACGATGTGTTCCTTTACCAGCCTTTCAAAGCACTTCATCATGATGGGAGTCAGTGCAACAGGCCGGTAGTCATTGAAACAGGTGACTTGAGGTTTCTTTGGCACCGGAATGATGGAGGCAGACTTGAAGCATGCTGGCACTGTGGCTTGGTCCAGCGAGGTGTTAAAAATGTCTGTGAGGACACCAGCCAGCTGACCTGCACACTCCTTGAGCACCCGCCCAGGTATGTTGTCGGGGCCTGGGGCCTTCCGCGGGTTGACTCTCCTCAGAGTCTTCCACACGTCGGCGGTGTCAAGGCAGAGGACCTCCTCTTCCTGATGGGGAACAGCTTTCACTGCTGGAGTGCTGTTTAGTGCCTCAAACCTCCCAAAGAAGTTATTTAGTCCATTGAGGAAGTCAGCGTCAACTTCACCCACCGGGGTGGAGGGCGTGTTGTATTCAGTGATCGCCCGGATGCCTTTCCACATGCTCCTGGTGTTGCTGGCATCATGGAAAAGCTCCTGGATTTTCTGACTGTGGTTCCGCTTTGCTAGCCTGATGGCATGGTTCAGGTTGGCTCTCGCTGTCCTCAGTGCCTCCTTGTCTCCAGACTTGAAGGCTGAGTTCCGTGCTTTTAGCGCTTGACGGACCTCCGCAGTAATCCAGGGTCGTCGGTTGGCTCGGGTGATGATGGTCTTGGTGGTGCTGACGTCCTCAATGCATTTGTTGATGTAGGCTGACACAGTCATGGCGTACTCATCAATGTTGATCTTGTCCTCATAAGTTGCAGCAGCTTTGAACATGTTCCAGTCAGAGCACTCAAAACAGTCCTGGAGCGCCTCCATTGCTCCCTCAGTCCACACCCTCACCTGCCTCGCTGTTGGTTTTGCTCTGATCAGCAGGGGCCTGTATGCAGGAATTAGCATCACAGAAAGGTGATCTGAAGAGCCCAGGTGGGGGCGGGGGGCTGCTCTGAATGCTCCTTTTATGTTTGTGTAGACTAAGTCTAGAGTGTTCTCTCCCCGAGTTGCAAAATCCACGTGTTGGTAAAAATGAGGGAGAACAGTTTTCATATTTGCCTGGTTAAAATCCCCAGCAATGATGAAAACACCCTCTATGTGTGCAGATGGCAGCTCAGAGATAGTCCGATAGAGAACACCCATAGCATCTTTAGTATTAGCGCTGGGAGGAACATAAACCGCTGCGATGATAACAACAGTGAACTCTCTAGGCAGATAAAATGGTCTGCAGCTAATAATCATAAGATCAATGTCCGGAGAGCAGAGACTTGTGACTAATCTAGCATTTTTACAGCAGGAGTTATTGGTGTAAACGCAGAGTCCGCCTCCTCGGGACTTACCGCAGAGTTCTGTTTGTCTGTCGGCGCGGAAAGTAGCGAGTCCCTCCAGGCTAACGGCGTTGTCTGGGATTGTTGAGGTGAGCAATGTTTCGGTCAGAATGAGAGCGCAGCAGTCCCTGAACTCCCTCTTTGCAGAGAGCTCGAGTTGTAAATGGTCCATTTTGTTGTCCAGTGAGCGAACGTTGGAAAGCCAGATGGATGGTAGCGGCGGTCTGAATGGGTTAGCCTTTAGCCTCGCTGCTAAGCCTCCTCGGCACCCGCGCTTCTTCGGCCGGCTACACCGCTTCCGCATCGCTCTCCTCCGGCGTGAGCTGCTCGTCGAGGCCGCCGCTTCACAGGCCTCCGGGGCTGGTCTCCGTAGGACGCCGCAGTCACGTAAACAGTCGAGCGTGGTATTTAAAAGTCCAAAAACACAACTTGATCGTAACTCCAACAGGCGCTCGCGGTCAAGTACTGATCGGCTGGGTAGATGAGTGGTTTCCAGCGAGTTTGGCGGCATTATTTATATATGCATTTTTATGCAAAAAGTCCGCGAGTTGGTACAGGAGCTGTGTTCGGCTGCTGCTGCCAGGGGCGCCGCCGGAAGTGTGTTAACACTTCTGTTTCACTATTTAACAAAAGTAAAACACGTCTACTTCCATGTCTGGTCGGGTAAAAATGAGACGGAGCCGACTGGACCGGCTGTTCCTGGGTCCAGTTAGCTCCGCCTCAAGCTCCGCATCATCCCCGAAAATTAACATAATCTCACTTTTAACTTTTTATAAAAGTTGAGAGATCTGTCTAAGAATGTGTTTAATGTTCAATGAATGTATTGGTTCTGATAGTAAACCCTAATTAGTTTGTGGATATTTTATTGCAAATGGAAAAATACTAATATGCTTGAATGATATTCAACTTTTTTTAAATTTTTTTTTTTTTACTAAACTGAGTTTTTGAACCACTTCGGTACATTATCTAAATTGTGACAGTAATGCCTTTATACACTTTTTTCTTAACTGAGTATAGATCTCTTTCTCGGTGCATTATTCTTTAGTTTCAGCAATTTGAAATATAAAAGTAACTTCATTGTTCATGTGAAACAATCACTTAATGAATTAGTAAAAAGCAACATTGTACATTTTGTTTATTCAACTAAGATAGGCATGGTCTGTTTCCTTGTTTGTTACTTTTATTATTTATTTATTATTATTCCTTTTACTTTAACTGGCCTTTACTACAGCTAAAACAGGAACTTAACTGACCCTTCATAGACATTCAGGTTTAATGTATTGCCAGAAAACTTAATGAAGACAACAAGAATGGGAGTAGGGCAGGAGCGGGAGTCATTCTGAGTGGGAGCGGGATGGGAGTGGGAGTAATTTTACCAGGAGCGGGACGGGACAGGATTTTTTTTCTACTCTGGCCCGGGATTGGGACGGGAAACAATTGTTTTCAGTGGGAGTGGGATGGGACAGGAGTGAAAATCCACTCTCGTGTCACTCTCTAACACCCACAGAGCCGAAAGGAATCCGGACAAACAACTGTCGCCCACCACAATAATAATACAAACCAGCTCTCGCCCATGAACCTATGCCTTGAAAATTAAAATTAAATTTACACCACTCCGGTGGAATTACTCCTAACTTTGAGGAATCCTCTGTCCCTTCCCCTGTGAAGTTAAAACACACATATTGCTTAGTTTGATTACCAGGAGTAAAGGGCCCAGGTTTAGTGTTATTATATATAGGGGGGGAAAGATCATGATAGTACTGACACCCCGCAGAGCTGCCTTTCGTCAATTCTAAAATGCAATCATATCCTGTAGGATCCTCAAGACGAAATAAAGGTGCTGGTTCTTTTATTAAAATTGGCCTAGCTGCAGCACAAGCTACACAATTATCAGCCGTATATTGTCTGGCAGTCTGAGCCATCCAAGAAACCCACAAATTGCGTCTCATATCCCCTGTGAAACTCCCAATAATGTTTCCAGGAGTCAATTTATTGTAATCTACATGAAGTCCTCCTGAAGAGGATAATGCTTTCCCCACTTGTGATGAAAGAATCTGTACACCAGAAGTAGTCGCGTTATGTAGATAAATTTTAATCAAACCAACGGGACCGTCACCCCATGTACCTGCTCCAAGGACGAGATAAAACCCTGACGGACTAATACAACAAGGTCTGGGCTGAGTTACTCCGCTACTGTGAAGTTTAAAACTAGGAAAAAATAAATAAAAATAGTAATAATAATAATAATTTCCAGCAAGCCGGAACTGGTTGCTGGATGAGGCGGGACCTTGTGTTTCACACGGACCATAAAAGGCGACGCACATCCACTGCACTGACAACTAAACAAGAAAACTGAAGTAAGTGACTGGCTAGCATCATTTAAAAGCAGTCTTTGTAAAAAGCCTGTGCAGAGACCTGGGAGACGATTACAACCAAGCAGAGTGGCAGCCGGTAAGGAAGATCACACATTCTGTGATAGGATCAGTACCTGTTAAAGCTCCCAGACTGTAAGCAGTTAGCATTAGCTTAGCCACCGGGCTGATTGCTCAGCTGATGCAGTTTGTACTTCATTCGTTTGTTGTTTGCTTTATACGTTCTTTAAAATAGCATGTATAGCATGTGCAATATCCTCTAAAATAATGCAGAGATGAATGAATTTATTGATGGGATACAAGTAAAGGAATTTACATTTCTTTAAGGTTTAATATCAGGTTGTTTTCCTGTAAAATATAAATTGACTGAAGTTCTTTACATGATTTTGTAATTTTGTTATTTGTTGGTTTTCTTTAAGGTTTTTTACCTGCATCGAGACCAATTGTTTTGATCACCTGTCTTCAAGCATAATCAAAAATAAAGAGAAGAAGAAAAAGGGAATCTTGTCGGTCTTTGAGTAGAACGCAGCTGTTTAAATCTGCGTGATCTCTTCCGATCCTTTCAAGTGAGGAAGCTGCACAAATTAAAGGCACAACTTGACAGTAAAAAACCGGCTGTGGATTCCTCACACCTTAAAACCCTGTGTCCCAAAAATGGCAGATCAAACTGCTGGGAAATCTATTGAGCAATTAAAGGTGGAGAGAACCACAGCAAAGAGGTCATTCTCTCGTCTTGTCAACAGCATAAAGCGAAATCATATGGACATGTCAGAAGAGGAACTTAAGGACAGTTTCAACAAACTTGGCTTGGATGCTGAAAAAGTTATGACTGCAAATGATGATTTGGAGTCTGGCATCATTGCTCAACTAGAGGCAGAGAAGGGCTCAGAGCTGGGCAACGATGAGGCTGTAGTACCTGAGCACCAACAAGCAGACCTAGAAAACACTGTAAGTGAGTGTGAAGGGAGATTAAAAGAAGTCAAAAGCTTAATCCAAAACACTCTGTGGAGCAGCTTTGGGGAAGCTGAAGTGTCAATGGCAATCCAGATAGCAGAGACTGAATGTGAGCGTGCTGCTGCTTTCCGACCAGATGTAGAAAAGGAAGCATACGTCTTTATCCTCAACCATCTTAAAGAGCTTGTAAACACTGCAAAAGAGGTTCATAGCCGGTGGAAAAGATGGATTCCTCAAGATGCTCAGAAGGTTATTCAGGAGAAGCTGAGGGGGATTGCCTGCTATGTTCCCAGGTTAGTTTCTAGGACCGCTGAGTTTATACAGACCAAGATAAAAGTGGATGATCAAAGACAAGCCGAAATAGGGATTTATTCTAATTATCCACTGCCGGCTATTAAATTAAAACCAACAGCTCTCCCAAGGTTTAGTGGAAATAAACGGGATTTCTTTAGATGGAAAAGTGATTGGGAGGCTCTCCAAAAACAAGGAGAACCAACTGGTTCGGCAGGGGTCAAGAAAGTCCAGCTACTTGATAGTCTTGAGGAAAAACTGATAAAAGATCTTCGCCTTACGTCCTACAACACCGCGGATGACATTTTCCGTGTTCTTGAGAACCGATATGGGAACCGGACTGTCATTGCCATTGAAATAGTGGAAGAGTTGCAAAGTGTCCCGGCTGTCAGGGGTAATCAGCCAAGAAGGATTGTAGAATTAATCCAGGTTGTGGAGAAAGCCCTAAAAGACCTGAGTGATCTAGGAGACACTGGCGCCATCAAGAACCCTCTCGTAACCAGGTCAACTGAGAGCAAGCTTCCGGAGACCCTCAAAAAGGAGTGGCTTGTGTATGCAGCAGACAAGAGAAATTCTGTGACACCAGAGAGCAGGTTTGACAACCTGTTGGCGTTTCTAAAAGAGCAAGAGAGCATTTATGAGCAGCTTGCTTATTTGAGGGAGGAGGAGCCAAGCAGGAGGGAAACCAGAATGGAACCGAGGTATGCCAGAACCAAGACCGTTAAAGGAAGCAGTGAGTATACAGGCTGCATTGTCTGCGGCGACACAAAGCACAGAAAAAGGCTTTACTTTTGTAAGCAGTTCCGGACGTTAACGATTTCTGAGAGGAATGCGGCTGTAAGAAAGCTGGGAGCATGCAGGAAATGTCTAGAGGTTCATGATGAGGACTCTTGTTGTAAATCTGGGTTTTTGTGCAGGAATCAGAGCTGCAGGGGTGGAAGCTATCCTGAGCATCATTACCATCTGTGTCCAAATGCTGAAGGAAAGAAAATCAATGCTGCTCAGAGGAGGAGCAAAGTTGGTCCAGAGGAAAATAAGGGTGCCAGAACCGAAGATCAGGAGGCTTTCCTTAAGAAACTGTCACCTGAACTAGCAAAGCAGTGTAGAGATGTGTTTTCAAACACTGCATCCAGAGCTTTAAACACTGTAAAAGACCAACTGAACCTCTTGTTTGATAGTGGGCTGCAAGAACTTCCAGTCCTAATGATGCTTCTTAAAGTTACAGCTAATGCTGGGCAAAAAATTGGGACTTTGATTGATTTGGCATCGGACACAAATTACATAACCCATAAAGCTGCAAGTAGGCTGAACCTCAGAAGCGAGGAAATTACACTTGTCGTCCATGGGGTCGGAGGGATGAAGGTTCATGTTGAGACAAAGCGGTACCTACTGAAGATTAGAGTGAAAACTGCCAAAGGTACCTTGAAGTCCCACCAGTTGGTTTGTTACGGCCTCGACACAATTGCAGATGTTCACAAGCATGTGACGGCAAATCAGCTCCAGAAATTGTTCCCTGAAGTACCACTGGATGACCTCATGAGACCTAGAGAAATAAGCCTTCTCATCAGCCATCGTGAAGGTCAGTTGGCTCCTCAAAGGATCAAAGTTGTGGGGGACCTTGTGTTGTGGGACGGGCCTCTTGGAAAAGTAGTTGGAGGAACTCATCCAGAACTTTTTGAGGAGTTTACAATGTCAGCCCATATGAGCAAGACACATTTTGCAAGGTCCATGAGGGCTGCTGCAGTAAAATATGAGGAAATAATCCACAAGGTACCATGCCAAGACCAGCATCCATCAGGCAGCTGCACTTCCACCCATCCCCAGGCATCAAGGACAGCAGCTTCGAACAGAGACTTCCTAGACTGGTGGAGATGGGACAGCATCGGTGCTGCCTGCGACCCTAAATGTGGAGGGTGTCGCTGTGGGAACTGTCAACCAGGCGGCAAGGAAATGACTCTTGCAGAGGAAAGAGAGCTGGAGGTGGTAAGAGGGGGCCTCACTTATGTCACAGGAGACAGCCACACAGCAGAACCTCATTGGCATGCCAAGTATCCATGGTTGGAAGAGCCAACATCCTTACCAAACAACAGGAGGGCAGTTGAAGCCACATACCTCAGAACTGAGAGACAACTAGCCAGAGATCCTGAGTGGAAAGCGGCCTACACCGCACAAGTGCATGACATGCTAATAAGAGGAGCTGCAGTTAAGTTAAGTGAAGACTCCATGGTTAAGTGGAATGGGCCTGTATGGTATGTAAGTCACCTCATTGCTCCCAATCCACATTCAGTAACAACCCCCGTTAGACTCGTATGGAATAGTAGTCAAAAGTTCAAAGGCTTGAGTATGAATGATCTGCTCATGAAGGGGCCAGATGTTCTCAACCAGATCCGTGCCGTCCTGCTTCGGTTCCGAGGAGGAATTCACGCTGCGTTGGGAGACATAAAGAAGATGTACAATTCAGTATGGCTGGATGAGAGAGAAGTAAATCTGCACAGATTCCTTTGGCGTGACACAGAAAATGAGGAAATAGGGGATTACGCAATCACAAGAGTCAATATTGGGGACAAGCCAGCAGGGTGCATTGCGCAATTGGCTATGAGGGAGACTGCAAACTTACCACCCTTCACTCACCTCAAAGAGGAACAGCGAGTTCTCCAACAGGACAGCTACGTCGATGACATTCTTACCTCTCACAATGATCCTGACCAGCTGAAGGAAATAACG
Organism: Fundulus diaphanus; assembly: GCA_037039145.1. Lineage (NCBI taxonomy): Eukaryota > Metazoa > Chordata > Actinopteri > Cyprinodontiformes > Fundulidae > Fundulus > Fundulus diaphanus. The sequence continues at coordinate 12,288,774 of CM073129.1, read as the reverse complement.
ACAAATGTGGAGGAGATCCTAAAGGCTGGAGGATTTGAACTCAAACCTTGGATTTTTTCTGGGCAAAGTGGGAGGAAAGAGTACAGTAGTGAGAAGGGAAAAACGATAAACATGATCTTACCAAACCAAATGCGGGATGAAGATAACAAGGCACTGGGCTTGGGCTACATTGTAGAAGAGGACCAATTGTACATGATGGTTGCGATAAATTTTTCAAAAAGGAAAAAGAAAATGCGGCTTGGACAAGACCTCCTGCTGGAGCAGGTCAGAGCCCAAACTCCATCCCCTTTGACAAGGCGAGACCTTCTTAGCCAGGTGTCGGGACTGTATGATCCAGTTGGCTTGGCAGCTCCTCTAAAGCAAAAGGGAGCTATCTTGGTGAGAAAGGCCTTCCAAGAGATGAAGAACACAAGTAGCCAAGTGAAAGATACCTGGGATATGGCACTGTCAGAAGGCCTAAGAGAGGATGCCATTAAGCTCTTCGAGGAGTATGTTCAGCTTGGCAAAGTAAAGTTCACCAGAGCACTGACTCCACTCGGCATCAGTCATAGTGGTCCTATTGCTATAACATTTTCGGATGGCAGCGAACAAGCTTATGGAGCAGTGCTATATCTGAGATGGGAGTCAGACCAAGGCCCAATCATCCGGCTGGTAGAGTCAAAGGCCAAGCTAACTCCTTTAGATCAAAAAGGCGATGCTGTCAAGGCAGAAATATGTGGAGCAGTGTTTGCATCACGGCTAAAGAAGTATTTTGAACAAAACAGCCATATTTCTGTAGAGCAGTGGTATCATTTCACTGATAGCCAGACAGTCCTTGGTGCAATTCAAAGGGAGAGTTATGGCTTTCAGACCTTTGTTGCCAATAGAGTTGGAGAGATACAAGGCAATACAAGGATCCATGACTGGTGGTGGATTTCTGGTCACCAGAACATTGCTGATGTAATCACCAGGGGAGCTAGTCCTAAAAATCTTGATATTGGTTCTGAATGGCAAGATGGACCTCCTTTTTTAAGATCTCCTGTAGAAGAATGGCCAATTAAATCAGCCAAGAACCTTGCAGCTGTAGCGAGAGACAACATCAACAAGTTGCAGAAGAAAGCATTTGTTGCTGCAATGACAAGGGCCAGGGCAAGAGAGAAAAAACTGAATGGCGAACTAGCACAATGTCAAAACCAGGTTCCTACAGAGAAGCGGAGACCTCCTGCAATGCTACATAACCTTGTGAATTTCAGGCGCTTCAGCAGTCTGACACGCCTGATCAAGGTAGTTGCCTGGATCTGGAGAGCAGCGAAGAGGTTCATCAGTGGAAATCCAGCTGCAGGTGATCCAAAGTGGGAGGCTGTCCAGTTAGCAGGAGTTATCTCAGTAAGAGAACGAGAAGACGCTTTAAGGGATGTATTTCTTACCGCTCAAAAGGGTGTGATTTTTCCAAGCACTACCACAGACAGACTGGTGGTTTATCGTGACCAAGAGTCTGGGTTATTAGTCTGTGGAGGAAGAGTACAGATCTTCAAAGAGGATAAAATTGCTGTTCCCATCCTGCCTTATGATGCTTGGGTGTCCACGTTGTTGGCCTGGGAAGCCCACAAAAATGGGCATGGTGGAATTGCTGAAACCTTGCTCAAGATGAGACAGAAAGCCTGGGTTGTAAGGGCAAGAAGGCTAGCCCAGAAGGTTGTCAACAGCTGCATAGTTTGTCGGAAAGAAAGAGCAAAGAAATGTCAACAAGTTATGGGAGATTTGCCACCTGAAAGAACTGAGCCTGCTGCTCCTTTTGAGTTCACTTCAGTTGACCTTTTCGGACCTTATCATGTGAGAGATGACATCAAAAAGAGAGTGACACAAAAGGTCTGGGGAGTCGTCTTTTGCTGTATGGCTAGCAGAGCTATCCACACTGAATTGGCAAGTTCGTTATCAACTGAGAGTTTCCTTCTGGCATATCAGAGATTCACTGCAATCAGGGGGCACCCACGGAAGATCTGGTCTGATCCAGGCACAAATTTTATTGGTGCAAAACCAGTTTTAGAAGAACTGTACAGGTACCTGGACAACCAAGATAAAGTACATCTGGAGGAGGCTGCAAAAAGAAATGGAACAGAGTGGGTGTGGAATGTCCTTCCTGCTGACTCGCCACACAGGAATGGAGCCGCTGAAGCAGCTGTCGGCATCGTGAAGAGAGCATTCCAAAGTCTTGGCCCAGAATCTGGACTCAGTTATAGTGAGTTTCACACAACCCTATACATTGCAGCCAATCTTGCAAATGAACGACCAATAGATGTTAGAGTGCAGAGTCGGGAGGACAGTATCGAGTACATTACACCCAACAGTCTCTTACTTGGCAGAGTATCTCAGTGTGGGGATGTTAAAACCTTTGATTTTTCTAGTTACTCATTCAAGCGGCTCGGAGCAATGCAATCTGCGGTGACCAAGTTCTGGAGGAGCTGGAGACAACTCGCTGGGCCGAACCTGTTTGTAAGGAGCAAGTGGCATACTGCACAAAGAAATGTAGCTGTTGGAGATATTGTCTGGTTAAGTGACCAGAATGCACTGAGGGGTCAGTTCACACTTGGCAGAGTCGTCAGCACCAATCCTGATACTAAAGGTATTGTAAGAGATGTCTACATCAAGATTGTCCCCAGCTACTGCGTTCCCGTGGTACGGGCCACCAAGCAGAAGTTTATCTCTCGAGTGACTGGAGGAAAAGACAAAGGCACCATCCTTCATAGGGATGTGAGACGGCTCGTCGTCCTATTACCTGTGGAGGAACAGCTCAAGAATCAGATTGGAGAGAAGCAAGAATCTACCTAGTGAGATGAACTGAGCGATCTTCCCTGCGCTTCTTGGAAAGATCGAGTGGGAGGTGTGAAGTTTAAAACTAGGGAAAAAAAAATAAAAATAGTAATAATAATAATAATTTCCAGCAAGCCGGAACTGGTTGCTGGATGAGGCGGGACCTTGTGTTTCACACGGACCATAAAAGGCGACGCACATCCACTGCACTGACAACTAAACAAGAAAACTGAAGTAAGTGACTGGCTAGCATCATTTAAAAGCAGTCTTTGTAAAAAGCCTGTGCAGAGACCTGGGAGACGATTACAACCAAGCAGAGTGGCAGCCGGTAAGGAAGATCACACATTCTGTGATAGGATCAGTACCTGTTAAAGCTCCCAGACTGTAAGCAGTTAGCATTAGCTTAGCCATGGGGCTGATTGCTCAGCTGATGCAGTTTGTACTTCATTCGTTTGTTGTTTGCTTTATACGTTCTTTAAAATAGCATGTATAGCATGTGCAATATCCTCTAAAATAATGCAGAGATGAATGAATTTATTGATGGGATACAAGTAAAGGAATTTACATTTCTTTAAGGTTTAATATCAGGTTGTTTTCCTGTAAAATATAAATTGACTGAAGTTCTTTACATGATTTTGTAATTTTGTTATTTGTTGGTTTTCTTTAAGGTTTTTTACCTGCATCGAGACCAATTGTTTTGATCACCTGTCTTCAAGCATAATCAAAAATAAAGAGAAGAAGAAAAAGGGAATCTTGTCGGTCTTTGAGTAGAACCCAGCTGTTTAAATCTGCGTGATCTCTTCCGATCCTTTCAAGTGAGGAAGCTGCACAAATTAAAGGCACAACTTGACAGCTGCTATATTCAGAATAAGCCCCAGTGTATGCCCCAAAATAAGGATTAATGTTCAACCCTGAAATGTTAGGATAATGGGATTAACACCTTGTACTACCTGATGATGACCTCTAGTAAGGGTTAATGCTTCTTGTAACAATTTATCAAAACCACCATGGCGAACCGGAACAGCCTCATTTCCTGTGTGCCATCTCATATAAACCCAGCGGTAACACCAAAGCAAGGGGAAGGCAGGAATCCCCTTCAGCAACACACAAGCATAAACATCAAATTCCTGCCAGACTAATGGATCTTTAGCCAACTTATTTTTCAGGTTCAGGTTCATCCTCTCGACCTTGCCTTGTGACTGCGGGTGATACACGGTGCCAAACCTGTGTGTGAGTCCTAAACTGGACTCCACTCGTTGCAAGTCCTGGTTCTTGAAGGAGGTTCCATTATCAGTCCTTATCTTTTCAGGGAACCCGTGCCTGGGAATGTAATGGTTAATAAGGCATTTTATCACAGTTTTGCTGTCCTCTCTTTTAGCAGGCCAGGCCTCCGGCCACCAACAAATACTTGAGATCCTCCAGCAGGGGTTACCATGTCTGTGTAATCAAGAATAATTTCCTTCCCAGGGATTGTGACCAAAGGAAATTTTCCCTGCAAAGGTTTCAAAGTCTTCTTTGAGTTATATTGACCACACACTGTACAACCTTTTACAAAATGTTTGACCATGTCCGACATAAATGGATGCCACCAATGGTTCAAGTTTTCCATCATCTGTCTGACACCCACATGTCCTACACCATGTGCTTCAGAAAAAAGCTCCTGTTTCAGTCCTGGAGGAAACACCAGTCTCCCATCTGCCCCCCCCCCAGCATCCTTCCTGCTCTGACGCTCCTCTGAGCCTCCACATATTCTTCTCCTCTGGGGCTGCTCTGCTCTGCAACTGTTTGATCTTTGTCATACTCAACTCTTCTCTCAGTTCCTGTTCCACAGTCACCATCACCACCTGAGGCGCATATCCAGCGGCTGCTTTGGCAGCCTGGTCTGCAGCCTGATTTCCTAATGCAATGTCTGACTGTTATCATGTCCTTTGCATTTTATCACGGCAATTCTGGCCGGAACTGACAAAGCTTCGGCCAGTTCTCTCATCTCCATCTCGTGTTTTATCGGTCAAAAATCCTGCTCTCAACCATTGACATAACTCCACGTGAACTGCTCCTGCTGCATATGCTGAATCCATATATACATTTACCTCTTGTCGTTCTGCCAACTTCAACGCCTCAATTACTGCTATTAGCTCTGCTCTCTGGGCTGACTGAGGTCCTTGTAACCTTTCTGCCTTCCCTGTTACAAATCCTGTGTCTGTTTGCTCCACTACAGCATATGCCGCTTTCAGTCCTTCACTTTCATGTCTGAAACAGCACCCATCTGTGAACAACTGTCTTACCTGTGGGCCTTCAATAGGACTAGCTTCTAAATCTGGTCTCACCTTCTCCATCCTGGAGACCAATTCTTCACATTGATGTGGGTTGCTATCCGTCATGCCATCTGCCATGTTTATGCCTTCATGTGTGAATGTGATGTTGGGTGCTTACAGGATTTTGGACAGCCTGTGTTGTCTGAGTGCAGTCATAGTGAAGCTTTGTGAAGTTACATAAGCCACAACACTATGAGTTGTCAAAATAGTTAGACTATGTCCCATGACTAAATGTGCAGTCTTTTGAATCAACCTGGCTATTCCTGCTGCATATTGTGTACATTGGGGGTGACATTTTTCCATGTTGTCCAACATTACTGACATATACATCAGGCCTTTCCTCTCTCCCCCCCCCCCCCCCTCTTCTGGAACAAAACGGTATTAAGTGCCAGTTTTTTTGCAGCAACATCAAGAAACTAGAATCGTTCAACTTCTGAAGAAGTTGAAAAAGGCGCCCGCCTGGTGGTGGGCATGACCGTCAAAGGCAAAGCTTCCGAGTTCCTTGGTCGTAGGCTCTCATCGCTTGGGGATTTTAAATCAAACCTTCTGAGTGAAAAGGATTTGTCTTCATCAAAACCTGCCGACCGGGAAAACTCTGCGTCTGCAGAGCTGCAAACTGCGTATTTCGATCTGAGACGCAGCTAATGAGCTAACTGGCGACAGCCGACGGTCAACGTTTCCCATTCATTTGCTACGGTAGTCCTAAACCTCTACTGACATAATACACTTTTTGGCCACAAGCGTCATTTTGGGGGCGTTGTTTCCACTTCTTTTCGTAGAGCCGTTTTTAATAGAAAGAAGAAAAGCCAAAAACGGTCCAAACAAAAGGTTGTAACGTTTACATTTGTAACCTCTGCCTTACATAAACACTAGAATTAAATCTTAATAAATAAAAGTATAGACAATTATTTCAGTAACTCGATTCAGTAAGTGAAATACAATATATACAGGGGTTGGACAATCAAACTGAAACACCTCTCATTTTAATGTGGGAGGTTTCATGGCTAAATTGGACCAGCCTGGTGGCCAATCATCATTAATTGCACATTGAACCAATAAGAGCAGAGTGTGAAGGTCCAATTAGCAGGGTAAGAACACAGTTTTGCTCAAAATATTGCAATGCACACAACATTATGGTTGACATGGGTGAGTTCAAAGGAGGACAAATTGTTGGTGCACATCTTTCTGGATGTGTCAAAACTTTCTTCAATTGAATAAAAACAAAACTGAAGTAATAATATTTGGACCAATAGAGGAGAGATCAAAAGTTAGCACACAGCTTCAGTCGCTTCAGCTAGAAACCACTGATCAGGCCCGAAATCTGGTTGTAGTGATGGACTCAGACCTGAACCTCCAAAAGCATTTACAGACAGTGACAAGGTCGGCTTTCTATCACCTGAGGAACTTTTCCAGGATTAAAGGACTGATGTCTCAGCAGGATCTGGAAAAACTAATCCATGCGTTTATATTTAGTAGAATTGATTACTGCAACGGTGTTTTCACAGGTTTGTCTAAAAAGTGGATCAGACAGCTGCAGCTGATCCAGAACGCTGCTGCCCGCGTCCTCACTAAGACTAAGAAAGTAGAGAACATCACCCCAGTTCTAAAGTCATTACACTGGCTCCCTGTATCTCAGAGAATAGACTTTAAAATACTTCTGTTAGTTTATAAATCCCTAAATGGCTTAGCACCTAAATACATTGCAGACTTGTTATCAGTGTATCAACTTTCCAGACCACTAAGGTCTTCTGGCTCCAGCCTGCTTACCTAGAACCAGAACTAAACAAGGAGAAGCAGCATTCAGTTCCTATGCTCCGCTTATCTGGAACAAACTTCCAGAAAACTGTAAAAGTGCGGAAAGCCTGAGTTCTTTTAAATCAAGATTAAAAACACATTTGTTTACAATTGCCTTTGACTGTTCTAGTTAAGCTGTTTTACTGTTTTTAATGTTCTTCTTTATTTCTACATTCTATCACTTGCTTTTATTCTATTTTCTATCTACATTTTATTCCTACTTGCGTTTATTTTGCTATATTTTAATCATGTAAAGCACTTTGTATTGTCTCTGTACTGAATTGTGCTATATAAATAAATTTCCCTTGCCTTGCCTTGCATCTGTGACCAAGACAGCAAGTGTTTGTGATGTATCAAGAGCCACGGTGTCCAGGGTAATGTGGACGAACCACATCCAACAGGATTAACTGTGGACGCACGAGGAAGTTGTCTGAAAGGGATGTTCGGGTGCTAACCCGGATTGTATCCAAAAAACATAAAACCACATAACTCTACTTATAACTAACTTTCTGAAATATAAACTAAAGGTCACCAATCAGTTCTAAAACATCTTTAGTAGGGGTGTCAACAATAATAGATTCAGCGATGCATTGCAATGCGGGGCATGCACGATTCAGCATCGATGCGGCAACGTGCCATAATCGATTATGTCACTGTTTATTTTCTGGCCTCAAATGGACAAGTTGCGAAGTTTCAATTACTTCCGGGGGCATTACTTCCGGGGGCATAACAACAACAATCAAGATGGCTGAGGCGGAGGGAGATGACCGCGATAGACGGGTAGGCCTAATTAAAAATGCACCAAAAGCTTGGAAAGCAGATATCTGGGCACATTTCGGATTTTACGAAGTCAATGGGAAACTAGATAATACTTTTGCGGTGTGTAAAACCTGCCACACTAAAATCAAGCAGGTTGGCAATACAACGAACTTCACGAACCATGTTGATCGTTGGCATCCTGAGTTGGCTTCAACAACAACACAAAAAGTCGACACATCCCAGCCAAGAATTGATGAGTCGCTAGTATCAACGTTGCCACAAAACTCTGAGAGAGCAAAGAGGATCACACGATCCGTGGCATGTTTCATAGCGAAGGACCTACGACCCTATTTTGTGGTAGAAAATGCAGGGTTTCGCCACATGCTTAAAACACTTGAGCCCCGGTATAAGCTACCGACAAGAGCTACCTTCACTGATTCTGCACTTCCCGCATTGTACAAAGAAACCAAAGCAAAGGTAATGGAATCAATGTGTAAAGCCAGTCGTGTAGCCATTACAAGTGACGCCTGGACTTCAGTTGCAACAGAGTCCTATGTAACTATAACGGGTCATTATATTAGCGAGGATTGGCAGATTGTATCACATGTGCTGCAGACGTGAGCAGTTTATGAGAGCCACACTGGTGCTCATATGGCAAGGCTACTCTTGGATGTTGTGGAGGAATGGCAGCTAACAGATAAAAGTGTTGTGCTGGTGACGGACAACGCCGCTAATATGATTTGTGCTGCTGAAATTGTGAAGTTCCCTCATGTTAAATGCTTCGCGCATACGTTGAACCTCGCGGCGCAGCGGGCGCTTAAGCTACCGACGGTCTCTAGGCTTCTGGGCAGAGTCCGACGTGTCGCAGCATACTTCCACCGCAGCACAAAGGCAAAACACCTGTTTGAAAAAAACCAGAAAGTTGTTCTTAAACTGACAAGTCCACTTAAACTGATAACAGATGTCGCCACAAGGTGGAATAGTGGTCTTGATATGATGGAGAGGTTTTTGCAACTGCAAGCTGCAGTGCATGCTACCCTGCTGTCGCCTGCCCTAAATGTAGATGAAGGTGACATCGTCACTCTCAGCAGAGCAGATCTGGCTAACGTGGAGGAAGCAGTGAAGACATTAAAACCAGTGAAGGATGCCACTGTTTTTTTGTCAGAAGAGAGCAGTCCTACAGTCAGCCTCATTGCACCAGTATATGCCCAACTCCTCCAGAGCATGTCAGACACTATTGGAGACCAACCACTGATCCGCGAAGTGAAGAATGCCATCAAAACAGATCTCCTTAAGAGGTACAATAGTGGGGCAGAGAAGAAGATCCTTCATACATCCTCTGCGCTGGATCCTCGCTTTAAGGGGTTACCTTTCCTGACAGAGGAGAGATTGGATGTCTACGCAGGAGTGACTTCAGAGGCTGCATCCCTGGAGGTAATTTAATTTCTACTTGTAAAACTTATGGAATAACTTTCAATTAAATTGTAATAACAATGTAATGTTAAATAAGCAGCTGCATAGTCAGTAAAATGTTAAGACTGAGAAAAATAGTTATATGTTGTGATGTGAGCTGCAGCATTGTCTGAGAAAGTGCTGCTAACTGCTGTTTTTTTGCTCTTATTTATTTTGTTCAAATACAGTATGAGAGCAGACGTAGGACAGAAGCAGATGAAGCACCTGGCGGAACAGGAAGTTCAGGAACCAAGGAAGATTTGCTGTCCGTGGATGACAATGTGTCAGACTCAGCAGGCCCCTCTGCTCCCAAAAGAAGGGCCTCATCGCTGCTTGTGAGTTTGCTGGGACCTGCTTTCAATGCCATCAGTGAACCTGCAGTACAAAGTAAGACCGCCGATGCCATTGCTGAGGAAGAAATGGAATTGTACTGTAGATGCCCAGCTGTGCCTCTCTCTGAGGATCCCTTGGACTGGTGGCATCGCCATAAGGGCACATTTCCTCTCCTCTCTAGGTTGGCAAAGAGATACTTGTGCATCCCAGGGACAAGTGTGTCAGCAGAGAGAGTGTTCTCCACTGCAGGAGATGTTATCACTGCAAAAAGAAGCGCTCTCAAACCGGACCATGTCGATCAGCTTGTGTTCTTACACAAGAACCTTGAAATTCCCAAATGCTGAACAGTGAAAAGTTATGATGTAGGCTTAGGTCAAACTATATATTTCCCTCACTCTGAAACGGATTGTTGATGATGGTGATGTTGAAACAACTTCTTGACGGAAGAAGTTGTTTGCACAAATTTGGTAGTAGGCTAAGCCTACACACTTTATTTTTGGTTTACATTACAACGTATTTCACATCTTGATATGTTGATATATTTGTTGTATGCAGCTGATGTGATTGCCAGATAGTATTCTCATCTCAGGTATGTAATTCTCATTGTCTTAAAACTGCTAAGATGTTGTTTTGTTGAGAATAGTTGCACTTGACTTTACTACTTGAAAAATGTTTGACAGTAATAAGTGGTTACTGTGTGTTGCATTGACTATTATTATTGCTGGGTGCCTGTATGGTTGTTGTTATAATAGTGTGATTACTGATTAATGTTTGCACAGGAGTTCAGGAAGTGCCCTGTCTTAGAGCTGCTATTTTACTGTGTGTAAAAAAAAACACTTATGGTCACTGCTGGAAAAAGTTGGCTGTTATTGCTCCATTTAATTTTAATTTAGGTTCTAAAGCAGAGAGAATGCCATATCCAGTATCCCTGTACCAATTTTATTTTATTTAACATTGACATTTATGTCAAAGATACAGACATAGCAGCCAATAAAATATGTTATTATCTGATTGCTTTTGTTGCCTCATGACTGATGAAAAATTTGCCTTGTTTGCAGTAGAATTTTGATGCATCGCAATGCATCGTAGAATCGAATTGAATCGAATCGTTACCTGGTGAATCGTAATCGAATCGAATCGTGAGGGCAGTGCCAATGCACACCCCTAATCTTTAGATGAACTCTTGTTGAGCCGTGGAGTATGGAGGACCAAGTCTTCCATATTTAAAAATAAATACAGAAATAAATAAATGCTCAATAAATAAATATGCATACAATTATGTGCCACCAAAAATACAATGCACAAATAAATGTAGATAGAAAATGAATTATACAGTGAGACAAAATGTATATATTTCCTTTAATTAGCCACTTTATTTATTAATTACTTATTTTTTTAAGTATTTATTTATGTGCATGTTATAATATTTTTGTCTGTTTTATTCTTTATTTGTATCATTATGCAAATGAGGGATGCTGTGTCTTAAGGGCTCAACTTCTTCCCATTGGTTGGTTAGCATTTTACTGCGTCGGTCAAATCTACATGGCCTTTCCCCGACATGAAGCATTGTTTAATAATAACTCAGCAGGCAGACGTTCAATGTCCGACCTCTTACGGGAAGCTGCTAATAGACTGGAAGAATTAGAATGCTGTACATTTGGGATCTGAAATGTTTTTCGGTGGTTTCAGATTCGGCTTTCCAGATCAATAACTCATCGGCGGATGATTTATTCTACAAAACAGACACCTCTCCACAACCACCGCAAGGCAGACACTGAGCTACAACCGTAGTTTCCTCAAAACGAGTCCGTGGGCCAGAATCTGTGGGACGTCTCCTTAAGAAGTTTCGTATGAACTGTCAGACGGCAATTTTCTTGCACTTAGATAAGTTGCTACACATAGCAGTGATCTCAAAACACCAATAATCCCACGTTTTGACTTGCACATTAATAAGTTATTGCTGATAAAAAATCTAAACTGTTGCGCTCCGGTCCGAGAGGTCACGTGATTCGATTTTTGCTGCTCAGCCAATCAGATCGCTGTATTGTCAGCTGAGTGCGTTCAATGTGTAAGGTGTTGTAAACATTTGTTTCCAGACGAATAAAACGCCCAATAATAGCATTTTCTGGCGCCAGTTGGCAAAGATCTTGAAGGAAAGGAAAAAGAAATAGCCCAGACCATCCATCATCCATTTTCTAACACGTTTATCCCTGCTGGGTTCGGACCGGTGCCGATCTCCAGCTGTCAATGGGCGAGAGGCGGGGTAGACCCTGGACAGGTCGGCAGTCCATCACAGGGCAGAAATAGCCCTGTGATGGACTATAATATACATATTGTGGCAGGCTGGACCCGATATTTTTTGTATCCCCTTGTAACTTCTTCATTTAAAGAGCTAACAGCTTCAAATTTTCTACAGTGGTTGGTGATTATAAGAGGTGTTTATGTGCCAAGACTCAAGAATGTGGGCTACTGTTAGTCCATTTTGGAAGGGGATACATAATGTGGCAGGCTGACCCCGATATTTTTTGTATCCCCTTGTAACTTCTTCATTTAAAGAGCTAACAGCTTCAAATTTTCAGCAGGTGCTTGTTGTTATAAGAGATGTTTATATGCCAAAAATCTAGAATGTGGGATACTGCTAATCCATTTTGGAAGGGGATACATATATGTTCAGCATGATAGTCTGTTTCCAGCATACATTTGTTGGCTGACTTTGTGCAAGATGAGGACAGCATTACTTAAAAATCCAAAGATTGGGGCCTGCTCTGATGGTGCACGGGTGTATATATATATATATATATATATATATATATATATATATATATATATATATGAGAGGCCTTAGTCCTCGACTTAGCCTGAGGTCCTTTACCGCGTGTCTTCCTCCCTCTCATAACCCCTTTCCTTTCAGCCTACTTTGAAAAAATTAGCCAATAGAACCTCAAAATCCCAGTAAAAATGCAAGGATCAATTCTCACAATCTACGGATAGCAGTTTAACTTATGAATATGAAGCTTCGTGCATGCTCAGTATGAGGGATTGCTGCAAAGCCATCAACAATGCAGACGACTGTCCACTGTGGCTCTACGCTCTTTCAGGAGGAGTGAATGCTGCTTGGAGAGACTTGATGCAACCTGCTGGGTTTCCTTAGAGAGGAAAACTTTCAGACCAACCTGTCTGGTCAGCACATATAACAATTGGCTGCAGTGTTTGAAATCAATACAACTTTTAATGTGAAGTCCAAATATTTTTTAAACATCCTATTCTAATAAAATTGTAATATATATATATTTTGAAACTCCTCATATACTGTTCTTTTTTTTTAAAGCGACACATGTTATTTTCTTAATATGGTTCTTGGCTGAATTAAAATATCATTAGATCTGATCATTTTGGCAGTAACTTTATTCTGTGTTCATTTGATCACACTTGGAATCAGCTTTATATAATCCATTCATGCGGGTCTATCCACACAAAAAAACGAACAAGTAGACAGCTGTGATGGACTCAGGAAGGTGGGTTTTTAGTTTCAGCAGACAGACATGCAACAATCTAATGACATAAAGCTAATACTTTCGTGACACATCTGGAGATGACCACAGAGCCGTTTACTTTATCAGAACGTGTTATACTGAGTGATCAGACTAGTTTTAACCGACATAGCAATCCCTTACGATCGTACTAACAAGTGTTACGTACTAACAAGTGTTACGTTTTCAATTTTAACCCATTAACTGAATGATAATGTAAAGGCACTATTCCTATATTTCGCTAAGAGAAATAAAACATCTTGATTTTCACGCAGAATTGGCTGGAAATGAGGCCGAGTTTACTGCGTTCAGCAAGCTGAATGCGCGCTCCCGACGCAGGGGATACAAATCCTGGCGGGGATACCTAGTTTGGCACGACAACTGTCGCCAGCTTACCTCAAGTTCTTTCTGTAAAACTGATAGACCGTAGTAGTCATGTTTCCTCAGCCATGTCTTTCTCCAAATACGTCGTCGCCTTTTCTTTTTAGGGCTTTCTGCACACCAAATTGCACATATTGCCAAAGCAGCGCGTTTCTCTCCGGTAATGTTTACAGTAGCCATCGACACTTCCGTCTTCTCCTTCTTCTTCTTCATCTTCTTCTTCTTCTTCTACAGTATGAGCACTCCGGTCATGTCCGAGCGTTGCGCCGTACACAGATAGTGAGCGGTTAACTTTTAAACCCGCGGTTCCGTCGCACAGTTTGAGATGTATATAAGCACCACGGCTGAAAAACTCGTACAGTGTATGTCCGGCTTAACACACTTACCATAATAGCTCCGCATCACCGTTTATGACAACGAACTTCCACTTCTTCTTCTGTTTTAAAAGTGATGCGCCCTTCTTCTTCTTCGTGTTTTAATGGGTGCTGACCACATCCAAAAGGATCATTACCGCCCCTCTAGGTGTGCGCTCTGTTCCTCATCTTTATATTATCAGCAGCGCAACCAGCTACCGTAACACCTGTTAAATGTATCACTGTTATAGCTCCGAAGGTCCACTAACTCATGTGTGCTATAGCGCAGCAACGCGGTGCAGTTTTGAAAGAAAAGATACCCAGTGTGGTGTTAGCTTTAGCCTAGCACGCACCCCCCTCCGCGGTTCACAGGCTTTGTTTATGTTCCGGTCGCCGGCTGAGTTGCACTTCCGCCCGGCCGGGAGAAGTCGGCAGGATCCAGTGTTCTGGAGATCTCTAGGATGACGGGAATATCGGCGATAATAAATGTATCACTGTTATTGCTCCGAAGGTCCAGAAATTCATGTGTGCTATTGCGCAGCAACGCGGTGCAGTTTTGGAAGAAAAAGTCCGGTGAAAAATAGATTAAAAAAAACTTCAGGAAAACTGTTGTTTTTTGATGTGAGACGGTGCAAAGCTGAAAAGTTCATATTGCGCCTGCTAATGAGCAGTAGTTCTTGCTGTTGCAATTTTTTTCATCATTCATTTATATCAGTTGTTCAAATTATTTATTTGTTACTTGTAAAAAAAAAAAAAAATATATATATATATATATATATATATATATATATATATATATATATATATATATATATATATATATATATATATTGGGTACCCCCAGCGGGTTGCGAACCTGCGACCTTTGGTGCACCAGCCCAACACCTAAACCACTGTACCAAAAAAAAGTGTCATGCTGAGCGCTGCATTATGGTGAGGTCAACTGTGTCTAAGAAGTGGTTTTAAGAAGTGGTTTTTGGTTAATTTTGTCGCCAGGGTAACTGGAAATGGCGTCAAGTACAAATAGCACACTTCGCAGCGTCGAGACGCACGTTTTGATATATAGTTTGTGGGGGTACAGCCTACGGTTCGGGCTGTATTAACGGTGACGGAAGAATAAAAAGCAATAAAAATAATATTAAAGAAACCCTTATTAGGTGCATAACATAAGGCCTCCGCCATGCATTTTCAATGCATAGGCGGGCGCCTAAAAATGGGATAGAGTAGTCTGGAAGGGTCAATTCAGCAGCAGATGCAAGTCTTTGTTTAAGCAGAACAAATGCTTCTTCCGCTTCCTGAGTCCAAACCAAAACATTATTCAGTTTTCTCATACCTTGCACCTTCACGAGGTCTCTCAAAGGTTGCGTCAGATCAGTGTACCCGGGAATGTAGTTACGACTGTAACCAGTTAATCCCAGAAAAGACAGCATGTCTTTCATGCGCAGCGGTTTAGGATGTGTTAAAATGCTCTGCTTATGACTGGAGGACATACTAGTTGTTCCTGCGGAGATAACACTGCCCAGGAAAGAAACCTGTTTTCTGGCAATTTGCAATTTATCCTTACTGACCTTGAACCCATGTTGATGCAGATGTCTCAACACTAGCTCCGTGGCCTGAAGACAGATCTCGGCAGTTGGTGAAGCCAACAACAGATCATCCACGTACTGAATAAGGGTGGTGTTTCTCGGCAGAGGACATGTCTGCAAAGCATCTTTCAAAACCTGATTAAAGATACATGGTGATAGGGCAAAACCCTGTGGCAGTCTGGTGTAACGCAGCTGGCGACCTTTATAAGTGAATGAAAAAACGTCTCTGCATTCTTCAGCTAAAGGAACACAGAAAAATGTATTTGCCAAGTCGATACATGTGTACCACTGCTGAGAGGGCTCCAAACTGGAAATGGCCACATATGGGTTAGGTACAGGGATTGTAGGTGTTTTCAAAACAGAATTTATGGCTCTAAGATCATGTGCCATCCGATATTTACCAGTTTGTTTCTTTTACACTGGCAGAATGGGTGTGTTCCAGGCTGAGACAGAGGGTTCTAATACTCCAGCTGCCAAAAGGCCTTCAATGGTGTCAGCGATGCCTTCCTCCGCTTGAGGTTTATGTGGATACTGATTCACCCAAATAGGAGAGTCAGTCGCAACCTGAAATGAAACTGGAGCACATGAAACTAATCCCACATCCGTGGGACTGGTTGCCCAGAGTTGTGATGGGAGAGCATCCAACATCTCTGCTGCTTTATGATGGTCAGTACGTTCCCTGCCATGGTGTCGAGTTAGAAGCTCATGTTTCAAAAGAACCTTGTCAGTTACATCACAGACAATTTGATAAGTATTAGTAGAGTTTGAAAACAACAAACCTGAAACGCTGGTAGGTGCCCAGTCAGTGGCCTGGAGGGAACACTTAACCATCCCTCCTAACTCCTTGGCCTGATGCTCAGCATGGAGAGAAAGAGAAATATGAGGAAATGCTTCATCTGACATCATATACCATTGCTGTTGTTCAGGAGTTAACATCACTGCAGCTGCCACCCCCTCAGGGGCCACATATATGTTCTTAGAAGTGACTGTCCATGTGTTACCTTCAAGTTCTGCTGCAAAATATTTTTGATACCAGTCTGTGTGGTTCCTGTGGTAGAACAGAGTGACATGAGGCCGATCAGGTGGTGTCAGGTAGGAACTTAGACTTTGAATCCAAGGCTTCCAAAGCTGGAACACCGAGAGAACACCAGTTCTGTAATTAGATCTATAATTATAATTATAGATCTAATTCTAATTATCTAAATCTATAATTAGAAATAAATGTAAGAATATTAAAGGTGGTTTACAAATCCCAACTAATATATTAGAGTTCCCAGATTTAACCACCCCTAAACTACTGTCTAATTCATACAGGACACTGACTAAAATAAATGATTCAATATCTCTTCCTATTATGAAATGGGAAGAGGTTTTATCAGTTAGCTTTGAACAAAACATCTGGGCTCAGATATGTCTAAGAACTTTCAAACTGACTAGAAACACCAACTAATACAATACAAAATCCTTCACAGAGTACACTACACAGGACAAATATTATTCAAGATGGGTTTGGCACAATCTAATATCTGTCCACACTGCATAGGCAATCAGCCTGATAATTATATTCATGCGTTATGGTTATGCACACCAATCCAGAGGTTCTGGACACAGATATGTAAGGACTTATCAAAATGCCTGAGTTGTAAAATTTCACCTTCCCCATCAGTTTGCTTGCTCGGTAATTTTGAGGAAAGCCCTCTGGGAAAAAAAATAGTTTACATGGTTTTAACTGCATTATGTATCGCAAAGAAAACTATCCTCATGAATTGGAAAAGTAAGGGAAATCTCAGTATCAATCAGTATAGAGATCTTT
This sequence comes from Fundulus diaphanus, assembly GCA_037039145.1. Classification (NCBI taxonomy): domain Eukaryota; kingdom Metazoa; phylum Chordata; class Actinopteri; order Cyprinodontiformes; family Fundulidae; genus Fundulus; species Fundulus diaphanus. The sequence goes on along the minus strand of CM073129.1, from coordinate 12,271,668 downwards.
TGTTGGATCATATTAATCTTGAGACAGCATCTGCATCCACATTTGATCGATCTCTTTGGGCTCTTTGATCAGCACCATCACTTAGTGGAATGGGGGCGGTGGGTTGCTTCCTGCAGGGCGCAGTGGCTGGATCGAGGGGTTCCTGGGGCTCTGGGGGCACTCAGAGTGGGGCGCCTGGTGGGTCTGACTCCAGGGTCTGTTGCCCCCATCTAGGAGGGGCTTGGGAGGCCAACGGGTGGTCTACAGTAGCCGCTTGCGGTGCTCTTGGGGAGCTACGCGGTGGTCCCTGGGGCGCGGGGGGGCCTCGGGGCCTGTTGAGCTGGTAGGGGGGCATGGACATTAACATCTCAGGGCAGATGCTCTTCCCCTTCATTGGATCAGCACTCTGCTAGTGGGGGGAGGGGAAGGAGGGGGAGTAGGGATTAACCCAGCCTGGTTGTCTACTGTCGAATGTATGGTGAGTTGTTTGAATGTTAGTGTTGGGGAGGGATTAAATCTACGGGTGGGGGGGGGATAGACGTTCTGGTGGGCTTGTGTCCTGTCTCCTGTCCCGGTCCTGGTCCGGGTAGTCTCCCGGTGCGGGTTTCGCCTCGGGGGTGGGGTTTGGGATGGGTCGTGCGGGTCCCCCCTCTTATTTATTTATTTTTATTTATTTATTTATTTTTTTTGGGGGGGGGGGTAAAGTCAGTAGGTCTGGTGGGTGGGCTGGGGGGGGGTGGAAGTGTTGGTCTTGGTGGGGGGCTGGCTGGCGGGCCCTGCGGCCTCTGCCTGGCCCCCGGGCTATGGTGGTGCCGCTGGCGGGGCCCCCTTCTCCGGGTGGGGCTTTCGGGGAGCGGGGGTGCCTATTGGAGTCAGTAGGGGAGCTGGCTCCCTGGGATGGCTCCCCAGTCCTTTGCTCCCCATCCCCGGACTCCTCCCTCTGCCTGCTCCATCACGCCGCCACACATGTAGGTCCTTGGGGAGGGGGGCGTTACTCGAGGTTGCCACTTTCTCATGACGTCCCTCTCCCCAATTTTATCATGCATTTTAGACACTTTCACTCCAAACATACTCACAACACACATTCATGTAGGCCATGGTATGGGGGGGTGGGGGTGAAGGCGTCTTGAGGGGGGGGACTTATGTTGTGTGAGCCTACCCTCGGACGGCTCCTTTTACCTCCTCTCGCATTTAGACATTGAGGGTTCTGGGCAACTGCTTGGAGGGGGTGCGCTGGCACCAGCTTCCTTCCGTGGGGGGGGGGGGGGGGGGGGGCTGTGCCGTGCACCCTCGCACCCTCTTCGGCGCTCCCAGTTTTAAACACACTTGAGAACAACATGCAACAACACAACATCTGAGCGGGCGTAGGGACGATCGGTGTCTTTTGCACACCCCCGATCTCCGATGACGGCCCGGAGTCTGGGGCCTGGAGGAAGAGTGGGCCACTGGGTCCGGGGTCTTGGCGGGGGGCTGCTGTGGGTGGCCAGCGGCTTGCCGAGTCTGTGGCTGACGCCTCTGCTACCCCCAGAAAGGGGTGGGGGGCAGGGTTGGCTAGGGTACGGTGGGGGAGGGAGGGGGTTTATTAGGTATTTAGGGGGTGAGGGGGGTTCTGGATGGGTGGCCCGTGCGGGTCGTGTTGGCCCCCCCTCTCTGGGGGGCCTGGTCCGGGGGGCGTCTGTTCCGGGGGCAGGGCCGGGGGTCGGGCACAGGCAGCCGTATAGTTGAATTGTGGTGACCCCCCCACGTGGGATTGTTGGATGTGAGTGTTTTGTGGGAATGTGTGTACAGCGTTTTTTTTTTGTGTAAGTCTGTGTGTGGTGAGTGGGGCACCAGGGAGGGATTGTGTGAATTAGTTTTTTTTTTTTTCTCCCAGGGTATGGATCCGGTCCGCTCCCTCTCCCAAGAACATCTCAAGTCTCCGCTAGGTGCGGAGCCCATCCCCCCACGTCCTGGCGCCCTCCGCTGCGCTGGCAGGCGCCTTGGCCCTCTGGCGCATTGACGGTCCTCGGGTTTGGGGCAGGTTCCCGGGTGGGTGCCGGCCCATTCCCGGTGGCTGCTTCGCGGGGCCTGGCCCCCCGGGGGTCGGCCGGGGCCCCCGCCCCTCTGGCCCTCAGGGCCCATGGCCGGGACCACTTCAGCGCGGCTGGCTGCCGGCGGAGCCCACGGTCTCATCCCCGCGGCTCTTGGGGTCGTCGGCAAGGATAGATTAATCATGTCCAGCAGAGGACATGATTAATCTATCCTTAGTAAATGGATATGTACCACATGCTTTTAAAGTAGCTGTTATTAAATCTTTACTTAAGAAACCCTCTCTTAATAAATTACAAACCTTTCATGAATTAGTTTTTTTGTTTGTTTAGTTTTCTATAATCTGCCCTGTCCCCTCTCAGCCACCATCCTATCAGCTCAGCCCACTCCTCAGTCACCAGTCAATCAGCTCAGACCAGCTCCATCTGCTGCCATTAATTACTGCCAACTCTGCTCACCTGTCTACATAAACCTGCCTCAGCCAACTCATTACTGCCAGAACATGTTGTCTTGACTCATACACACTGCTGCTTTGATGCTCCCAGTTCCTGTTTGCTCAGCCTGTTGGACTCGGTTTTTCTGCTTATGATCAGTCCTCACTGTGGTGTTTTCGAGTGTCTATTACCCCGTTTACACTACCCCTTTTTAACTGTGCCGAGACCAGTCCGAGCTCGGTAACCGAGATAACTATCGAGTATAAATGGAACGCAAACTGAACTGAACTGAGCCAGACACAACCGGACCGCGCTAAATGCAGACCAGTTCCATGTATGAGCTTGGCCCGGTTTTTCCCTAGCCCGGTTCTCTAAAAACAAAGAGCGCATGAGCAGACCGCGTCATCTCCGTGCGGTCAGCTGACATTTCAGACATTCATAAAAATACTAGCTTCCCTACCGTGACACATGATTTTCAGTGATGATTCTGCTTAGCAGTGTGATGAACCTCAGCATCTGTCGTTGTTTCCTGCGTCTGTAAAACCATATTAGATGTTTGTTTGTCTTATCCACTTCCCAAAAGCCGACTCTGTCAAGTAAATTCACCAAAAGATGCCGTCTTCGCCTGACTCGCCGCAAACAACGACGTATCACCAAGCATAACTGCCTGAATGTTACGGGCGCCGCCATTTTGATTTGCTTGGTGCCGCCTTCAATCCCAGAGAGCAGTAGTACCGCAGATCGTCACTAGGAGGCGAGGAAACCAAGACAGCGTGATGTGTAAATGGTCGTCAGAACCAAGCTCGGGTTGGTTAACTGATCCTAGCTCGGACCGAGCTCGGCATGGATCGGTTTAACAAGGGTAGTGTAACTGGGGCTTATGTGCTGCTTGTCTGCTGTGTTTCCTGTGAGTTCCTGCTGCTTTCTCTGCCCACTCTGTTTAGCTCTCAGTCTGCATCTCTGTTCAAGTCTGTCACTGTCTGCTTCTCCAGTTCAGTATTGGTTCTGCTAGTCATCCCAATTCATCCATCTACATCAGGGGTGGATCCAGGATTTTTCAAAAGGGGGTGCGCACCTAAGGGTCATGGGGTCAAGGGTCAAGCCAAAACAAAGAATGCCATCTTTAGTCTTTCACACTACCTTAATTATTCATCTAAGGGTTTTTTAATTGATAATCTCTTTAATGGATGAAAATAAGTGGAATTAGCAAGATTACATTATTGTAATTGAAAAATTATTTTTAAGCCAAAATCTCTTGGTTTTTACAGCATGCAGTTAAAAAGTAGTTTGAAGAAAAAAAAGTATCCTTAACATTTAATCAAAGATTTTGTTAATTTCCAGAAATTATATTTATTTAGTAAAATAAAATAAAAAGACCCAAGGACTTAAGAACAGTTTGGTTGGTTGGTTGGTATGGTTCAAGTGATAAAGAATTTTTTAAATGTACATGTATTTTAACAATATATTTCAACCAGATAAACTATATTAAGAAAAAAATACTTAAAAAAGACCCAAGGACTTAGAACAGTTTGGTATGGCTCAAGTGATAAAGGAGTTTTGAATATATTTTAACGAGATAAACTATGTTGAGAGAAAAAAACCTTTAAAGTAAGTTAAACCAATGAACATGTATGGTGAAGTTAAGCCATAAGCCTATAATAGAACAGTAAGACTTGACAAAGAATATTGTTCTCTTCTACAACACCTTCAACTTTATGATGACGATGATAATGGGTTTATGAATGTCAACCTTCTGGGATGCTTCTGGGCAAATATGTCTAGGATTTTGTTGATGTCTAAACGAATGTCCTTGTGGACATACATAAGTAGCAAAGCCACAAACCTTTACTGTCCCATAGTCGACCTCAGCAAAGATTTCACTGCTTTACGGCCTGAGTTAGCACGTTCCACAGAAGCACTCATAACCGACAGAAGGTGAAGAATCATAGAAATGTTTGGGTAGCACTTCATATTTGTTATCCTTAGAATTTCAGGGAGAGAGCTGGGATTTTTCACTGATGACCACTTTGTGTGGCACAACTTCACTTCCTGCTTGAATGTTGATCCTGATGGTAGATAATTTTTATATGATGTAAAGATATCTTTCTCACTCTCATCGTTCATCATATGTAAGTTGCTTGGCAATAGTTTTAAGCCTAGTATGTTTTCATAAAGGAGACCATTCTTAGTTTTAACAATAAAACACGTGGCACCAACAGCTTTAGACCAGACAATACACACTAAACAACTATTGTATGCGTGTCAATGTCCACTATTTTTTAAACTTTACACTCTTTTTTCATTACTTTACAAAAACTTTGCAACAAAAAATAACTTTCCCATTACTTGAAAATTACTTGAAAAAGTTTTCCTAAAATTGAACTACTTTTAAAACTTTACACAACTTGTGAGAACCCCATGTTCTAGCGACCATCATACCTTTTTTCTGTGGGGAGAATATAAGATTTAGGTTGATCTATACTCCAATCTGGAAGGTGGCGGTAATGCACCTAAAAGTTGTTGGCCAACCATCATAAAAAAGAGAAGAAGAAAAAGAAGAAAGAAAAGTGCGCGCGCCCCCCGCGCCCCTGCCTGAATCCGCGCCTGTACATGCTTATCCCTGTTGGGGTTGCGAGTGCCTATCTCCAGCTGGAGATGGGCGAGAGGCGGGGTACACCCTGAACAGGTCGCCAGTCTATCGCAGGGAAACATAGAGACAGACAGGACAAACAACCATTCACGCACACACTCACACCTAAAGAGAATTTAGAGAGGCCAATTAACCTAACAGTCATGTTTTTGGACTGTGGGAGGAAGCCGGAGTACCCGGAGAGAACCCACGCATGCACAGGGAGAACATACAAACTCCATGCAGAAAGACTCAGGGTTGGACTTGAACCCAAGACCTTCTTGCTGCAAAGCAACAGCGCTACCCACTGTGCAGCCCATCCACTATTCATTATTGCAATAAACTTTTTAGAACTAAACTCTGTGTCTGGCTGATATACGGTTCTCCAGCTTTATTCAACACAAACCTATATATAATCTTATTTTCTTATCTAAAGTAGTTGCATATCAGGTATGTGAACATGCACAGAGTAATGACCTATTTGAAGATTAGGTTTAGGTTTTTTTGTTTTCTCTAGGGGAATCCCCCACACACCTCGCTTGCTGATTGACTACATGCCACATTCAACAGGCTGCATGCTCGTTGTGGAGGTTCCTCCATCTTTTCCTCAGTGTTAGTATTTATTTAAATGTCTTCACACAATATAGTTTTGTTTTTGCATTAGGTTGTTTACTATTATGGGTGCACACATTTGGTAAACACCTTTTTGTTTATTGCAATCATTAATTTCTGTTTTGCTGAGTTTGAAGGACTGGCTGGGGGAGAGGACTGGTTGAAAGGCAAACCAGGAAATGGAACAAACCATCAGGCTGCTGGAAGCAGGGGACTTGATGTTAAAGAATCTACCTCTCTCTCTACTAACAGCATAACTGCTAAAACATCTGTGGTGTTAGGTTGTTTGGTTTGATAGTTGTGTTGTAGTCAAAATATATTGGTTTGAATTAGTTATTTATGTTGATGTATTGTTGTCTCATCTCCCACCCCTCCTCGTTTGTGTAGGCTAGCCTTTGTGTATAAATTCCCCTGTGTGTTCATTGTGGTAGGTCAGTTTCTTCTTGAGATTTGATGTTAGAAGTCTTCTGTGAACAATTTTTGGAAAAATAAATAGAAAATACTTTTTTATATATGCCTTTGTCCTTTTGCCTTACTGGTCGGACCATCACACTCGTCTTGTCTTGTCTTCGGGAGACACAACACGCTAGGATATCAGGGCAAGACAATCCAACAAGTTGAATATCTCCGATTTGAGGTTGAAGTGGTCCTGACATTCTACCGAGTGGTCTCGATCGCTCTTAACACACCACACACGGTAAGTTAATCTTTTAAGATTATTTTAAGAGACACGCCGATAAAAAAAAATCCTGTCATGTGGACCGACCTTAAAAAAGCTTTGCCCACCTTACTTAACTGAGCTTCACCTTTACAACTCTGTTCGGGCACTCACATCTGCTGACCAACTGCCCATGGTCATTCACAGTCCTGAGCAGAAGTTTAGAGGGGACAGGGCCTTCTCTATTGGGGCCCCAAAGTTATAGATACTCTATACTTACCTTTTAACATTTGACAGCCCCCTTAACTGTCCAGTCTTAATACCAATTTTTACTCGTTGGCCTTTAACTGTACTGAGATTTTATCCTACTCAGCTTTTTTTGGCATTCATATTATCTGTTGTGCTGCCTAGTTCTATCATGTTTTATAGTATAATTCACTAATAAAAAAAAACAAAAACAAAAAACAAACAAAAAAAACATAATCTACTTTTTGTTTCCCCACAAATCCTTTAGAAGCAAATGCTTTTATTAGCTCTTTAACACTGCTTCCCAAACAGTACAAATTAAAATAAATAAATTTACAGCTTTAGTGTAAATCTATCTGAAATTTTAATGTGACAAACTCACATCAAGAGCTTTGTGACTACATATCTGATTGGCAAAATGTGTCACACTTCAAGCATAAACATTATGAGGCAGGCAGCAATGCAGTTAATATTTTGATATCAAACTGCAGTCCGGGGAGTCTGTGGTGAGTTCACGAAGAAGTGCTTTACCCTGAACGGTGATAGGAGACACAAATCCAAGTGGGTCATACAGACTGTTTATAGTGGAAAGGATTCCACGCCGAGTGAACGCTTTCCTCTCCTCTAGAACTTGGTAAGTAAAACTGTCTGAATCCAAGTCCCACAGCAAACCCAAACTGCGTTGCATTGGCAGATTATCGGAATCAAGATCCAGGTCTTTCAGGTTTGTAGCATGATCCTCGCAAGAGAAGGCTTCCATAATCCTTTTACTGTTAGAAGCCAGTTTATGTAGCTTGAGATTTGAACAAGCTAACATTTCCTGTGTCCTTCTCAGAAGGCTGATGGCGTCCCTGGAGAAGAAAGAGATTTCAGGCCATCATCCATATAGAAATCACGAACAACAAACTGTCTAGCATCCTCTCCAAAATCCTTTTGACCGGCCTCTGCTGCTCTTCTGAGACAGTAAATAGCTACTGCTGGGGAAGGGCTATTTCCAAAAACATGCACCTTCATGCGGTAATCTGTTACCTCTCCTTCAGGGTCATTATTCTTGAACCAGAGAAACCGGAGAAAATTGTGGTCTTCCGGTTTCACAGTGAAACAGTAAAACAACACTTTCTGGCAGACCACCTTCTACATTGGAAGAACTAGTCAGACTTGTGATTTTTCTCAGCTGTTGCACAAAGCTGATTCAAGACGGCACGGAGCGGTCTACTCTTCCACAGCCAGGTCAAGCTGAGAGGAGGGCTGATCTGAAGTCGCCCGCTGCAAACAGGGAAGTTGAGCGGAGGTCCCGCTTCCACAGCCCGAAAGCACACATGCTGTAGCCCCGCAGTGCTGAGCTTCCTACGGCCTAGGACCCGGAGCCGCCTCCTCACAGCCACGTTTCGACTAGCCACATAGCCACCTGGTCAGACAACCAGCCTTCACCCTGCCTGCTTCAACTGCTTCCAACTGGATGCCCAAAGTGAATTGAACTGACAGGGAGGCACTGACAGGTTTGGCGGAGTTGAACAGGGAAAGTTAAAAGGTTTATTTAAAATAGTTTCACTGTGTTTTTAAAGCTTGACTGAGCTTACAGGATAGCTCTCGCTAGCTTCTTTGAAACCAAGTGTTGCTGATGAGTTTACAGTTATAACAAACTTTATTTCCATAAGGGTTTTATACAATGGTGGGATAATGATATTTGTGTTTTCCGGTCCACTCATTACGACCAGAATAGCGCTTAAGGCCTTTTAAAATTAGCGTCAAATGTCCGCTAGCATAATGCTATTAGCTTCCTGTGCTATCATCATTCGGGCTACCACACAACTACGGTTTGTTTCAAACATAAGGTTTGTTTTTTTTCCGCTCCACCATTGTTCAATAGTGCTATGCGCTTTATTACCGCATTAATAAGGAACATTAATGTCAATGTAATGGTGTTTTGAATAACTTTAGGATTAACCCGTTTTGCTATCACTACAGCGACCCCTTAACCTGACAAAAGCCAGCTGTATGTTGCTCCGCCTAGCTCCACTCACATACATCTGGGACACCGCCGGTAGAAAGTGATTTCTCCAACCAATTTTATGGTCTGGCCAATCAGGACGCAGGGCTGGAGTTTCCTAGATGTGACGTAGTGGAGACGCGACCATGACGTGAGACTGTTTTGATAGCAATGGCGGCTCGTCGAGGAAGCAAGCGTTAACATTGATGCTGCTATTTCTTCCGTGTTGTCCAATCTACCTAATATTGTTTCATTAAAAGAACATCAGAGAACGCCTCTGAAGGCTTTTGTTGGTGGAAACGATGTTTTCGCCCTTCTCCCGACCGGATTTGGCAAGTTTTGTTTTCCGGGGCGCGTCCGCGTGTGCAGCGGACGTGCAGACGCGGACGCGCCCCGGAGCGGTTAGCGGTTAGCGCTAACTATGTTAGGAGGCCTTTAGTCCTCAACGCGGTCGGCCCGGATTCGACTTCGACCCGCGGCGCTTTGCCGCCTGTCTTCCCCCCTCTTCCTGTCAGCTCACTGTCAATAAAACACATGCCACTAGAGCCGCAAACACATTATTATTTTTTTTTTTTTTTTCCTGCGTCGCTATCATCAGCGTCATGGCTTAGCTTCGGTGTGAGTGGTTGAAATAGCACGTCAATAAAGATGACAGACAAGTGGCTTATCCAATCATATGCAAGAATTTTTGATAAGGCCCAGCCTTCTGTAAAGGCAATTCCTATGGCGGTGTCCCAGATGTATGTGAGTGGAGCAAGGCGGGGCTACATACAGCTGGCTTTTGTCAGGTTAGCGACCCCTAGCTTCTCAGAGGAATAATCGCATTAATAAAAATCAAGTGTCCTAAAGGTTACTGATTTTACTGAGCAAATCATTCTTTAAAATATTTTTTATCAAATAATGTTTTGTTTAACTCAGGAATTAATTAATTCCTTAAATTAATTAACTAATTTAACCTCATTCCACTTTCTTTAATTTTGTTCTCCAACTTAAATCTACAGTGAACCATGATTCACTGAATCATTCTGATGATAGTCTTTTTGTTTCTTTTGTGTGCACATAGTTCCTAAATATAGTGTTAATTCAGATAAACAGCATTCTATAGTTGTCAGCATGTAAATAAACGTCATGATGGGATTAATTGATTATGTGCCAATTTATATTCAGTGTTTTTTCCTTTTTCAATCCAAACACATTTAAAACCGATCAAGAAATTATATACATGTAAACATGGCCATTGGTTGACAGTGTTGATCTGCAGTTAATAAAAACAGGATATGTAAAGAGGAAGTGTGTCAGCTGAATATATAGTGAAGCTGAGGGTTTCTTTGCACCAGTTTTGGTCCAGTGGACTGAGTGTTCTGACAAACTGCTCAGTAAGCCTCAATGAAGCTATGTGGAACCGACAAGAGGGGAACCGTCAGCTTTTTACAGATTTTATCTGTAAGATCATATTTTCCATGTTCTCTACATTCACTGTTTTTTTTCTTACAGTTTTCTTAGTTTTGACCTCATCTTCATTTGCTGCAGGTCAGTTTATCTTTTCTTTTCAATTTTATTTCCAAATGTACAAAAAGCCTTTTTTTTTCATGACATGAATATTAATATGATAAATCTTGTTCTTAAAGATCAGCTCAGGTTGGCAGGTCCTGGATCAACTCAGTGCTCTGGAAGAGTTGAAGTCCACCACAACAATACCTGGGGAACAGTCTGTGATGACAGCTGGGGCAAAGATGACGCTGAAGTGGTTTGTCGAGAGCTGGGCTGTGGTACGGCCCTCAGCGCACCATCTTCTGCTCATTTTGGTCAAGGATATGGAAAAATCTGGCTTGATGATGTGAACTGTTTAGGCAATGAAAGCTCTCTAACCAGCTGTCAGCACCAAGGGTACGGGATACACAACTGTCAACATAGTGAGGATGCAGGTGTTGTCTGTTCAGGTGAGAAAAACTTTTTCAGAACATTGACACACAAAGGAAAAACATGCTGAGGATAGTCCTAGGTCTTGGCAAAAAAACTCTCAGCACATTGAAAGTGAATAAAAAAAAAGCTTTATCAATAATATTTAAAGTTTTCAAATTTAAGTGTTCAAACATAACAATCTAAAGCTATGTAAACACAAAATGAAAGGTAGTGCGTATGTATAGTGTGTTCACTGATCTGTAAACTGCGCCCAAAACCCAGCAATCAACAATAAGAGCTGACTCATAATGAGTTGATTTTTCTGTGTATCTCTGGATTCAGTGGCTACTAACACTGTCCACAGACTTGGAGTATTATTTAATATGTTGCTGGGTTTTCAACCATTGCTTTCACAGAAGAAAGTATGTTTAGATCTTTATTAAATGTTTGATCGCTGTATTAATAACCTTACATTACCATAAAGTACATAAAGAAAAAGGTCAAACTGTTGCAGAAAAGAGAATTAAAAACATCTTATTTACTTGGTTATACCATTTGACTGGATATCATGTCAAAAGAGCATGTAAATTGTTACCAAAAGATAAAAAAGCTTCACAAATGTTTTTCAGTAGAGTAAAAGATCCACTAAGACTGACTTCCGGTTTAACTCCCGGAGTAGACAGACCAGTGACGGACTGGGATTAAAAACCGGCCCTGGCATTTTCACCAACCAGCGGCCCACATGGGGACGCGCACGCGCCTGCGTGCGCGTCCCCATGTGGGCTGCACACACAGATATAACTTATATCAGATATAGCTTAACTTAACTTATAACAGATATAACTTCACATGCACGGAAATAACACGCAAGTTTGTAGCCCCATTGGTGTTGAACTCTAACTCTAACTTTAATATGCATAAAAACTGAACCAAGAACATGGATATATCAATGCACAACTCCAAAAAAATTAATGCAATATGAAATATGAAAATGAAAAAAGAATAGCCTATCATCAGAGCAGCCGCTCCACAAACGAAAAGTATGCTTTAACACATTCTAGATGGGTTGCAGTTTTTTCATTTAGCCTCTGATGTATGTCTCCAGTCATTACATCCATACATAAAAGGATTCTGCTCTGTCTTTTTTGAAAACGCTAGACAGACAGCACAAAATAGCGAATGCTGATCTGCACTATAGCTGACCCATTTGCGCTGTGATCCATGTTTCCGATTAAATGCTTTCTTAACAGTTGCATCATCAACTAACTGGTTTGGATGGAATTTGAAAAACATGTCCATTGTAGTGGAGTTTGGCCGACTGAAATAATTGATCTGATCCAATGAAGTAGATACACTTACTGTGTCTGTCGCGACACTCCCTCCTGCAGCATTGGTCCCAATCGTTGCTTCTGCTAATCCACCACAGTCAGTGTTGGTTGCCAGTTCCATAGATTCATCAATGTCAGATTCAACATGATCCTCCTCTTGCTCATTTTTTTCTTCCTCTTCTTGCTCATTTTGTTCTTCCTCTTCTTGCTCATTTTGTTCTTCCTCCTCTTCCTCATTGTCCTCCTGTCTCACACTGTCACTCCTGTCTGTTTGCTCAGTGTCTTGAACATTGGTGCTAGCAGTGCTAGCGCTGGTGCTAGCTGAAGCTGCACTTGGATTAAAAAACAAATCGGTCAGTTTCGCATATTTTTCACTGTCAGCCAACAGTAATTTCCTGGATTTCTCTCTCTTTTTCTCCGCTCCTCCCTTCTGTAGCTTAATTCCTCGATTCATAGTTTCATACTCATAGTTTAACCTCAGCAGACTATGGTATCTTTCAGCTTTCTACAACCCAACACACACAGACGCATTCGGTTTTTAAATTCCCAGAAGTCATTGCTTCATATAACTTTTGTAAACCAATAATAAAATAAAAGATAGCCTACATACAGGCATATTTATTGTATTTCGATTTCAAACAATGCCAATGCACTTTTTAAACATTTGATTGAATAAAGCTACAAAAGAATGTAGACTGATGTAAATATTGAGGGTCACCATGATGGTAGTATAGAGACTCATATCTGGTATAAATACTGATCAGTTTCCTCAGTGTATTAACGAAGAGAAGTTAGAGATAAATAGCTGACTTAAAGGCATTTGGCTTATTAGTGGGCCGAGAGATAACGTAGGCCTACAATGAACAGGGTGAAAGGGGCCGCGCACACCCAACGATCATGCCACCTCGAGATTGGCCGGCCCAAACGGCCCACGAGGGCCCGCAGCCCTTCTGGCATCTGCCCAAATGCCAGACTGTCCAGTCCGTCACTGAGACAGACGCACAAGAAACTTCTCTCCCGAACTGATAGCATAAATCCTTCTAACCAACTCGATAACGCAGCATTCGAGAGATTGAAATAGCGGAGGGAGGGAAAGACACATATCTGAGGCCAATTCAAAATAAAAATGCCAAAAAATCAAGATAAAGGCTCTTCGACAACGAAGGCTAAAGCTGAAGCTCCACCAGCGCTAGCATGGAATCTGCCGACAAACTAGAAGCAATAAAAGAATTAAAAGAAGACCTAAAGGTGGACAACGGGAATCTGAGAAGTGAAATTACACAACTCGGAGAAGCAATAAAAGGCAAACTCGACAACGTGAAAACGGAGGTACAGAACTTGTCCGAACGAACGAGCGAGTTGGAGAACCGAGTGGAGCAGGTAGAGCGGTGGTCGGGGGAGGTGACCGAGGTGCTCTGTAACAGCTTAGAGCAACAGACAGAACTACAGCGCAAAGTTATGGACCTGGAAGCCAAAGCCAGAAGAAATAATATGCGCATCTTTGGATTACCGGAGGGAGAAGAAGGAGACTCGCTCCCTCAATTCATTGAAAAACTTCTCCGGAGAGAGCTACCTTTACCTCCAGACCTCGACCTGAAAATACAACGAGCCCATAGATCACTGGCTCCCAAACCCCGACCCGAGGCGCCGCCGAGAGCCATCATAATAAATTTCCAAGAATACACCACTAAAGAGACGGTGCTGAGGGAAGCATGGAAAAAAGGAAAGATTCAGCAGAGTAACAAGACGCTTTACTTTGACCACGGCTACCCGGCAGAGATAGTAAAAAAGAGAAAAAAGTACGCTGGGATAAAGAAAGCACTCAAAGAAAAGAATATCCGCTTTCAGACGCTGTTCACCAGGATGAGAATCCATTGGAGCACCGGAGCTCGGACCTACGACAGCGCACAGGAGGTGCTGCGGGAGATGAAAACACGAGGATTTCCCGTGCAGGAACCGGAGCCCGCAGCGGGGGACAGCAACCCGGGAGCACGACTCCGGGATCTGCAGGGATGGCAGCAAGTAAACAACCGAGGATCGGCGTCAACCACCGCACAAAGAGCAACAGGGGACACAGTAAGAAAATCTAACTGGTATGTGGAAATTATGGTTATTTAACTCTTTAAAGTTGGCCATTGTGTAATTCAGTAAAGTGATTGGGAGAGACGGTTTTAGCTATTGGAAAATTACCATTGGACTATAAAAGATGGCGGAGTTGTTTCTTTTTAACAACGTAGCCACTCTTATGGGTGGACCCGACTTAACAGCGGGGTCACTGTTGAGGAGGTACAAGAGCCCCCTCATCCCTTGGAGGTCAGTTTCGTTATTGTTCAAATGTTTGGTTGTCTTGTTCTCAAGTTTACTTGGGAAGTGTTTGAACGGGGTACACATCTTTGTTATAACTTGTTTCAGGAGGCATGGGGTCACATAGTTTGAGAATGGCTTCCTTAAATGTAAATGGTATGCGCAATCCAGTTAAGAGGAGCAGGGTGATGACCAAAATAAAAAAGGAAAAAACGCAGGTGATATTCTTACAGGAGACACACATGACACAAGAACATAACAAATTAAAAAAATTTGGTTTCTTGAACTCATTCTTTAGATCATGTAAAAACAGTCGTAGAAGGGGAGTGGCTTTAATAATCTCAAACTCAGTTAACTTCCATTTAACACATGAAGAAAGAGACAAAGAAGGTAGATACATCCTAATTAAAGGCCGATTAGAAAATAACTTGATTACCATGATAAACATGTGCCACCAGAAAGTGAAAGAGGATTCCTCCAAAAATTATTTGATAAAATAGCCACAGAAAGCCAAGGAACACTAATCTGTGCAGGGGACTGGAACACAGTATTAAACAATTCTATGGATACTACAAGCACCAGACGGCGATCTACAAAATCAAAAGATTTAAATATTTTAATAAAAGAGACTGGAACCTACAATGTCTGGAGAGATCGACATAAATCAGAAAGGGACTACACACATTACTCAGCCACACACCAAGTCTATTCTAGAATTGACTTCTTCCTAATGAATAAAGCAGACAGACATAGGGTGAAAGAATGCTCCATAGGAGCAGCGGACTTATCAGATCACAACATTATCTATCTATCCATTCATCTAGAGAACACACCAAAGAATACTTTATGGAAACTAAACATCGGCATCTTAAATAACGAACCTGCCGTAAAAGAGATCAAAAAGGAGATAAAAGATGTATATCTGATAACCAAAATAGCCAAGTGGACCCCACCATAATGTGGGACACTGTAAAAGCAATAATGAGAGGGAAATTAATTTCAAGAACAGCATACTTGAAAAAGAAAAAGAGGGTGGATTATGACGAGTTAGTTGAAACTTTGAGAAACCTAGAAAAACAACATTCAAACAAAAGGGAGGATAAAACATTAAACCAAATAAAAGAGTTCAAAAAACAAATAGAGAATATCCTGAAAGATGAACAAGAAAAGAAACTGGGAGCAGTAAAACAAAACTATTATGAATCAGGCCCAAAGGCAACAAAAATCTTGGCAAAACGCCTCAGATCACAACAAATTAAACAATCAATAAATGGTATATTTGACCCAAAAAAGAAAAAGGTGACAAACACATTAGAAGAAATTCACACTGTCTTCAAAGAATATTACAAATCTTTATACACCCAACCGGACCCAAACAGAGCAATAAACGTAGAAGAATTCTTACAATCGCTATAGACCTTCCATCACTGGGAAAAATACAAAATGAGGATTTAACCACACCCATAATAAAAAAGGAACTAAACAACGCAATGGGTAAGTTAAAGTCAAACAAGAGCCCAGGGGCAGATGGAGTTCCCAACGAGTGGTATAAAATTTTCAAGGAAGACCTTTCCCCAGTAATGTTAAATTCATTCAATTTTACGCTGCGACACGCCATCACCCCTCCGTCTTGGAAAGAGGCAGTAATCTCTGGAAAAGAAGGTAAAAATAAGACACTTTGTGAGTCTTACTGCCCAGTCTCTGTTCTAAATGTTGATTACAAATTGTTTACCTATTTTATCCAAAAGACTTGAACACCTTTTAACTGACTTGATAGATGATGACCAATCAGGTTTCATTATGGGAAGACAAACACAAGATAATATAAGGCGAACTCTTCATATTATTGACCAAATAAACAGACAGCAATTATCAGCAGCTTTGATTAGTCTGGACGCAGAAAAAGCATTTGATAGGGTCTCGTGGTCATTTCTATATAAAGTATTAGAGAGAATGGGTTTTATCGAACAAATCATAAGATGTTTTCAATCACTATCTAAAGAGCCCACTGTAAGGATTAAAATTAACGGTCATGTCGGGGAGTAGCTTTGATCTGTTTAGAGGCACACGCCAGGGCTGCTGCCTCAGCCCCTCACTATTTCCCATTTACATAGAACCCCTAGCACAATTCATAAGGCAAAACAAACAACTGAAGGGAGTGAACATTGCAGGAGAAGACCATACAATCGGGCTATTCGCAGATGACGTATATATACATCTACAGAATCCTAATGTAACACATCCGACACTGTTTTTAAGCCCGGAGGAATTTGGGAAGATGTCAGGTTATAAAATTAATATCTCAAAAACACAGCTATTACCAATAAACTACATTCCGAGTAAGGAAATTAGACGAAGGTACACACTTAAATGGGAAAATAAATCAATTAAATACTTACGAGTCACACTTATGCAAGACCTGAGCAAAATTCAGGAAACTAATTATTCCAAAATTAACAATATGATACAAAGAGACACCCTCGAATGGTCAAAATTAGTATTGGATTTTAGCTCAAGAATAGAAATAATTAAGATGAATATACTGCCTAGGCTGCTATATCTCTTTCTATCATTACCATTTAAGATCCCAGAAGCCCAATTTAAAATGTGGAACAAACAAGTATATAGATTTATTTGGGCAGGTAAAAGACCTAGAGTGAAATATAAGACTCTTCAACTGGATAAAAGAAATGGTGGCTTAGCCCTCCCTAGCTTTAAAGAATATTAATATGCTGCACAACTAAGGTACGTAATCAGCTGGTGTTCTCCTGAGTATGAAGCCAAATGGAAACAAATAGAATCAAACGTATCCCAAATACAACCACAAGCCAGGCTTGGTGAAAAAGAAAGAATAAGTAAAATAGCAGAAAACACAATTTTAGAAGAAACGCTCAAAATATGGTATGAGGTCCTAAAAAAATACAAATCAGAAGGGGATAGTAAAATACTGGTATGGCCCTCCCAGTCAGCGAGATTCAAACCAAAGGACACAGATAGCACATTTATAGAATGGAGGAGAAAGGAGATAACAGCAATCTGCACACTTATGGAGGGAAAAAACATTTAAATCCTTCGCCAAAATCAGAAGAGAATTTGAACTGATTAACAGAGATCTTTTCAGATACCTACAGCTAAGACACTTCTACACTAATGAGGTTGAGAAAGAATTATCACCGGAAGGAAATAAATTGATTCAATTATTTTCGGATGCATACACGAAAACCCTAACAAAAATTGTCTCTAAGCTGTATAAAAGTCTACAAAGTCGAAACGGAAACAACTCACTATATATATAGTCCAAATGGGAAGCTGAATTAAAAGTGAAACTGTCAAAGAGTGACTGGCTTTCAATGTGCAAAACACAACAGTCCTCCACAAGCTCCAGCGGCTGGAGGGAATTC
Organism: Fundulus diaphanus; assembly: GCA_037039145.1. NCBI lineage: Eukaryota > Metazoa > Chordata > Actinopteri > Cyprinodontiformes > Fundulidae > Fundulus > Fundulus diaphanus. The sequence goes on along the minus strand of CM073129.1, from coordinate 12,254,157 downwards.
GGCTGGAAAATTTTGATACGCTACTTTATAACACCTCAATTACAAAACAAATTATTCCACACTCAGCAACAATGTTGGAGGCAATGTGGACAGATGAATGCCAGTCACTCTCATATATTTTGGCAATGTACAAAAATACAAACCTACTGGGATCAAGTTGCTCAGACTATAGAAGAAATAATAGGCTACAAGATACCCAAGGACCCACGTATGGTTTATTTGGGCTGGATGGAGAGTGAAGAGATACACAGGAAAGACATCTATCTCCTCAAAATCCTGATGGTGGCAGCTAAAAAGGCGATTACCAGAAAATGGTTTAAAAGTGACCCTACACACCTGACGCAGTGGATATCAATAGTAGAGGAAATCTTCACAATGGAGAAAATGACCTACCACCTACGGATCAAGTCCAAACACCTGAAAAACACTGGAGAAAATGGTTTGATTACACAAACCAGAAAGAACTTACCCATAAAGAGACTGAAACGCCAGACAAAACTTTAAAAGAAGACCTGTGTGACCCCCACACCTCCCTAAACAGTGACTTTGTTACACCTTTGTTGTATGCTTGTTGTTCTTCCCTTTGTTTCCCTCTTTTTTTCCCCCTGTATGTTTTATACAAACTTGAAAAATACTAAATAAAAAGTAAAAAAAAAAAAAAAAGATCCTCTAAGACTAACCTCTATTTATTAACATTACATTACATTACTGCTCTGTTCTTTATAATTTTTGGCTAAAGTTATTGAGAGCTATGTTGTAAAGTCTAAAGAGCCACTTGCAGATCTGGAGCCAAAGGCTGCAGATCCTGATCTAGGCTTAGCAAACCAGTCTGAAAAAGGATTACAGCTGTAGCAAGATTTTTGATTTGAAGTTTTTCTTCTTCATTTAACTTGTTTTTAAAACAAAAATATATGGTTTATCTCTGTTTTGTTACCAGGTTTGGTGATCAGATTAAATGGATCACATTCATGTTCTGGAAGAGTTGAAATCTACAACAACACATGGGGAACAGTCTGTGATGACAGCTGGGATCTAACTGATGCTCAGGTGGTCTGCAGACAGTTGTCCTGTGGGACAGCATTAGCAGCCACTTCGTCAGATGTGTTTGGTGAAGGAACTGGTGAAATCTGGCTTGATAATGTGGACTGTTTGAGCAATGAAACCTCTCTAACTAGTTGTCAGCACCCAGGATACGGGATACACGACTGTGGACATAGTGAAGATGCTGGTGTTGTCTGTTCAGGTGAGAAAAACTTTTAATAACATTGACATGTACAGGAAAACATGCTGAGTTAGGATAGCCCTAGGTCTTGGCAAAAAACTGTCAGCACTTTGGAAATAAATTGTATAAATGCTTCATAAATAGTATTTAAAACTTTCGAATTTAAGTGTTCAAACATATCAATCTAATGCAATGTAAACACAAAATGAAAAGTAGTGCTTATGTACAGTGTGTTCACTGATCAAAAATGAATGGATCTTTAATCTGCGCCCAAAACCCAGGAATCAACAAGAAGAGCTGACTCATAATGAGCTGATTTGGCTGTGTATCTCTGGATTCAGTTGGTACTAACACTACACATGTTTTTCTTACGCCTGCAGAGTAGAAAGATCTTCAAAGTCTAAAGATCTTCTAAGACTCAACTTTATTTATAATTGTCAATAGGCATGTCAAAACAAAATGTATTGCGGTGCTGATTTATGGTGTGTTCACAGATTGAAAAACAATTGGATTTGTAATTTGCCCCTGATAACCCAGGAATCAGCAGTAAGAGCAGGCCAAAAAATAGCTCAATCATCATTAGCTGATTTCTCTGTGTATCTCTGGTTTCAGTCGGTACTAAAACTGTACACGGACTTGAAGCATTCTTCACTATATTCTCTCTGTCTCTCTCCGAGGTCGGTCGTGTCTTTCTCTCTCTGCAGCTTTTACCCCCCCCTATCCTGCTTTGCTTTGCTATGTCTTGTCTTCTGAGCACTTTCTTCATATCAACCGAACTCTGAAAAACATGGATCTGGTAAGCTGGTCTCTCAATACTATTGATAAATTTTTTTCGACGGGTAGGCAACGGAAGGGGGACCCGTCCGGTCCTGATTTGACTTATTTTGTGAGATACACCCTAAATTCCTGGAGGAAAACGGTGTGTCTTTCGACTTTGTCATTCCTGGACGTTTGAAATTTTCACATTGGATTAAGGATACTGGGATCTCTACTTATTGGTTTTTGTGGATTTTTGAAGTATCGGCAAATACAGCGGATGTCGGAGCCATTTGGCCTTGATCAGGCTGCCGGCTGCATGACGCGCTCATTCTGGCTGTGAACGGACAAACCTGGCAGGTGAATGGAGCCAAGCCGAAAAGCTGCCTGTGTTGGAACGCAGACTGACTTTGGGGTTGAACTCAAGGGGAGATGGGATAAAATCTGGGAGTGAAGCGCGAAAAAGCCCAATAATTTGGAAAATTGGATTTATGTGGAGCCAGCAAAAGACTTAAAAGCTGACAGGAAAGGCAGTGCAGCTTGTCTCATAACAAATAACATATTTGGATTCCCTCCCTATCTTCTCCTGGATTGTTATGACGGAGTGCCCAGAAAAGCCCCCGGCTACCCCCCTCCCCCGCTGACACCTGAGGATGCTTCTCTGAACTGTGGGCCGGCTGATAACATCAAGGACAATGGCCTCTGGAGAGTGTTCACGGAGAAAAACACTTTCGCCCATACACACACACGCATAACTGATACTCATAAAAACTGATGAATTACACTCACGCGACAGGTCTCAAATGTTTACCTTCTGCATACATGTTGTGTTTATTTGTGCTTTTGTGCTATAAGGTTTTTTTTGTGTCGGTTGTTTGTCTCTTTATAGGTGAGAGCATAAATAGGCAAACATCTGTCTCTTTTTTTTCTCCCTCCCCTCTTTCCCCCATGTTGTTGCTCTTTCTTCGAGAGTTTCAAGGCAGCGCCTGTAAACTCCGTTTAGGCGGGGTCTGGGCAGTTTGGAGGAATGTGGCCTTGACAGCTGCGCTTTTTAGCAGCGGCTGGCTGGCTGCGTTCCTTGGCAACGCAAGGCCTCAGTCAATCGTTCCCCCCAAATGTTTGTTTGTTAAGTGTATGTGATGGACGGTTGTACTGGAACTGACTTTTCGATTGCAATGCAAATTGTAATTGACAAATAAAATTTGATTGATTGATTGATTGATTGATTGATTGATTGATTGATATGGTGCTCAGTTTGTTTAGAAAATTTCCACCATTGCTTTCACAACAGCAAGTATGTTTAGTTCTTTATTAGATGTTTGTTCTTTATGTCAATAACATTTTAATTTTCTTTTCAGGTTTTAACATATAGTAAATTATCAAACTGTTGCAGAAAGGAGAATAAAAAATGTTTTTTCTTGAATTGATTATTCCGTTTTCATGGAAATTATGTGAAAATAGCATGTAATTTGTAACCAAAAGACAGTAAATAAATAAATAAAAATGCTTTACAAACATATTTCTTACACCAATAGACTAAAATAATTGCTAAGGCTAAACTTTATCTTTTACCATTATATTTAAAAATGCTGCTCAGTTCTTTATAACTTGGCTAAAGTTATCGAGAGCCACGTTGAAAGATCAAAGACCCACCTGCAGATCTGGAGGCAAAGGCTGCAGACCTTGATCTAGACTTTCCTAAGTAGACTCAAAAGATTACACTTGTAGCAAGATGTTTGATATGAAGTTTTTCATCTTCAATAAACTTGTTTCCAAAGCAAAAATCTATAGTTTATCTCTGTTTTGTTACCAGGTTCGGTGATAAGATTAAGTGGATCAACTTCATGTTCTGGAAGAGTTGAAATCTACAACGGCACATGGGGAACAGTCTGTGATGACAGCTGGGATCTAGCTGATGCTCAGGTGGTCTGCAGACAGTTGTCCTGTGGGACAGCATTAGCAGCCACTTCGTCAGCTGGCTTTGGTGAAGGAACTGGTGAAATCTGGCTTGATGATGTGAACTGTTTAGGAAATGAAACCTCTCTAACCAGCTGTCAGCACCGAGGGTACGGGATACACGACTGTGGACATAGTGAAGATGCTGGTGTTGTCTGTTCAGGTGAGAAAAACTTTTAGTAACATTGACACGTACAGGAAAAACATGCTGAGGATAGTCCTAGGCAAAAAACGCTCATCACTTTGATTGGAAATAAATTAAAACCTCAACTGGCAATAAACTAAACGGATAGGTCAAGCACTATGTTTGAGATGTAACTTAACAAATTTTTCATTCCTTTTGCTCAGTGTCATGTAAGGAATAAATGTTATATTCCATTTAGCAAAAGCCAGATGTATGTGTACACAGGCAGCAACGTCCCACCAAAATCCCATTTTACCTTGAGTTGCTCTTGGTAATGTACAAAGGGGACTGCATGGTACTCAGTAGAGTGTAAAAGCATGGTTAGTGGTAGTGCCATTGCCTTGCATCAAGAAAGTCCTGGGTTAAAATCCTTGGGTCGGGTCTTTATGCATTAAGTTTGGATGTTCTCTCTTTGCATGTGTGGGTTGTCTCCAGGTACACTGCCTTCCAGTTACAGTCCAAAGATATGACTACTATGTCAATTGTTCTCTCTAAATTGACCTTAGTCATGACTGTGTTTATGCATGATTGTTCGTCCTGTGTGTGTGTCTGTGTTGCCTTTTGATTACCTGGCAACCTGTCCAAGGTTTATGCCACCTCTAGCATAATTATAGCTGATGATAGGCTCCTTCAAATCTGAAAGGACAAGTGAGTATATATGATGGATGTGCAAAGCTTTTTGTGTCAAATGTTGTGGGGCATACCAGATGTTACCTTGTGCCCCTTTACTGCCATGTCTGTGTTAAAGCCACTGACAAAGAATCCCAAATCAATTGCCACAATCTGAAACTAACTTTGGCAAGTCTTTCCTCTATTTACAGCAGCAATCATGCTGCACTTTATACTACAGAGGTATTCTTAAAACTAATACTTTATTACATTTCAAGAACAAACTTCCATGTACATTATTAGGATTAAATTTGATGGATCAATGCAAAGTAAGGTGTAATTGTGGAAGTGGAAGAAAGGCAAACATGATTTTCAAAACTTTCTGCTAAAACATTTTCAAGAACACTGTCTGACCAAATAAAAAAGAAAGATTAACCTGATTTTAGGAAAGCAAATTGGTCCGAGCCTCCTATTGGATAATTACTGCATGGGTATTAATCTTTTAGCAGGCAACAAGTTATTTAACCCCAGCAGATGCAACGCGTAGATCATTTCTTTTTTATTTTTATTTTTTTTATTGGAACTTTTTTTCCAAAGCAGGAAAACATCAAATATTAAACACTCTACATACATAAGAGAAGGATATACACATATATAAGGAAAAAAAATAAATAAAAAATAAAATAAAGGGGGCCCAAAAGCAGAAAAAACAAACATAACACTACAAATTGTCCTCTTGTTGCCAAGCTAAATCTAATAAACCCAGTCTCATTCTCCGAGCTGCAGACGCATCCAAATAGTCCAAAAAAGGGTTCCATGTCCGGTAAAAAAGAAATTGTTTGTCTTTCAATGCCGTAGAAAAGGCCTCCATTGGAATAATACTTATTACAGTCTGTGTCCACTGGTTTATAGATGGAACTCTATCAGAAATCCACAGCACCATAATACACTTTCGAGCGCAGTGTAACAATATATGTAGAAGATCTTTGTTACGAAAGTTACCTGGCAGTTCATCATTCAGACCCAACAGACACGTTCTTGCACCCAATTGCAGTTGGTACCTAAATATTAAACGTAACTTATCTATAACAGATTCCCAGAATTGCAGAATATGAGGACAACTCCACAAGCAATGAAACAAAGAACCAACAGCAGACTGACATTTGTTACAAAGATTTGATAACGCTGGAAACATTCTATGTCTCTTCTCAGGTGTGATATATAGCCTATGTAGGATTTTAAATTGTCTCTCCCAGGTAGAATTTGAAGCTAAGGCCTTAAAAGGTCCGCTACACAACTCCTCCCAGGCCTCAGCCTCTATAGTGCCTAAATCCACTTCCCACAGGGCCTTAACTTTGTTAGAGTTATCAGTTTCAAGATCACATAAGATATTATAAATCTTTTTAGTTATACCTTTAAGTTGCGTGGTCTTTAACATCAGCGATTCAATAGGAGAGACAACCAATCCCCCATTATACTCTCTCAATTTAGAAATGATAAAGCTCTTCACCTGAAAGTACTTAAAGGCCAACTATGCAACATTTTTCAGTTAATTAATGTGTTTCATACCGTTTTGGATGATTAAATGAGTCATTTCAGGTTGAACAAAGGTTTTCTTGGCCGCCCTGGTGGTCTGTGGGGGAAATACCGCACTTGCAACTGCAGGAGCCCTCGGCCCGCACCCACAGGCTCAGAATCTCATGCAAGATCGCGAGAGTCGGTCTTGCTTTACGGCGAGAACTGCTACACGCCCCCAGTGAAAGGCATGTTCGGTGCTAGCGCAGTGGCGATATCTGTGCAGTTATCATGCCGGAACCGGCGATAAAACAGCGAAAGCCCATGTTGGAGCAGGCAAGAAAGAGGAAAAGGGCTGTGGAAAGAGAGAAGAGTCCTACACGGGTGAACATCGGGAAAGCTTTTTCCGAATGGCGAGAGCTAAAAGAAAAAGAAGGCTGCAAGGCTGACGCGGACCTCGCGTTTCTGCTGATGCGATTGTAAGTAACATTGGAATGGTTACTCTCTCTCTCTCTGCATGTTCATACTTTCACTGTGTTAAATCCGGGCATACACTGTACGAGTTTTTCAGTCGTGGTACTTATATACATCTCAAACTGCGACGGAACCGCGGAGTTTAAAAGTTCACCGCTCATCTGTTTGCTGATCTGTGTTTTCCAAACTGTGCGACGGAACCGCGGAGTTTAAACGGCCACCGCTCATCTGTTTGCTGATCTGTGTTTTCAAACTGTGCAACGGAACCGCGGGGTTTAAACGGCCACCGCTCATCTGTGTGCTGATCTGTGTTTCCAAACTGTGCAACGGAACCGCGGGATTAAACGGCCACCGTTCATCTGTTTGCTGATCTGTGTTTCCAAACTGTGCAACGGAACCGCGGAGTTTAAACGGCCACCGCTCATCTGTTTGCTGATCTGTGTTTCCAAACTGTGCAACGGAACCGCGGGGTTTAAACGGCCACCGCTCATCTGTGTGCTGATCTGTGTTTCCAAACTGTGCAACGGAACCGCGGGATTAAACGGCCACCGTTCATCTGTGTGCTGATCTGTGTTTCCAAACTGTGCAACGGAACCGCGGGATTAAACGGCCACCGCTCATCTGTTTGCTGATCTGTGTTTCCAAACTGTGCAACGGAACCGCGGGGTTTAAACGGGCACCGCTCATCTGTGTTCTCAAACTGTACCGCGCGACGCTCAGACGCGGCTCGGGAGGCACCGGGCGTCGGGGGGAACGGAGGGGAGAGAGGAAAGACGAGACACCCCGGCGGCCGCGCGGCATACGGAAACAGACGGCCAGCGCGTCGCGCGGACCGGGACCCTCGCCCTACCCAACCCCCCGCGAGCCGATGTCCGGGCCCAGCGGGTCCCGGGCCAGGCGGAGGTCGTTTCGGGACGCCCGCTCCCCTCACTCCACTGGCGGGGACAGAGAGGAGGGGAGGGCGCTCCCTCGTAGCTCTGCTTGAACAGCAGGATGGTGATTCATTGCGTTCGCCTGTCTGCTAAGCTCAAAACAACCACGCCTGGCTTGCCGGAGAAACCAGGAGAACAGCTGAGCATATTTACGACAGTGCACTTTTACTTTCGCCCTCTGGGGGGCGCCTCGCTGGAAAATCAACCCCGGTTGCATAGTATACCTTTAAAGAAATCTTTATTAGTAAGACCATACTTAACTCTCACCTGATTAAATCTAAGAAGTGAGCCCTCATGAATCAGGTCACCAACCTTTTTAATCCCTTTTATAGACCAGTCTGCGAAACCACCCTCAAGACCAGGACAAAAAGTCAGGGTTTTCTTGAATAGGAGTAAGAAGGGAAAAGCAGTTACTGTATCCTTCCAACCGCCTGACCCTTCGCCAGATAGCAATCATATTCTTTAAAACCATATTGTTTTGAATGAGTACTGAGGCTTTCTCAGTAGATGTGTACAGTAAGTTCCGCAAAAGAATGCCCTTTAATGGCGTGGCCTCAGCACTCAGATAAATGGAGTCAGGGTCACTGATAAACCATTCCATAAGAAATTTAAACTGAGCTGCCCAAAGGTATAACGAAAGGGAAGGAGCGGCAAGACCACCTTTCCGTACAGGTAAGCAAAGATAACTATATCTTAATCGGGGACTTTTCTTATTCCAAATAAATGAGATAATTGAACCAGTCAATTGTGACAAGACCCTCTTAGACAAAACAAGAGGCAACATCTGAAATAGGTACAGAAGGCGAGGTAGAATGTTCATTTTAACTAAGTGTATACGACCCAAAAGAGACAGAGGGAGGCTGCACCACCTTTCTAAATCTCGATTGATAGATTGAACTAAAGGAGTATAGTTCAGATTGTATAAATCTTTTAGGTTCGGTGAGATTTTTATTCCTAAATAAGTGAAACCTGACGGGGACCATCGAAAAGGCTGAGAAATATTTGGATCAACCCGATGTATACCAGAAATAGGCATAGCCTCGCTTTTAGAAAAATTTATCTTATAGCCTGAGAAAGAGCCATAACGTAAAATCAGTTGAATAAGTTTAGGAATCGAGTGTGATGGGGAGTTTAAAAAAATCAAAACATCATCAGCATAAAGTGAAATTTTATGTTGAAAATTATTTAAAAAGAGTCCTTCAATACTTGCATCTTGTCTAATTGTTGCTGCAAGGGGCTCCATAGCCAGAGCAAACAACAGAAGACTCAACGGACATCCCTGCCGACTACCACGACCAATACTGAAATTCTCAGATCTGTAACCATTAGTAATAACAGCTGAAAGAGGAGACATATATAAAATCTGCATCCATTTCACAAAGCCATCACCTAAACCAAATTGTTGAAGTGTAAAAAAGAGATATGGCCATTCTAAGCGGTCGAAGCCTTTCTCAGCATCAAGAGAAATAAGTAAAGCCTCCGGACCAAACAAGGATGAATGTTGAATTATTTAAGCAGATGCCTAATATTGTGTGTGGAATACCGTCCCTGTATGAACCCAGTTTGATCGTTCTTAACAATATAGGGCAGCATACTCTTTAAACGTATGGCCAGGATCTTAGATAGTATTTTCAGGTCAAGGTTTAAAACCGATATAGGCCTGTAAGAGGCACAGTCTTCCGGGGGTTTCCCTTTTTTCAAAAGTAATGAGATATTAGCCTCCATTAAGGATGGAGGGAGAACACCGACAACATACAGGACTGAAACATTTCAGATAGTGGCGAGATTAGAATTTTACTACATTTTTTATAAAATTCCCCGCTGAACACATCGGGACCGGAAGTTTTGTTGTTTTTTAAGCAGCTGAATTATTTTCAAAATTTCACTCTGTGATATAGGCCTGCATAGATCATCCCTCTGGGTTTCCGTAATTTTAGGTAAATTTAGTCTTGAAATTTTTTTTTGCATATCCTGTATGTGTAAAGATTTAAACTGAGAGGTATATAACTGCTTATAAAAAGATTTAAACATGTTATTAATTTCTGTAATGTCATATTTAAGCAAACCAGATGAATCTTTAACACATGGGATATTACGAGAAGATGCCTTATTCCTAAGGAGATTAGCTAAGTAGCGATTTGGTTTGTTGGCAAATTCATACAGCCTTTGCCTCATGAAAAACATGGATTTCTCAGCCCTTTTCGTTAGCGGCCCCTCCAAAGAAGTTTTGACCACCTGGATTTCATTCCCTAGTTGTTCAGAAGGTGACTCATTGTATCTAATCTGGAGATCATGCAACACAAGTTCTAATTTTCTTTGCTCCATCTGATTTTTCTTCTTTAGGCCAGTGGAATACGATATAATTAGTCCGTGGGTATAAGCTTTCAAAGTGTCCCACAGTAGACCGGAGGAAACATCAGGAGTTGCATTTATCTTTAAGAAGTGCTCCAGCTGCTCATTTAAAAATATATCGAACTTAGGGTCGTGAATCAAAAAATTATTAAATCTCCAAGTCTGATACAGAGGGGCAGCATTCAAATTAATTAACTGTACAAAAACAGGTGCATGGTCTGATATAAGAATATCTCCAATTCTACAACTACTAATATTACCCAGTGACAGTTTGGGAGTGAAAATCAGATCAATTCTGCTACTTGTTTTATGAACACCAGAAAAGAATGTAAATTCTTTATCATTAGGGTGAAGTACCCGCCAGGTGTCAACAAGATCAAGTTCGTTACAGGTGTCCAAAAGTGCTCTGGCCCTTTTAGAAATTTGAGATTGTCTAGATGGAAATTTATCCATAATTGAAGAAAAATAACAGTTAAAATCTCCAGCTATCACTGAGTTATCAGAAACCCAATCAGAAAAGGAGGAAAGAGCATGAGTAATGAAGTCATTAGACTGTACTGGCGGAAAGTAAATATTCAAAAATGACACTGACTGGCCATGTAAAGTGTCCTTTAAAGATATGTATCTACCAGACTTATCACTAATTGTTTGGGCATTCATCAGTGGCAGGTGCTTATGTATTAGAATGGCCACCTCACGACTCTTACTCGTAAAAGAAGAACTAAACACCTGACCAACCCAATCACGTTTTAACTTAAGGTGCTCCTGAGAAGTCAGGTGAGTCAAAAAAGCCACATGCACCTTTTCCTTTTTAAGTAAGCTCAAAATCTTTTTCCGTTTGATAGGGTTGTGTATACCTCCCACATTCCAAGTACAAACGTTCAACACTGCGTTATCATTAATCATGCTGCATTAAGTGTGAACACTGATACAAATCTAAGTGACAATAACCATGATACAGACATTTTGGGCTAAAAAAAAAAAGAACAAAAGACTAAAGCACAGGTGACAAGAAAAATACACGTAAAATAAGAAAAACCAACGACCTGCTTTGCTAAAAGAATTAACACAAAACTATTTACAAAATATATAAACCTCAAAAGGTAAATGAACATAGAGGTCAGACAAAGGTCTTCAACACCCAACAGCAAACTTCCCGACTAAAACAGAGGAAGATGCTGGACCAGTGTAAAAATCTTTTCTCAATAATCAGTAACATGAGAATAGCTGCCAACCCGCAGCTTTATCAAAGTAGCAATCTATATAATGGGCCTATAAAATAAAGTAAGCATCTCAGCTATAGAAAAGTAGGCATATGTCAATAATAATAACTACTCAGCAGTCTTTGTCAATTACCTTACATTGTGAACCAAAAACCAGATTGCTGAAATCCATTCAAGCAACATAGCGAGAATCCATCAGTCAGCCGCCGCAACTGAGGGGGATCCCGCAACTGAGGGGGATGACGATTTATCCAAGTAGGCTGCAACAGCTCCCGGTGCTCTAAAAGATCTCTCCTCGCCATTGTGCTTAATCCTGAGGACGGCCGGGTACATCATGGCGAATGAAATCCCCATCTCTCTCAGACGTTGTTTCACATTGTAGAATCCCTGCCGCTTCTTTTATGACCGCAGCGGAGAAATCCTTGAATATCATAATGGGGGCGCCGTTGTAGATTAAAGACTGCATCCTCCTGGCTGCTTGCATGATCCGAACTTTGTCCTGAAAATAATGTAGTTTTATGACGACTGCGCGGGGCCGTTGCCCCGGGGGAGGAGGGCGAGCGAGCGTGCAGTGACAGCGGTCAATTTTAACGCTGTCGCCCTTGAAACTCACACCCACCAACTGCGGTAACCAAGACCTGAAAAATGACACTGGGTTGGTACCTTCACTGCCTTCGGGGAGCCCAATAATACGTATATTGCACCGTCGGCTCCTATTCTCCAAATCATCAATCTTGTCCAAAGCAGCTTCTAGCTTGAGCTCAACTTCGGAGAGTTTAGCATGGTGAATAGCCGTAGTATCCTCCTGGGTTGATATGCGCCCCTCGGCCTCTTTCATTTTAGCATCCAGCGTAGCTATATTAGATGCAAATGTTTCCAGTCTCTGCAAAACGGGATCAATCTTCTTCTCAAACGAGGCTTCCACACCTTTCAGCACCTCCGCGGTTATCCTTTCCACCAACTTGTCGGTGGAAACCTAAACAAATGCCAAACTGCGGGAGAGCACGAAAAACACAGCTTCTCCGCCATCAGCGTCACGTGACCTCCGTAGCTCATTTCTTAAATAACTAGGTTGAAAGATACATCCTGTGGTCTTGGAAAAGATGTCAGTCTGTTTAAAGGAGAAGTCCGGTCAACAAGGAAAAATCAGGGGATCATTAGCTATAACTAAAACTAATACGTTTGTGGTCATTTAATGAACTTAGCTTTAATCAATAAGAAAATAAAAACATAAATTGTCGTCTGGATCACTGTGTATGGGGGCGGACATTACTGCCCATATATGGGCAGTAAGGGGCCGCCTGACATCACATCCTTTGACGTGGGAAAGCGGAGCGCCGACAGCATTTCTCCCCGCTTTCCAAGCAAAGTCAATAGGAGCCGTTCTACACAGCTGCGATCATCAGCATTTTTTTCGGATTTTCCAGAGGACTTCACCATTGACATTCAAGAGAGCTATTGTTGAAGCAACAATGCCCACGTGCATGGCCGTAGGATGTTCCAACACAACTGGTAAAAGTGGAAAAAGTGGAAAAAACATTGCTTATTTCACCCTTCCGATTGATGAGCCACCACGGGCTCATCGCTGAATAGCCAACTAGAAGAGAGAGGATTTGCCATCTAACTTCTGGCCAGAGAAAAAACACGTCATATGCAGCGACTATTTCAAAGAAGAATGTTTTGAACATGACATGAGAGCGAGGATTTTCGGTAGGTTATTATTTTTTTATAATTTAGAATTTTCAAGGATATTTGGTTACCGACCAGAGGGGCGGAGGGATATCACATGTGATGTGCCTTATTATTTTGTCCATCGTCTGGGCAGAGCTGGTCTGTGTGTTTTAGTCTTTAGCCTAATGTGCAGACCACCACAACTTTTTTGCAATGTTTTTCCCCGTGCATCCGCCTAATTCAGGGCTTCAGAAGCAAGCGAGGGAAACAAAGCCTCTGCCGTCCACTGCAGCTCTCGCGCGCGGTAGCAGCAGCGGACAGGGTTATGGGGTTTCCCCTCACCGTCCGCGGACTGTTTGTGTTTTTTTTCCCCTCACCGTCCGCGGACTGGGGTTATGAGGTTTCCCCTCACCGTCCGCGGACTGTTTGTGTTTTTTTTTCCCCTCACCGTCCGCGGACTGTTTCTGTTTTGCGTTTTGAGGCGGAGGAATATTTCTGCTGTCGGCTGTAGTGCGGCAGTGTCGCTTGCTCAACAGGGTCCGCTTCGTGATGTCACAAAATGGGAGGTGACAGTACTACTGTTGACCAAGATGGATTTCGCCACATACGCACGATTAAATGAAAATAATTCTTAATTAAAAAAACTTATAATTTATTGCACAGTATGTAATAGTTTTATATTTAAAGTACTTTCAGCAGTTTGAATACTGATTTTGACCGGACTTTTCCTTTAACAAGGGTCAAATCAATTGCACGCATCAAGCAAAGCAAACATCTAAGGAGATTGCAGAAACTACTAGAATTGGGTTGAGAGCTGTCAAACACATTAAAGACTGGAAGGATAGTGGGGAACCATTTTCTTCAAGGAAGAACTGTGGTCGGGAATAAATCCTGACTGATTGGCGATCCCTTAAATATTTGGCCAAATCAAATTAAAGAAAACATAATAAAGTAGAACTCTAGAATATGTTTTATACTGAAAGTCAGAGCATTTCCACATGTTCAATGTAATAGGACCTGAAAGGATTTGGACTGAATAACTGTGTAGCAGTAAGAGAACAAGTAATCAGTAAGGGTAACCAGAAAAAAAAAGGCTACAGTTTGCGAGACAGCATAAAGACTGGACACGAGAGGTCTGGAAGAATGTCATGTGATCTGATTACAGATTTAATCTGTTCCAGAGTGATGGTTAATCCATCATGCCTCGTGCCTACTGTACAAGCCTGTAGGGGCAATATTGCGTGCCCAAAGAATGAGGTCAGCTGACTACCTGGATACACTGAATGACCAGGTTATTCAATTCAATTCAATTTTATTTATATAGCGCCAAATCATGAAACATGTCATCTCAAGGCACTTTACAAAATCAAGTTCAATCATATTATACAGATTGGGTCAGATTATACAGATTGGTCAAAATGTCCTATATAAGGAAACCAGTTGATTGCATCAAAGTCCCGACAAGCAGCATTCACTCCTGGGGAACCGTAGAGCCACAGGGAGAGTCGTCTGCATTGTACATGGCTTTGCTGCAATCCCTCATACTGAGCAAGCATGAAGCGACAGTGGGAAGAAAAACCACCCATTAACGGGAAAAAAAAAAACATCCGGCAGAACCGGGCTCAGTATGAACGGTCATCTGCCTCGACCGACTGGGGTTACAGAAGACAGAGCAGAGACACAACAAGAGAGACAAAAAGCACAGAAGCACACATTGATCTAGTAATCTGTTCTACATTAGATGGTAGTAACGGGTGAGCCGTCTTCTCTGGATGATGTCAAAGTTAACAGAACGCCAGACCAGGTGTACCTACTATGAAGAAAAAGAGAGAGAGCAAAAAGTTAAAAGCTGAAATGACGACAGTCATTTCAATGTAATACAATGCAAAACTGGAGAACCGTAGAATGAAGAACAGTAGAAATCAGTAGAGTGAGAAAATTAGACCCTGATGTCCTCCAGCAGCCTAGGCCTATCACAGCACAACTATAGAGATAGCTCAGGGTAACATGAGCCACTCTAACTATAAGCTTTGTCAAAAAGGAAAGTTTTAAGATTAGTCTTAAAAATAGATAGGGTGTCTGCCTCACGGACCAAAACTGGGAGTTGGTTCCACAGGAGAGGAGCCTGATAGCTAAAGGATCTGCCTCCCATTCTACTTTTAGAGACTCTAGGAACCACCAGCAGACCTGCAGTCTGAGAGCGAAGTGCTCTGTTAGGAACATACGGGGTAATCAGAGCTCTGATATATGATGGAGCTTGGTTATTAAGGGCTTTATATGTTAGAAGAAGAATTTTAAATTCTATTCTTGATTTAACAGGAAGCCAATGAAGGGAAGCTAAAATTGGAGAAATATGATCCCTCTTGTTGATTTTCATCAGGACTCTTGCCGCAGCATTTTGGATCAGCTGAAGACTTCGAACTGCATTTTGTGGACTTCCTGATAGTAAAGAATTACAATATTCCAGCCTTGAAGTAACAAATGCATGGACTAGTTTTTCAGCATCACCCCTGGACAGAATGTTTCTAATTTTGGCGATATTCCGGAGGTGAAAAAAGGAAACTCTGGAAACCTGTTTAATATGGGATTTAAATGACATGTCTTGGTCGAAAACAACACCAAGGTTTTTAACTTTATTACCAGAGGCCAAGTTAATGCCATCCAGATTAAGTGATTGATTAAGAAGTTTATTTTTTGAGGACTCTGGCCCAAAGATTACAACTTCTGTCTTGTCAGAATTTAAATGCAGGAAATTTAAAGTCATCCAGCTTTTGATGTCATCAAGACATGACTGCAGTCGAAGTAACTGATTGGATTCATCAGGATTTATGGATAAATATAGCTGAGTGTCATCAGCATAACAGTGGAAATTAATCCCATGCTGTCTGATAATTTTGCCAACCGGAAGCATATATATAGTAAATAGAATTGGTCCAAGGACTGAACCCTGTGGTACTCCACAGGTGACCCTAGAGTTTGAAGATTTATTATTAACATGAACAAACTGGAATCTGTCCGACAGATACGATTTAAACCAACCTAATGCTTTTCCCTTAATCCCTACAGTATGCTCAAGTCTTTGTAGGAGAATATTGTGATCAACTGTATCAAATGCAGCACTGAGATCTAACAGGACAAGTATAGACACAAGTCCATTATCTGAGGCCATGAGAATATCATTGGTGACCTTCACCAGAGCTGTTTCAGTGCTATGATGAGCTCTAAAGCCTGACTGAAACTCCTCAAGTAGGTCATTACTTTGTAAATGTTCACAAAGTTGATTAGCAACTACTTTCTCAAGAATTTTAGATAAGAAAAGAAGATTAGATATAGGTCTGTAGTTTACTAGCTCATCTTGATCAAGAGAAGGTTTCTTAAGTAAAGGTTTAATAACAGCTACTTTA
Organism: Fundulus diaphanus; assembly: GCA_037039145.1. NCBI lineage: Eukaryota > Metazoa > Chordata > Actinopteri > Cyprinodontiformes > Fundulidae > Fundulus > Fundulus diaphanus. Next base: position 12,237,859 of record CM073129.1, on the reverse strand, counting down.
AAAGCCTGTGGTACATATCCATTTACTAAGGATAGATTAATCATGTCTAAAATAGGACCACTGATCAGAGGGAATACCTCCTTAAACAACTTGGTTGGGATTGGGTCTAACATACAGGTAGAAGGTTTAGATGAAGCTAATATTCTAGATAGCTCAGAAAGCTCTACTGCTTTTAAACAGTTCAGACACTGCGCAGGTTCTAAGGATTCCTCCAATGCTGCCTCACTTACTGAGGACGAGGTAATCATGTTTGGGAGGATGCCAATTATTTTATTTTTAATGGCATCAATTTTATTTATGAAGAATCCCATAAAATCATTACTGCTAAGAGCTAAGGGGATGGCTGGATCAACAGAGCTGTGGCTCTGGGTAAGTTTGGCAACTGTATTGAAGAGAAATCTAGGATTATTCTTATTCTCCTCAATTAATGATGAAAAATATGCTGCTCTAACTCTGCGAATGGTCTTGTTATACAACAATAGACTGTCCCTCCAGATTAGGTAGGATTCCTCTTGGTGTGTAGAGCGCCATTTTCTCTCCAATTTCCTAACATTGTGCTTCAAGGAATGCAGCTCTGAATTAAACCAAGGAGCCAGCTTCCTGTGAATAATCACCTTCTTTTTCAAGGGAGCTACATTGTCTAATGCAGAACGCAATGACAAAGTCATACCGTTTACAAAGACATCTATTTGTGAATTGGAAGAAACAACATTGCTGCCATCTACTGGGCATTTCTGCAATACGGAGGATATTAAAAAGGGGACAGACTCTTTAAGTTTTGATACAGCATTATCCGATAAAGATCTACTATAATGGAACCCTCTTTTCCATCAACTATATTCCAAGATGGTGTCATAATGGTGTTTAGCTTTTTGACCCACATGCAAAGACACTCACCGGAGATCAGTAAAAGTTTAAAGTCTTTATTTACAATGAATGAATGTTGAGCCCAGGTGAAAGTGTGTGAAGCAAGGAATCAGGAGTCTTTGAAGGGAGCAGGTGAGTAGGTTGGCAACTAGAATCAAACTGAGTAAATGTGTAGAGGCTCACTTGAAGGGAGAAGAATGGGGATGTCAGGGAAGGTGAGCGGAAGATGGTGGCTGTATCCAGGGGTGCTCCTTTAATTTGGATTCCAGTGGATTGACTGGAGGAGCTGCCATAGACTGTTATGAACCACCGTACCCCATCTACGGTAAAACACCCTCGGTGGACCCAGCTCTTTTTTACCCAGTCAGGCGACCCCCACTTACTTATTGCCCTGAATGTAGGATGCATAAAACAGACAAGTACACTTTTAGTTATATTTTATCTACGTAAAGACAGAGAAACAGTTACAGTCACACCAGCGCTGATGGGCTTTTGATCGGCAAGAAGCCCCGATTGCTCATTACAGAAACATTATAAAGGAGTTTAGGTTAACACCCATAAAAGGCCGTACACATCCAACCTGCGTCATCAGTAGATAAACTAGGTCACCTCCGGGGTGGTATCTGATAGATATGTGCCATCTAAGTGTGCCATGCAGTTCTGGGATAAACAGCTCGTTCCACTTGACCTCGTTGATATCCTAACAGAATAGGCATGTTAGAAAATGGATGGATGGATGGCTGACTGGAGGAGACCAGATGTCGGAACGCAAGGCTCACAGGTGGGTTTTGACGGTGAAGGAGTAGCTGCCAGACATGGTAATGATTTCCAGGAGGATCTGTTTGAATCTTGAGTTTTGAATGAGAATCTGGACACAGAAACACACAGGAATGGCTTGAGCATAAAGATCAGAATGCAGAGCACATATCTTGTGATCACTGGGGGGTAGAAAGAGCAGAGGCTTAGGTTTACTGCAGAGGATAACACTCAGGAGTTGGAGGTCTGGCAACCAGCTCTTCTTATCCTACTGGCAATGAGCTGATGGAATGCAGGTGCATCAGAGCACCCCTCCTGAGGTTCACTTTTCCACTTCATGGCACTATCCCATGGATGCTGAAAGGAGCAGCAATCAAACTTTTTGACTAACCCGAAGGAAGAGGAAGGAGGACTGATATTGATGATCGCATAAGGACAATGAACCTGGGGTAAAGTTTTTTAGACATAGATTTTAATGGAATATCTTGATAATGTAATCATCAGAATATGAGGACCCAGAATTCAAACCAAACAAACCTGAAAGTTTCTCAACAGTTTATTCAAAGGTAAACTGCTGCAGGTTGCGTCAGCGTCTATGGCAGGAACCTGTGGAAACAGACAACTGGTTAGTGACCACGCTTACTTTATGAGGTGAATGATACACGACCGTAATGGTCACTAACCTTCTCACAGTCTGTAGTCTGGTGGGAACCATGAGTGTAGGTTTGAGCAAGCTGGTGGATGCGCTAATGTTTCTAGCTCTGATCAGGGAGACCCTGAGCAGGGCTATTGCTGATGTTCGGTGGTCAATGGACGGGCAGAGGGTCAGGGCCGTGAAGACAATGGCAGGCAGGAAGAACAGGGGGGCAAACCAGAATACGTAATCCAGGGTGAGGTCCAGAGTCAGAACCGGGTAATCAGGGGTCCGATGAGAATCCAGAGGGAAATCCAAGACGGGATCGGGGCACAGTTCCAGGTTCGGTAACAGGCAACTTACAATCATAACGGGGTCAGGCAGCAGGTCCAGTACGGTTCACAGACATGCAGTCAGATCAGGCAGGGATCAGGCAGGACAGATAGGCGGTCAGATCAGGCAGGGGTCAGGCAGGTTCAGAGATATCGAAAGGCAGAAACAGGTCAGGAAACAGGCAGGCAGGTAATCAGAAAGGGAATGCTGGATTAGTCTCCAGTGTTCAAGTCCGAGTCAAGTCCAAGTCATTAAAAAAAATCAGAGTCGAGTCCGAGTCAAGTCCACTGCTCATCCGAGTCAAGTCCGAGTCGAGTCACTATTGATCCAAGTTCGTTGTAGGAACATGCCGTGACGTGTGATGTATGACATGAAGCAGTAACATTCCATTGCACTAATAATGGCGTTCCGCGAGCGAGCTATTTTTAGAACGTGACATCATCTCACGTACAGGGCAAATATGTGTTGTCCTCCACTCTTTCGCTGTAGTTACCCTTGGTTTTACTCGGTAAAACGACTGCTTTTTCCAAGTCTAAGACGTCTCCTAACCACGGTTTTTAAACATTGTTGTTATGGAACGTGCAACAGCGACTCGAGGTACGCTGATAGGCCGCATATGAAGGATGTTAAAGCCGCAAGCGGCGTCGATCGGCCCTTGCAGCCAAGCGCGCTCCGGCCTATTGGCCAGTAATGGCTGGTTGCTACGTGCGCTCTCACACTGTTTGCCCTACCTTAGCGGCAAAGGGGCGTTGCTCATGAGATGGTGACGTCACGTGCGCGGTACGCCATTTAGATATTAAAATCATACACCAAATAATATTCTAATGACATATTAAAATTATAGCCTAATGATATAAAAAAAAAGTCGAGTCTTTTTCTCAATTTCCGAGTCAGAATGATCTGAATGTAGGAGTCCGAGTCCAAGTTCGAGTCATCAGTGCTCAAGTCCAAGTCAAGTCACGAGTCTCTAAATTTAGCTAATGTCTCGGACTCGTACTACAACACTAGCTCTGATACATAAAACAATATGAGACGGGCAGATTTCCAGACATGAGAGAGAATGCCCAACTGTCGGTTATGTCAGCTTATATAGTTTAGCAAAGCCTTCTCAAGGATTGTTCGATTCCTTTCATGTGTCTTTGGGATACGTATCATGGTTAGACTGAAAGAGCCAGGCTCCAGCGATATCCACGTGTCCATTCTGCCCTAAGATAACTGTCCATTTTTTTAAGAAAGCCACATCTGTGAAGTGTTTGGCATCTGTGGGTTATATGCTTGTTTCCCTGGTAACTGCTTTCTGCAACTCCAGCCTCTGTGATCGCATGATTATGGGACATAGATTCTGTTGGGGGACTGGTACCTGGGTCTGGCTCATCTTGTTGAGCTTGTGTGATTATGTCCTCAATGTTCCATGTGACAGACCAACTGAAAAACTGGGAAGGATGGAAGCAGGCAACTACTCCTCAGAGTTTCTAGATAATTGCTGTCTACATTCCGGTTCAACCAAAACCTTGACAGAAGGATCTAACCTTCTGGTTGGTTAAGAATTAACCAACCAGAGAGTTATTGAAGCCAATGTCATGACGAACCTTTTGACTGCACTACAAATCAGCAGAACCTTACAGTGGAGCCACTGTGTGTAACTGATTGATCGCTATGTCGGATTTATACATTTTGGAAATTATTTAATCAGACAAACATAAAATAATTTACAAGTTCTGGTATTTCCAATTAATAAAATAAAACAACTGTGTACAAAATGAATTCTTAAAAAGTAAAACATTACTATATAAATAAAAGACACAAAACAATAATTTTCAAACTATTTTTTCACAACATAAATACAGAGGGTACTTATGTACGATGAAAAGTGCAAGTTACTTTTAATGAAGATATGCTACATGTTCACTTGCATTTAAAATATAACAGCAATTTCAGCAGACAGAAAATAGCAATATACATATTCCAGAAGCATTACTTCACCATAAACTGCCTGGTGTGTCTCTGTCTTCGCATGTTTGGTTAACACGTTCTTGTTCTTCATTTTGTGAAGCCACCAGAGATCTGCATATACCAAAGTGTAATTAATTCCAAGTCACTGCTGCCTCTAAACATATTTTGTGGCAAACTTTAAACAGGACTTCTTATGACTTTCTTTCTATAATTGTTTTCATCTAGTCCTATGAGGCTCAGATTTGTAGAGTGCATGGCTCATTCTCAAACCTAAACTCTGGGTCTTTACAGCTCCTTCAGAAACCATGGGGCATCTTGACTGTGTTTCCAATTAATGCTCTCATTGCCCAACCTGTCAGTTTAAGCTAGGAGTTCTTAAACTGTGGGGTGGCATGACAGGAGGCACAAGAACAGCCTTGCATCATAGAAAAATCTTGCTAAATGGGATTACACCAGCATCAGCTGTTTGGTCTGTCACTGCAGTCAGTATAAGTAGCAAGGGTAATCCTCATTGATGTAGTGTAGCTATGGAGCATTGATGTAATACAGCTATTGATATCAGTGGACAGATAATACTGCTGAAAGTGTACGACTCCAATGCCTAAACTTTGATAATAATATGGCAGAGAAACGCAAGTTTCAGCTGAGCCATTTGCTGTTCTTTCCACAAATTCCAACAGAAACAGAACATAGGGAATCACATGTTTTCTTTCCTCTTGTCCCTCCTCTGGTAGACAGCCCCTACCATTTAGGCTCAACCCCAAAGACTGGGGCTGCCTCCTTTCTTTGGCTCCATTTGAATACCTCTAATGGGTAAGGACTCTTTAGCCAAAAGCGGAAGTGCATCAGGAGCTAGGACCTATAATTAAGGGTATTTGGATGGAGCCTCTGTCATCTGTAGAAAGAATGTCTTGTCATGGAGATGTTATTTGTTGTACAACAGTTGCATTATCTAAGTGAAGAAATGTGATGAGAAACAGGAAAGTTTTCACTGCTAATAGTAGCTGTGTCTGAAGGCACTGAAACTGGGTCTTCAGCATCCCTATGGTAATTTCGCTGTGTAATGTCCTGATGTGAGCCACATTGTAACGGTGCTGGCGTCCAGGCCAAGGATAAGGGATCAGGTGGCAGGACTTCAAGGGGTACAGTACGTCCCCGAGGAGGTAATTGTTGTACACTCACAAGGAAAATTATAGGATACAATTTACATTTCCATCTGCTATGCAGGAACAACAGGGGCAATGATGATGAGACAATGAAGGCAAGATTATTTGTATTGCACATTTCAGTAACAAGACAGTTCAAAGTGCTGCACATGAACAGAACATCAGAAAATAAATTATTACAGAGGAAAGTACTTTGCAGTGGAAGCCAATAAGCCACTCCTGAACCAAAGAGGTCAGAAGTTTCTGACAAGGAACTGGATTGTTGCTCAGTGGTCCAAATTCCTGTTTTCAGATGCAAGTAAATTTTGCATTTCATTTAGAAATCAAGCTCCCATAATCTGGAGGAAGAGTGGAGAGGCACAGAATCCACATTGCTTAAGTACAAAGTGAGGTTTCCACAGTCAGTGATGGTTTGGGGTGCCATGTCGTCTGCTGGTGTTGGTAAAGTCCATTTTCAATGCAGCCATCTACCAGGATATGCTGGACCACTTCATGCTTCCCTCTGCAGACAATCTGTATATAGATGCTGATTCCATTTTCCAGCAGGACTTGGCATCTGCCCACACTGCCAAAAGGTACCGAAAGCTGGTTCAGTGACCAGGGTGTTCCGGTTCTGAACTGAACCCCATAGAAAATCTTCACAAGAAGATCTCAGCTAAAAAAGTACAACAAACCCAGGGTCATTCCAAAAAAAAAGTTGCCAAGCAGGGTTTGCTTAAGGATTAATTTGTTGTCAAAATGTGACTCAGGGTAACGGCTTTCTAGAATAGAAAAGTCAGGGTATGCCAGAATTTACTCCAACTTACTCTGGATTTCCACTAACTCCACTTTTTGAAATGGGACACTGGTATTTGTCTTTTGATTATTTTGGGGTTGTTGTTTTATATTTATTTATTCCTCTTTTTAATTTAGGTCTAGCCCTGTTTAGTTAATTTCTTATATTAAAGTTCAAATAGAAAACCACATACTAATAGTTTCTCATTTGATAGTATGTACAAAATTAAATACATCACAAGTGAAAAACAAAAAAAAATTCCAGAGTTTTGTTGTTTATAGCATAAAATAATTCACTAAGATAGCAGACAATGCTAAATTCCTCATTCAGTCACGTGACCCACTGTCTTAGCCACGAGGAGCTGCTGTAGGATGCTGTGGCGTCAGTTTAGTTAAACATGATATCAGGAAGTAGTCATTTTACATAGCGAGTCAATATTTATTCACCTTTGTGATGGAGTTTTTAACCTTAAACAAGGACGAATACGAAGCTAGCCAATTGGATGTTAAAAACGAAGAGTGCCATATGCTTTTGAGCCGATAGTTAGGTGTGAATTCCGGGACAACACTGAGGGAAGTGGAGAGAGGAGTAGTAGCAACGATGATGACGCTAGTAGGCCTACATCGTCGTCGTCCGACTCAGAATCACTCTGAGAGTGATGTCAATTTAATTGCTTTTATGTCAAATTCAAACTAACGCTAAACTGCTTCTTTCGTGTTTTTTAATTTATATCAATGAACGGGCTGTTATTCCTAAATGTGAAGGTTTATATAAGCAACTGAATATCTTACCTCAACTCGTTGATGTTTTTCATAGGCCGACGTTCGACATTTTTTCACCGTGCCCTTGGGCTCAGGGTGCCCCATATTCAGGGTAGGTATGGCATCTGGCTTAAGCTGCAACTTTGGTATATTGAATCCAACTGATGCTGCGAGAGCAGGACTGACGATAAAAGAATCTGCCGTGAAGTGATCCGTACATAGTTTGCTGTATCGGCTTGGACACCACAGATTGTCCGGTTGATTTTTGACGCAAAACTGAGTTCATCGAATAATTAAACATTCCTTTCCCCAATCCAAAGCCATTCTTACAACTGGAAGCAGTTCAATAGACCATTGTAATGACTTTTTAACGACACTTTCAGTGCTTAACAATGCCTGAAGTAGTGGTTCTCGACACGCTCGAGGATGTTTGACTACACTGACGTCACAGCTTTGTTTTCGCCACGTGACTGCTCTCGCGGATCGCTGGAGGCGCCCACCATACTGTAAAATTCTCGCGATTTTTATTACTTGGAGCATTTTTATCGTGATTTCGACCAGCCAGAAAGAGGAAAAAAAACCATAATCTACCAACACACACAAAACTGCTCTAGACGCACTCTATTTGAACTTTAAGCCTTTTTTTATTCCTGGTTCTCTGTGCATTTAGTTTGTTTCTCTTGTGTTACTGTTACAGTTGTTGCCCATTGTTTGGAGTTTAGCTGTGAGCTATAAGTGAGATTCCAGTAATTTAGCCAGACATGGTCCTGCCCTTAAATGGTTTATTGAATACAGAAAGGCTACATACAGCAGGAGATGATGGGCTGAGTATGCAGGAAGCACAGAGCAGGTCCATGGGAGGGGCTAGGGTCATGCACAGAGAAGGCAGGCAGAAAGAGTCGGACAAGTCCAAAAGGGCTAGTTAGGAAATATAATCCAAAAACAGCCTAGATCATGACCAAAGTCAGAGGCATACAGCGAGGGCAAGGCAAACAAAGAATACACACATAAGAAGTGTAACACTAGTTTAGGTATTAAAGACTAGAAGGCACATGAAATCAGAAGTCTAAATCCATCTGCAGGAGCTGTTGTCAGTGATTAATGAAAAACCAATACAAAGGAATAACTGCTTTCAATTTTATGTATTTTTTAAGTAGGAAAAAAAAGTAAAATAAACACTACAAAACACAAACCATACATAGACCCAAACAATATAAATACAATATATACAGTACTGCAGTAGATCTTCCTTATTAATGTGCACAAAGTCCTGCATTTCCCCACCAGTCAGCACAATGTCTGACTCACACACATTTAAAAAGTCCATAGTTTGATTGTCCAGTTATTTGAGATGAAAATGTCCAAGCGCAAATTGTGTCCTACGGAGAAGAGATGAATCATGAATTGTGTGTCTGTGTCGTGGATGGGCCTCCACAACATATGATTTGTGCTAAGTCCTTCAAAAATTCTAAGTTCTTGGTAAGGCAGTTAAAAATATCCAACAGTAGTCAAAAAAGTGAGCAGAGTTAGCTGAATTTCGGTCCAGTATGGTTTATTGCAAAAATACAAGTCAACCACACATGAGATGCTCTCTGGACAACATCTGACAAACAAAGAAAGTGGTCTGCTTATATACATTCTCTGGGTCTTGGGGGCCCCTCCCCAAGTCCCTCCTATTTACTACGTATTTTCAATTACTTTTCCACAAATATCTTTGTTATTTTATTACATATTGGTGGAAACTTCCCAAGGGTGCATATTTTTTTAAAACATGATTACATATTAATACATCCTTCCAGATGGCCCCACCCCATTGTGTTAACATCATTTACATCATGGCTACCCGTCATTACCTTCTTCCAGATGACAACACCTCATTATGTTAACATCATTTTGGCCATTGGGACAGCTGCACATCATCTCCTTTTCCGGACCTTTACCATACACATTTTGTTTACTGTACAGTATAATTTGATTATTGGTCTGGATGTTTCCGTGGTGCATCATGTATTTCTCCTCCTGGCCGGGCCTGTGTGCATCAATTCTCTAACTCTCAACTTGACCTCTGGACTGACCTACACACACATTTCCCAGATACATGTTACAGCACACTTTTTAATCATTGTGGTAAAAATACATTCATTGTGAGATATGTAAGCACACCCTTTAACTACTGTGACAAAAAATACATGCATTGTGAGGTATCAATCCACTACATCTGTATGATGAGATGGAAGGGGAAATGCTACAGACCATCAGCCTCCTACCAGACCAGTATGGAGTAAAGATCAGGTTCTCCTGGCCCCAGCCAGTTGTCAGAAGCTCGCCATCCTTTAACCCTAAAAAGGGATCACCTGGCCTGTATTGAAATAAAACAGGACCAGTAAAATACCAGTCTGCTAGTTAACTAAACTTATTTTACTTACAGAAATAAATGCCATTACATCCACCATCTAGTCTTTCAGACAAAATAAAGATATCAGCATTTATATCATCACCTTAAACACATACTTTGAATTTAAGAAGTTAAACTGTGTGACAATTGATAATCAAACAATTAGCATTGGCTACCACCACCAACATGCTAAACAAACAAAACATTGTTCACTACTCACCAATTCCATATACAGTTCAGTGAATGACAACTTCTTGGCTTCAAGCTCACTGGGTATGTAGATCTGTATGATTTTTTTATATTGTGAGTTTTTAAAGTGCATAATGAACAAAGAGTTGAACTAATTGTTTGAAGCACAAACCTGTAGCTCCTTTGTCTCCAGCTAGTGATGGGTCCGGCAACACCGATGCGTCGGCGCATGCGTCGAGCTCATAGAGCAAAACCCGTGTCGATCCGCGTATCGCTATGGGAAAGTCACGTGATCGACATGACCTGTTTCGAACTGACTGATGCGCCAAACTGTGTTTATAAGCAGTGTTCTGTTCCCTCTAAAGCCGGGCATACACTGTACGAGTTTTTGCCATTTTCGGGCCGATTCATCAGTCGTGCGAGCATTTTTTGAATCGCGCCGAATTTCAGCTTGATTGTACGGGGGGGAGGAGGGGCGACTGGCTTCTCACGACCACCTCCCGATCAGGAATCGGACGGTCGGTTGAAATCAAACATGTTTGAAATTCAGTCGGCCGTTGTGAGGTTTTCGTGAGCACATCCTGCTGTTCAAGCAGAGCTACGACAGTTTACGAGCCGTTTTCCCCCGAACCTCGCGCAGTGCGCACGCACAAACAACAAGGTTAAATCTACATCAATTTCAGGTAACATAGATGGATGAAGTATTGATCTAATAACTGTTTTACTGCCATTTATTTGAGATAATTCAAGATCTGTTATATTAGAATCTGCTATCCACAGCCATCGACACTTCCGTCTTCTTCTTCTTCGTCGTCTTCTTCTGTCTACGTTCGGACGTACAGTGTGAGCACTCTGGTCGCGTCCGAGCGTCGCGCCGTACACAGATCGTGAGCGGTGAACTTTTAAACCCCGCGGTTCCGTCGCACTGTTTGAGATGTATATAAGTACCACGACTGAAAAACTCGTACAGTGTATGCCCGGCTTAAGCTGCGCGCGTGTGCATTCTCGCATCTGGATTCAGCACGCACAGCAAAGCTATGCTGCGCAGTAAATAAAAGCCAAAAAGTTCATAAAAGCTGAACTGTCCGGTTTTTTTTTTAACCATTTTACAACTCTGGTGAGATGGTGTTCCGCAGTCTCGCTCTGTGAGCGCCAGGTGCTGATCGGAGCGCACCACTGATGGGTTTGGCAGACGCCTTTATGGTTGGGCAGGTTGCGCTGTGCGTCTTTGTTCTGAGTCTTGTGTCAGAAAAAACGGCTGATCTACCCTGAGTGGGAAGCTGCTGCTCTGAGTAGTTGTACATCACTCTGTCATATTCAGCGTTTCTGATTTCAAAACAGATGATATAAGTCAGGTAACTAAACACAGCGTCCGATCAACCATGAGTTGAACGTGAACACGAGCATGAAAAAAAGCCCGATCAATGGAACGCAAATAAGGCGATTCACCATGGCAACGACAGGAAATAAGCTTGGAAATGCGCATGTCCTGCGAGTAGAATTGGAAATCTTTAAAGAAGGCATATGGACAATATTAAACCATAAGACACAATGCCGTTGCTGCTGAAAACCGCAAGAGAAAATTAAGTAATATATAATAATAATAGTAATTGTTGAAAAAGTCAATGCATGCGCAATATGAAAGTTATGTGATGGAGAATTAAAGCTGTTGTCTCACACTTCACTAGTTCAACACAAAAGGGTGTGTGTGGAGGGGGGGGGGCAATCATTACTAAAAGCATTGAAAGTACATGGCAGCAAATCATGATAAAGTACAGTTTAACCAGGAAAGGTTAAGTTAAAAGTTTTATGTTTAACAGTACTCAACTAAAGCATTAATTGGCTATATTCAACATATGCAATTAATGATGGGAAGGTGTGTGTTATTGAAATAACTGATATGCTCATCTTTTTGCCATTGTTCACCAATCCTTCTAAAAATGAGTTGAGACTGATTGTCTTGTAGATGTTTAATGTGCCAACCTCACTTTACAACTACATAGGCTATATGGAATGGAAAATTAGAGCTGGAAGTGCCGAAATTTGATACAGAATAAATTATTGTTTTCATTCTGCGTAGTTATTTTTATTAATCTTGTGGGTCTCTGACTATGGAACACCTTTAAAGTGTACCTGAGTAACATTTCTGACAGCGCAACATACAGTTGCCTCTGAAAGATTTTCTGTGTCTCCTACGTTATTAAAAAGCTGCCGTTGAGAAAAAAAATAAAAAAAGCTGCCGTTGGCATAAAAATGAAGAGCAGCACAAAGACATTGTTCAGAACTGAGCGCCATCCCTCGTTATTTTAGAAAAGCGATGTGCGGCTGAGAATATTGAAATAAATCATCTGACGACCCAAAATGAGCCCTAGCCAGGACCATCTTCACAAAAGCTGTCTGCCCCTACTTCAGGCATGTTATTGGGCAGTTTGTTGTTTATAAATCATGTACCAAAATGCCAATTTGTACTTTTTACATAACATTTGGCAACATTTGACATCGAAGTGAGCAGGCAGACCCAAAGTGTCACAGCTAATGCCATCCAGGAGGTGCACAGATACGTGGCAGAGGGTCCCAAGATCCTATGATATACTGGAAAAACCAAAAGACAGTCTGTCCAAACCTCTTCCGCTTTTCATTACAATTTCTCTGAACTCCAGCATCATCTGTGCTTCATTAGGTGTTTTCTACTGCTGGAGAAGTGATATCAAAAAAGCGTAACAGATTCAATATCAAAATGTCGAAACAACTTATTTTTTTGAATAAAAATTTGTAAAAAAAAAAAAAAAAAAGCCAGTCCACAAGCATCCTCATTCACAACATGTTTACTTAGAGGTTATTACGTTATGATACAGGTTCACATTATTTATTGATTGTATAAAAAAAAATCAAAGATATTTTAAATTCAAATGAAAATATGAAATAATACAATGCAACATACAATGACTTAAATTGTATTATTGTGTATACTAGGTCATCTAATCAGTGTCAGTTAACGCTGTCAACTAGGTTGCCTGTAGGGATTTTTAATGTCCAGCAGGTGTCAGTATCGCCACAGTATCAATACAGTTTGGCAACGTGTCGAAACACTTCATGACGCCTTATTGACCCATCACTATCTCCAGCTCTCCCCCTCACACCTGACTGGGAAAGCTGGAGCAGGCCTGAATAATCACTCCAGATGCACTGATTGGCTGAATGCACCATGTGAATAATTGTCATTCTAACCAATGGAGCAGCAAAGCGAGATTAAAGGCAGTTTATTTGCTTGCAATTCGCCATGATAGAAAAGAAGAAGAAGAAAGGCAGTTTATACCCTGGGTTACAGAAGGCAGAGTCAAAAACAGGAGATACAGATAAATATGCTGGACAGTAACTCACACAAGGGTTGAAGACAATCTGGCAGCTACTGGCTGAGAAAGGCAGAGTAACATGTGAAAACAATGCAGGTAATTAAGGTAAGTACAGGTGTAGCTGCTCCACCAATTAACAGAGTGGAGCAAAGCAGAGGATGGAAAACAGCCAGCCAGTCCAAAAAACAACAGATGACAGGCAGGAAGCAAGACACTGTGTATATTAGCCTCCTTACTTGGTTCGGCTGGTCAGTACTCTCCGCTCAGGCTGTTAAACATTCCCCTGATTAGACACACTTGGTTCCCAAGTCATTGATCACATCTCTCCTGTACCTAAGCTTCCCGGCTTATACACTCATGCTCTTCGTGCCTGAGTTGTTTGTCTTCAATTTCCCTAATTAAAACTCTTCCTTCACATCTCTACCTGT